>BSBM01001043.1:0-600000 GCA_027924585.1 Larix kaempferi | reverse complement strand
GCAACAAGAGTATTGGAGCATGATTTTTACAAGGAATTGGGAGGAAAATATTCAAACCCTTGAACCAATAAATTCAAGACAAGTGTAAAGGAGAGAACCCATGAACCATCAATAACCCATGTTGAATTTTGTACCCAATCATTTATTTCTCACAAGAATTGGTTGAAGTAATTATTATTTTGGGGAAATGGAGAGGTATGGCTGTCCAATTTCAAGTATGGGAAAGCCACCATTTTTGGAAAAATGTGTTTGGCTTCTTGGGCAAGAAAAGACCCACGAAATTGCTCCCCAATCCATTCTTCATGCATGAGTTTTTCTCTCTCACAAGTTGGGAGCTAGCTGGGTGTTTTCCCTCACATTTTTCCTGAGTTTTCCTCCATTTTCTCTACCTTGGAGGTCGTTTTTGTGTTGCAGAAGGATTGGGAGGAAGGGAGTCACAATTTGGGGGTCCATGGAGGTCGTTTTTTTCCCTCTGAATGCCCATATACCTATTGGAAACTCGATTTTCTTCCTCGTGTTTGATTTTCCTTTCCCACAACTCGTTTTTGTGGTGCCATGATTTGAGGAAAACCCATGGACATCTTGCTTGTGAATCCCATAGCTAAAAATGTTTTGTTATGCCCAACATATGTGCTTGCTATGTGTGGAAGAGAATGTTGGGGTTTGAGTTTGGTCTTGAGCTTGAGTGTGTTAAATTTTCTGAATTTACTTCAATATGATCTAGGATCTTAACTGAGAGAACAACATGTACATCATATCTACAGCATATCAATCATGGAGACAATAATGCAAGCACACAAGAGACACAAAGATTTACTTGGGGAAAACCATAAAGGTGAAAAACCCCAATAACTTCCTCAGAGATAGATAGAGCAATGATACAACCAACCAAGAGATAGACATAACCTAGCAGCAGATCCTCCTCCTCCATAAGTGCGCCTCTCCTCCTTGAGAGCATGTGTGAGAAGTGAGTGAGTAAATAGAGTGCCTCCTGCACTCTATTTATACTTGACTTGACTTGCCTTTTTACCTAACTCATGTAGGCTCGAACTTAACCACATAACATAATGCTGAGTGGGCCGACCCCCAATAGGGTGGTCTAATAACCCTTTGACCCACATGGCCGACCCCCAATAGGGTGGTATAATAACCCTTTGACCCACATGGCCGACCCCCAATAGGGTGGTCTAATAACCCTTTGACCCACATGACTTATACAGGGCCGACCCCAAATAAGGTGGTCTAATAACCCATCAAGTATAAGTTACGACACTTACAACATAAATGACGACACTTCCGTATAGAGGAATAATACCATCTCTATAGGAGTACATACAACATATATGGAATACATTCCGAAGTTACATATACATCAACACTCCCTCTTAACTAGGAAGGTATTTCTCAGCACAGTTCTTCTAGCACAAGTCATCTTCTCTGGATCATCGTCACTGGATAATCGTCATTGAGTCATCATCATCGTCACTGTTGCTGCTATCTCAATCAATCTCTGAATCTAATCGTCATAGGAAGTTCTACAGAGCCAGTCCTTTTTCATACTGGATGTAGGCCCACCACCTGCAGGTCTTCGTCATCACTGGCCATACTGTGGAATCCTCAGGACTTTTACGTGCATCACAAAACCTCGAAAGAGCATCCCAGGATATTACAGGTACACAACTCCAACCTGTAGGATCTCCCAGGGCGCTATTACATGTGACCCCACCACAAAACCTCGAAAGAGCATCTCAGGATGTTACGGGTACACAACTCCGACCTGAAATCTCCCAGGACACAAATTATATGTGGTCCACCACAAAACCTAGCAAGAGCATCTCAGGATGTTACGGGTACACAACTCCGACCTGAAATCTCCCAGGGCACAAATTACATGTGGTCATGGCAAAACCTCGCAAGAGCATCTCAGGATGTTACGGGTACACAACTCCGACCTGAAATCTCCCAAGGCCCAAATTACATGCCATAGGACAAAACCTCGCAAGAGCATCTCAGGATGTTACGGGTACACAACTCCGACCTGAAATCTCCCAGGGCACAAATTACATGTCCTCCCAGAGCAATGTCTCGAAAGAGCATCCCAGGCTGTTACGGGTACACAACTCCGACCTATAGGATCTCCCAGACATGCTCATCTGCACAACCTGATCCACGGCCACAGAGTATCAACCTGATACTCACCATACATCATCCTGATGTACTCATGATCGTCCTGATCATCATCACTGCAACGTCCTGCTGCATGTCATCTGGAGCAACATCCTGAAGCTCGTCATCTATGATCATCCTGATCATCAATGCAACATCCTGCTGCATGTCATCTGGAGCAACATCCTGAAGCTCGTCATCTATGATCATCCTGATCATCAATGCAACATCCTGCTGCATGTCATCTGGAGCAACATCCTGAAGCTCGTCATCTATGATCATCCTGATCATCACTGCAACATCCTGCTGCATGTCATCATACATGATCCACCTGATCATCAATGCATCTACCTGATGCACACCAAGTATCTACCTGATACATATCATCATACATGATCCTCCTGATCATACAATGTATCCACCTGATACAAATACAAGTACATGATACATATCACCATACATGATCTACCTGATCATACAATGTATCCACCTGATACATATACAGATACATGGTCCAAGCATCCAACATGATGCATATACAAAAATACATACACATGATCCAACTGATCATATCCAGCATCCAACATGATGCGTACATACATACATAAAAATGATCCAACTGATCATATCCAGCATCCAGCATGATGCGTACATACATACATAAAATGATCCAACTGATCATATCCAGCATCCAACATGATGCGTACATACATACATAAAATGATCCAACTGATCATATCAAGCAGAAACTAGAACATCATCCTGATGCTCATCATCCAGCGCTTACATCCACAGCCATGTGAAGGATCCTCCTTCCAACATGCTTGGAATGGCTTCAGCAAATGTGTCCATCATTTCTTCCTCGAAGTGTCCTCGATCTGAAGAACGCCAAGCCTCTCTCTGAAGTACTCAAACTTCACCCTGGCTAGTGGCTTTGTCAGCACATCTGCAATCTGCTCGTCCATCGCAACATACAGGAGCTTCACAGCTCCTCTCTGTACCATATCCCTGATATAGTGGTATTTGATCTCTATGTGTTTCGACCTGTCATGAAACACTGGGTTCTCAGACAGCTTCACACAACTCTGGTTATCACAGAAGATACCAGTGGCTTCCAACGGGAGATCAAATAACTCAGACAGTAGCTTCCGTAGCCATACTGCCTCACAACTAGCTGAACAGGCTGCAACATACTCTGCCTCAGCTGTACTCAGTGCTACGCAGGACTGCTTCCTGCTAAACCAAGAGATCACACCTGATCCCATACTGAAGCAACACCCAGATGTGCTCTTCCTATCTGCAGCACTGCCAGCCCAATCTGAATCAACATAACCTAGCAGGTTAAACTTTTGATTCGCCTCATATCTGAGCCCATAATCCACTGTACCCTTCAGGTACCTCAGAACATGCTTTACAGCAACCAGGTGAACACTCCTCGGATCCGTCAGGAACTGGCTCAATGTGTTCACAGCAAAGCAAATATCTGGTCTCGTGTTCGTCAGGTACATCAAGGACCCAATCATCTGACGATACATAGAAACATCAATCAGCTCAGATGAAGCATCACATAGAAGCTTCAGATTCGATGCCATAGGTGTGGCCATGGCCTTGCAATCCGTCATCCCGAACCTCTTTGGGATCTCTACTGCATACTTCCCTTGTCCAAGGAAGATTTTGTCTGCACTCTGCCACACCTCCATGCCAAAAACAAATAGTGCATCATCCCCAAGTTCTTCATCTCGAACTCGGTAGTAAGCTTCCGCTGCGTGTTGGCAATCAATATATCTTCACCATACCAAGTTCTGCACATATATGATTTCCTATCATGTGTCTCAGAACCAAGTGGCTGCTCTACATGCACTTCTTCTTCAATTACACCATTCAAGGAAGCTGTCTTGAATCCATCTGGTGTATCTTCTATTTCATCACTTTTATATTTCTCAATGCTGCCATCTGCAACATGCTTGATCTGATAGTTCCATTTGGAAGTCATAGCAAACTTCCCTTCATGTCTTGGGATTATATCCCAAACATCATTCTTCATGATCGACGGATCAAGGCATTTCATTTCTTCATCCCAGATCCTGGGAACTTCAATATCTTCAATATCTTCAATATCTTCAATAGATATCTTTGTTGCTGGAACAAAATGTTGTAGTTCTTCTTTTGTAGGAGATGGCATACGATCTTTCCTACACAACAAGTTAAATTGCATGATTAGAAAACATCTCATAGTTTTCAGAGCAAATTCTTACACATAAAGAAATATGCCATACAGTCATGCAATTATCTTAGCCAATGCTTCAATACAACATTTATCCATATTTCGTAACTTTCTAGATGCCTTCCAATCTCTACCAGAACATTGTTAAGAGTGTGCACAACTCCCAACATGTCAGCAAAGAGGTTTCATTCTAGATAAGTAGCAATGGAATGTTGTACAGTGCCATAGGCCACTTACCCATGCATATTAGGAGTATACTGTTCATCAATGCAATTATTCTAATATGCATAATACACAACCTAATTCTAGGAACATCAGTATATACATTATTGAACAATTTTATTTAAACAAACAAATATGCAAGAAATGATGATTAAAATACTTATCTTTCTTTGTTCGTTGGGTGGACTCCCTCTGAGTCTTTTCTTCCTTACAGGAGCTGCTGGAGTCCTAATCTGAGGTAGCTTCTTCTACACCTTTCTGTTGTGAAATGTAGAGAGATGATCAACTCCCTCTGAATATCTGCATCCTTGCAGAAACTACTGAAGTGTGCTCCTTTGCTTTCTTGCAGGAACAACTAGAGTGTGCTCCCTCTTTATCTTTGCTTCCTGAATTACCTGTTATTGAACTCATATTCATCCTTGGTCCCTATGCATGCTTATTAGTATCATGAATGTGTTATCCTTGTGATCTCATATAAAATCATACATTCATTAGTATACTATTAAAACACAATAATCTCAAGCATGTATAGTCATGATCATTTCAAACAGAAATAATAAGCATTAGCATTCAAGGATTCTTATGGTTAGTCAAATCATAAGAAACATAACATGTCTAAACCTGTAATTACTCAAGCCTATGACTCTTCAGGTTAGTTGAATCATCAATCAAGATAAGAGATATAAAATGCATAAAACCTGTGATTATTCAAACCTATACCATCATGATTCTTCTGGTTAGTCATATCATCAATTATGGTAAGAAACATAATATGCATACAATCATGATTATTCAAACCTATGACTTCATGAATAATCATTATCAACAACACGATAGTATAAGATCCTAACCCAAGGTAGGAATCTAGCTTGATATAGGAAAAACATACCTGGATTATCATGTTAGCTAGTTATGTCTAACATACCCGTATAATGTCTTTTGGTTCTCTTTAGTGACTTGTGCTAGTAACCTGCATGTCTCATAAGTTAACCATTATAAAACCAAGTTATACATACCTCGTGAATGGATCTTGTATGAGATCCATGACAATGGATGAATCTTTGTCCTCATGTTATCATGATCATATGTTCTTGGACCAGAACATGATCTGTCTTTCTTGGTGTACCTTTCATGTTAGTAGACAACATAAACCTCATACAACACCATAATGCATTAGTACAATCATAAGTGTCAACACCCTAACCAATGAATATCTTCTATCATGCATTCATAATTTTGTTAAGGTGATACAACAAATCTAAAATCAAAATTGTACTAACCGTAATAACATGAAGACAAACATACCATAAACTTAATCATGGACAAATATCGAAACATACCTCGATGAGTCATACTTGTCGAGATCACTTGTAATCTTCTTATGTAAGGCCTTATCCTCATCTCCCTCTGAGACAGGAACTTCTTTCACTTATGCAGGTGATCAATCCATCTTCTTCTAGGATTAACCCAATCCACTTGATTTGCAAGAACTGGACCTTGAGCTGGATATGGGTTTGTCAGAGAAACCCCAAAAATTCAAACTTTGAATTTCAACCTTCCGATAGGATAGGAATATGCGCCTTGATGAACTGATCAAACTGGTATATTCAGAATTTGAAAACTGCAAAGTTTCACTCCTCAATTTTGCCTTTGAAACTTCCGGATTCACTGGACATGACCCTGAACTGGGGTTTGATGAAGCCCACTCTTTTGCCCCATCAAAATGTTTGATCCAAAGCTCTAAGCTTCTATTTTTCTGAGGAGCTTCCAGCCATGGTCACAGATTTCAAAAATTCCCATTTTTACAGAAGCCCTAATTTTCCACTTTTCTGATCAAAGTCCCGAACTAGGGTCTAATCAAGCCCGGCCTTCTGTCCAACCAAAAATTCTGATATTGGTCTCTAAATTTCTATTTTGATGAGTAGCATCCAGCCGTGGTCTCCGATTACAAAAATTCCAACTTTCTCCAAAGCCCTAAATTCCGGAAGCCATGAATGAAGGTACCAAAAAATAATTCTGTTTTGACAGAAATATGTACCTGATTTTTTCTGGTGTAACTCCGAAATTTTTGATCCACAGGGTCTGAAAAAGTTTCCTGAGATAGCCTGACCTGTTATCTTTCCATCCTGACAGGACTGACCTCAATTGGATTCTCTGAGAGAGAGTTATGCCAAATGTCGCAACGTGACCTGTTTTGGGATAAAACAGGAGAGCGAACTTGTACGGCGTGCCACGTGTCACTGTTTTAACTTCGGCCTCTGAAAAGGTTTTCTGAGATAGCTCGGCCTGTTGCCTTTCCATACTGACAGGTCTGACCTCAATTGGACTCTCTGAGAGAGATTTATTCCAAATGTCGCAACGTGACCTGTTTATGGGATAATACAGGAGAGCGCACTTGTACGGCGTGCCACGTGTCACTGGTTCAACTTCGGCCTCTGAAAAAGTTTTCTGAGATATTACAGACTGTGTACTACCTGTCACTTTTTACTAAATTTCATTTGGAGCTTCCTAGCCCAAGATATGACCTTTTTCCCAAGGTCACCTGATTTTGCCCAAGAAACCCTATATTGTACAGATCATAAATCACAAAGTACAACGAATTAGAGGTTTTCCTTTGGACACAAGATACCTGGAGATCTTAGCTTCGGCCTGTAACAATTTCAGATCCGAAAAATTCGCCAAAACAGATTTATAGCGAAAGTGCTACGATGACTGGTTTTTGCTATATCAAGCCCTAGCATCGTAAGTGCAACAAGTGTCATACATGCCATATCATGCCTTCTTTCAGGCTAGCTCTGATACCATGTTAAATTTTCTGAATTTACTTCAATATGATCTAGGATCTTAACTGAGAGAACAACATGTACAACATATCTACAGCATATCAATCATGGAGACAATAATGCAAGCACACAAGAGACACAAAGATTTACTTGGGGAAAACCATAAAGGTGAAAAACCCCAATAACTTCCTCAGAGATAGATAGAGCAATGATACAACCAACCAAGAGATAGACATAACCTAGCAGCAGATCCTCCTCCTCCATAAGTGCGCCTCTCCTCCTTGAGAGCATGTGTGAGAAGTGAGTGAGTAAATAGAGTGCCTCCTGCACTCTATTTATACTTGACTTGACTTGCCTTTTTACCTAACTCATGTAGGCTCGAACTTAACCACATAACATAATGCTGAGTGGGACGACCCCCAATAGGGTGGTCTAATAACCCTTTGACCCACATGGCCGACCCCCAATAGGGTGGTCTAATAACCCTTTGACCCACATGACTTATACAGGGCCGACCCCAAATAAGGTGGTCTAATAACCCATCAAATATAAGTTACGACACTTACAATATAAATGACGACACTTCCGTATAGAGGAATAATACCATCTCTATAGGAGTACATACAACATATATGGAATACATTCCGAAGTTACATATACATCAACAGAGTGTTCCCATTCCTTGTAGAAATATTGTCTGGCTTGGAGGTGGCAACTGTGCTAAGAGATTGATGAGCACAGTTGGCCTATGGCTGGGTGGAACGTTGCAATTGCATAGCTAGTTGCTCAGGACAACTTCACACTCAAGATAAGTATTCTCTATGTGTATTAAATTCTGTAATGTTTTTAATTATTATTTGTTCTGATTATGCTAATGAATGCATGTGAAACGTGTGTGGATATATATTTTATTTCCATTGTGTTAATTTGAATTATACATCTACAGACATGTGTTATTATTTGTATGAATTTGATGATGGGTCTGACTTTTGAAAAAAGCCTAGAAATTTAGTCATGTTCCCTTCCTTGAGTTGGATCCATGGGAGGGGATGTGACGATGTGGTATCAAGTCACAGGTTACAACATTGGGTTTGTATGGGCCAAATCAGGCAGTTTGCAAAATTTCTATGTTTTTGAACATTAAGAAAAATTTATAAGTTCTTGATTTAGTTTTTTAGTTTTTGTCTAAGTATGAAGTCGGCGCAAAATTGCAAAAAGCATCGAAACTATCGGCGAGGAAATGGAAAATTCGCCGATACGTTTCGGTGATAAATCAGAAAAATTTCTGAAAAAGGGATTTTGGCGAAAAAAGACTTAGTGCGCCGATCGGCAGAAAAGTGAATAGTGCGCCAAAATGGTCAGCAAGAAACTGGAAGTTGCTCTGATCGGCGGAAAATTGGAAATTGCGCTGAAACAGGTCGGCGGAAAACTGGAAATTGCATCGATCGACGACAAAGTGAAAAGTGTGTCAATCAGAGGCAAAATGAAAATTGTGCTAAAGTAGGTCAGTGACAAATTGGAAAGTGTGATGATCAGAGGCAAATTGAGAAGTCCGCTGAAACCGGAAATTTGAGCCCGAAAAAAAATATATAGAGCCCGAAAATTGTTTCGACCATAACATGAGCAATTCAACTCAGAATTGGATGAGACTTGTGGCATTAGGACGCCATTTGAGAAGGTCATGAAAACAGTAGTGAGAGGCTCAAGCCAATTTTTCTATGATTTGGCGAAAATTTTGGAATAGGTACTTCAAAGCTCGGTGTCCCGAGACCACATGGAAGCTCGATTCGAGCTGAAATTGATATGGTGCGGTCATGGACCAGGAAAGCAGTTAAATTTGGATTCTTGGATCCAAAATACAAAAGGTGTGAAGCTGATATGCAAAAGAAGGCCAAAATGCACTATTCCGGAGCACTTTTGGGGGATTTTGAAAAGCTTGCAGGAGGCAAAAGTGACCCTAGATGTAGAAACCAGAAAAATTATCGAACTTGACATTTTATCTACTCATTAAAACAATAAACCTTCATTAGATGAATTTTTCCATAAATTCTTAGTTTGGGAAATAGTCGTTTTTGCCAAAAATTTCAAGATTTTGAAAAGTTGCAGAAGTCAAAGTAGGCAAACCCAGAATTTTATAGAGGTTGACTAGTGCATCATATTAGTGATCTGAAAATTGTTGAGTGATCCTTGTTATATGGACTAACTTTTCCGAGTATATTTTTTTTTCTAGTTCTCTCTAGATTTACTTCTACAAGTGGTTGAAGTTGGTTGCCGATGTTAATTGCACCTGTGGGAAAAGTGCAGAATTGGGCAAAGTTGACATTTTTGGAAGGGTGTAAATTCCATATCCGGAATCATAATGGAGCATGAAGGTAGGAGTTGGAAAGCTTATCTAGGTTGTAAATTCCATATCTGGAATCAGAATGCATGTGAAGATGTTTGTGCATGTATATGATATTGAATGCTGATAAAAATATTGAGGTTTTACATATGCAATGAGCCACTTAAGATAATTATTTTGGTTGATAATCATTATTGGTGTTGGTATTGGTTGTAGGACCAAGGACAACAAAACCATGTCTAAAGATATTGATGATGTTTTTGCATGTGACCAACAACCTTATGAATAAAGGTTGGGGCAACTATGATCAAGAGGTTGGTGGAAGGGTGGTGTAATCCTTTGTAGGAGACCAACTAATTAGGTAACATCAAAGGTGTTGATGGAAACCATGTAGGTAATGGTTTATTTATGTTGATTGCATAAGTACAAAAAGGAGATTGAGTAAGAATCCCTTCAGCCATATTTTCATTATCATAACTTGGTTTGCATGTGATATTGGATGCATTCATGCGAACATTATCCCACTGGGTCTGGTGAGGTATGGGGTAGAAATGGAAAGGAGACTTATACCATCTAACTGTCTAGAATTTTGAATGCATTCATGTGAAAGAATATCATGCCATTTGTGTATTTTGGTTATGATTTTAATAGCCAAAGCAAGTGGGAACTTATGGTCCTTTTGAGGTAGTGCATGCCATATGAGATAGTCATGGTTAAGGCCACAATGTGGTTGGAATGGTAATGCTATAGTTCTACACAAGTATCCCATGAACTCCCTATTGGTGTTAATTTGGGATGAAACCTCTTTGCCAACAACCAAGGAGTGAGTAAACTCCTGACGTGTACTTGTTCGTGTGGAGAAGGAAGGCACCCAGATAAGTTAACTAAGTGACTAGGGAGAAGGTTGGGTGATGTGTCAAGGAATTAGCTATACCTTCCAACACATCATGGTGGAATGCATGACTTAGCATTATGGTATTCATGAATCAATGGAAAGTGACATTGAGTGGAAATGCATTAACAGATTATGTTAACCGTGTGATTTTTTATGCATAGGTATGGGTACATATGTTGAGAGGCATCATGTGAATGCATGGTTGTGATATATATTTCATTGCAATTCATTAATAACTGAAATGATAGAATTGTTGGTAATTATGAGATCATTTCATGAGTTGATATGGATGCAAGAAAATGATTGCACGAAGAAGTTAGTCATGTTTGATGGGCTACCAAGAAAGCTCTGTTGGGAGGACAGAGTTTCCTAAATGGATATGATTGTGTAATCATGATAAATGGAAGTTTTATTAAATGGCATAGATAATGTGACTGTATATTGTAAATTTATTGTGATAATGATGCACATAAAGTAAATGTATTTCATTGTCTTTGATATATTAACAACTGATAGTGTTTGAAATATTGAGTATTATAATTCTGAGATCACTTCAGCGACTATTGTAACATTTACCATGACAATGTTGTATGCATGGATACTCACAAATTGTTGGTTGATTGAAAATTTTAGATTACAGGTAGAATTGTCTTGGATATGGAAATGTGGGTAAGTCCATAATAAAGACTGAAATCTACCATGTGCAAAAGCCAAAAATTATGAGAAGGGTCTTATTGTTGTGAAATTTAATTTATGTATGGAGCATATTGTAAATTTCAAATTTGAGATTTTTCCAAGAAGTACTAATGATTATTTGAATTATCTAGAATTGTGTCAAGAGGACACATCGTAGGTGGATGTCCAGGTTATGGAAGAAAGTGTAAATCCATAAGGGACAGAGTGATGCCACTTACAAGAGCTAAACAATATGAGGATGGCCTCATGGTTAAACAAATATAATTTATGTAGGAGACAGAATTGTAATTCGGATTTGAATTTGATTATTAATGTCATTGATTGATTGATTGTTTGTGAATTGTGTCAGGAGGACACAATGCAGAAAGACCATGTGTTATGGCCTACAAGATCTAAACATCATGAGGATAAATTCATGTTTTGAAAATCTAGTCTCCGTATGAAACAAATTTGAAAATTTATGATTGAAATTATTATGATGGCATCTCATGTCAACTTCATGCTTGCATGTAATGCATGTGAGATGGTGAAAATATGCTAGTTGAGCATATGTTGGTTCCTAAAGATGAAAAGGAAAAGGAAATGCCAAGAGTGGCTTGGGTTTGAGAAACCTGTCATGTCCCAAATTTGGTATTGGGTCAAAATGGCCTAATCACATTGGCCCTATTCATTAGAGTTTGTCAAATTGATGCTAAAGGTCAAATAATTGCCAAGGAGGAAAATTACTAGTTTCCTAGGTTTAGGGTGGAAGCTTTGGGATTTGGAATAATGGGGATAATAAATGATGTTTGAACATTAGAATGGCATAAATATTTAATAAAGGAGATAAATAAATATATACAAGTGAAAATCAAAGTGGCATTTCATCATGAAGACACATGGAGGAAGTGGGACCCACATATGGCTAGATTTCCCCACTACACTTGGCATCATTCTCTCACCAATTCGAATTCAAGGTGAATGGTAACATACTTGGTGGAGTCCAAAAGGTATTATTCATTGCATTACTCATCCAAGGTCGAAATATAGAGGAAGAGTAACTCCCATGGAAGAGGAAGAGGCAATTTGGAGCTAGTGAGACACTTGGGCTAGATTCCCTAGCTCTATGACAACAATGATGAAGATGCTATGACACCTATGACACAAATCAGACCTGAAGGCTGACATATGACATATATGACATGTCAGGGCTAAAAATAGACTCCAAGAGGGCGCTCAAGGGTGTTAGGGCAGCTAAGATGCTTCCACATGTGATTTGGTGGAAGTGGGAGACTAGGAATTGTTGTACAAGTGGCGTTCTTTGGAATCTCTTCCCAACTTGAGTTGGCATGAGTCTCTTGGAAGGAATTCGACCCATGGAGGACATTAGAAGTTTATAAATGTCAATAACAAAGAATGAAACCAGATTTTGATCATTTGTATAATTTGCAATTGCATTTGTGAAGAGGGAGAGCTAGTGGATGACTAGTTTCTTGCCTTAGCCAATTTCGAGGGTGAAAGATTCCCATCCAAGTTGGAAATTGGAAAGGCCATTCAAACCTTTCATTTGGAGATTTAATGGAGTCTTTATTTGCAGGTGTAAGATACAGGGCAGCTCATGGTTTCTTCTATTGCAGCTCGCTCCTTCAACCATTTCCAGTTTTGATGGCATATTCTTGATCCTTGAGGGAGGGCGTTTTTGGTGAGATATTGTACTCTTTGGGGGAGCTTCTAATGCCCCATTTCTTTTGTAATATGAAGTAAATACTATGTTCTTCATCTCCAGAAAGTTTCAGGTCGAAATTCCAAGTAGAAATGTATAAATCTCATTTTTAATGGAAGAACAATGCCATTTCCCCACTACCTTGTTGTGAACCAATGTGTTGATGATGATTTCGAATGAATGGATGATTCTCTGATATATTTGTGATAAATATACTGCCATGGATGTATTCTACAAGTTTCATGTACTGTACTTGAGCATTTGAAGCATTTTTACTCAGTTTAGTTGTATTGGGAGGTGAAATAGTGCCATTTCCCCAAGGGTCGAATTGAGGATTTTTGCAGTTCAATGGGAGAGGGTGAGAACAGTTGTAATAAACCATTAATGGTTCATATGAGACCTTAATAACATACTTAACACATTACATACCTCTGTTCATAAATTTGAGTGGGTTTGGAGGCATTTGGGAAGCCATTTTCAGTACTTACCTCAGGGGGATTTGAACCCCAAATTACTAGTAAAATTGCATACTTGGTCCAGAATATTAAGAGAGTTTGCAGAGGTCTTTTGGTGGATATATGTTATCCCTGAACATCATGTTCAATTCCTAATATCATTCATAAACCTTCCTTGAATATTTGAAGGCATTTGGAGTCAATTTGAGACCTAGAGACCAATACTAGTCAAAGGGAAATCACTAGTAAAGTTACCTACATTGACCAGAATTGAAAGAGTATTTGCAGAAGTGTTTTAAAGGTACAAAGGAATCCATGAAACACATATTTATGTTCTAATATCATTCATATACCTTCTTAGAATATTTGGGATCATTTGGGGCAAATTTGGGACCTAGAGATCGAAACTAGTCCAAGGTCAAACCAAGGAAAAAAAGTGGAAAATTGAAATTTTAATAAAATTACTAACAAGGGACATTACAAAACCCCACAAAATTCCTTATGTGTGCTTGTCTCTCCGTAGTGTTTTTAAACCCAGCAAGAGCATGGGTACTCAGGAGGCTTGCATGGGCATTGGTAACCTTTCTACACTCACACTAAAGAGCACTAGAGGGATGGGTATGCATGCGGTATTGTGTAGCATAGAAGGGGTGCCATCCTTGTGTTTTGTGAGTGGGTATTGTGGGGACATGCTAGCCCGTAGTCAAGTGAGTTACCCACGGAGTTCCTGGAGGGAACCACTGATTTGCATAGGAGAAGGATCCATGTAGATGTATTCTTTTGTTTTATTGCCTAATAAACCCAGTAGAGACACTGGCTTGGCAATGGTTTGTGTATGCTTGATAAATCCCCCAGTCAGAGAACTGGCTTAGCATACTGGTTAATGGAATGCCTGATAAACCCATTCGGCATACTGGTTTGTCATTGGTTATCTGAATGATGTGGTGTAGCCAATGTGTTGGCATAACATTTGTTTTATACATATGCACAAGTGATCCGAGGCTTGCAGAAACTTGGTTACCTTTCAATGCGCACCCTAAAGAGCACTGGAAAGGGTGGGTACACTTGAGGGACTATGCACTAGAGAAGAGGTACCATCCTTGTGTTGGGTAGGGCAAGTCTTGTGGGTTCCATAGTTGTCTAAAGTCAATGTGGGATACCTGTGAAGCTAAAGGAAGATGTTTTGAAGATAAGTATTTGGGTTACCTTGCATATTCTTACTTATTTAATGTGAATATACATGTGTATATGATTCAACTGTGATTTTGAAACTCTTTTTAAGAGATGAATCTTATGAGAACGAATTTGACTTGTGAATTGACTCATTGTTTGAGTATAGGTACTGTTGGATGCAAGGACCTTGAAGGCATTTTAAGGATCTGCAATGGACATGTGTTTGTCCTAAAAGGCTTAGTATGAGGAGCTAAAGATTGGAAAGAGATCCAATGGATGTTGATGAAGAGAGAGAAAGGCATTGCTGTTACAGTTGAAAAGAAGGATATGGAACCTTGCTAAAAATAAAGAGAACATCGAGGATGGTGTTATTCCAAGGGGGGGGGTGATTGTAACACCCTGATTGTGACCCCGTTGCATTAAAAATGTAAATGATGTAATATCATTATAAAATTGTGGTGAGGATCTCAAGGCCAAGGCCCCACCATCTATTTAGTGTTTTATGTATGGGCAATTAAAAATTGATGCATATGGTTTGTGTGCTAGATATGAACAATATAAATTACAAATAGCATATAAATATGTATTTTAATAAAATACCCACAACTAGCTATGCAATGCAATGCAACAAGAGTATGGGGGCATGATTTTTACAAGGAATTGGGAGGGAAATATCCAAACCCTTGAACCAATAAATTCAAGCAAAGTGTCAATGAGAGAACCCATGAACCATCAACTACCAATGTTGACTTTTGTACCCAATCATTTATTTCTCCCAAGAATTGGTTGGAGTAATATTATTTTGGGGAAATGTTGAGGTATGGCTATCCAATTTCGGGTATGGGAAAGCCACCATTTTGGGGAAAACGTGTTTGAATTCTTGGGAAAGAAAAGAGCCACGAAATTGCTCCCCGAGCCATTCTTCATGCATGAGTTTTTCTCTCTCACGAGTTGGGAGATAGCTGGGCATTTTCCCTCACGTTTTTCCTAAGTTTTCCTCCATTTTCTCTAGTTGGGAGGTCATTTTTTGTGTTGTTGAAGGACTGGGAGGAAGGGATTCACGATTTGGGGGTCCATGGAGGTCATTTTTTCCCTCTAGATGCTCATATACCTACTAGAAACTCGATTTTATTCCTGATGTTTGATTTTCCTTTCCCACCACTCGTTTTTGTGTTGCCACGATTTGGGGAAAACCCATGGACATCTTGCTTGTGAATCCCATAGCTAAAAGTGTTTTGTTATTCCCAACATATGTGCTTGATGTGTGTGGAAGATAATGTTTTCTTTTGAGTTTGGGCTTGAGCTTGAGTGTTCCCATTCCTTGTAGAAATCATGGCCAACTCGAGGTGGCAATTGTGCTGAGAGATTGATGAGCACAGTTGGCCTATGACTGGGTGGAACATTGCAGTTGCATAGCTAGTTTCTCGGGACAAATTCACAACCAAGATAAGTATTCTCTATGTGTATTAAATTCTGGAATGTTTTTAATTATTGATTGTTTTGATTATGCTGATGAATGCATGTGAAATGTGTGTGGATATAGATTTTATTTCCGATGTGTTAATTTGAATTATACATCTGCACACATGTGTTTTTATTTGTATGAATTGATGATGGGGATGAGTTTTGAAAAGAGCCCATAATTTTATTCATGTTCCCTTCCTTGAGTTGGATCCATGGGAGGGGACGTGACAATGTCGTATTTTTTATCATTATGGGGCTATCATGTTCATTGTATGCTTTATTCTTGGAAGTTCTTCCATGCAGATTGGTTCTCTATTTACTTTACTTTCTCCACAACGGTCTTTGTGAAGAGTTATGGGGAAATTTTTTTATGTTTATCCTTCCTATATTAAGCATATTGATGTTGATATCTCTAGCCATTCAACATTGTTCCTCTCTATAGCTTATCCTTGACATTAGCAAAGTTGAAAGCTTTTTCTACTTCATTTGGGATGTTTGAAGTTCTAATTAAGAAGCAATGTAATGTAATAAAATGCCATATAATATCACCTCATTCTAGTTATAATGTTATGGAATGAATTACCATATTCCTCTGTCAATCAAGATGATTAACTGTTGGATACATTTTTCAATGGATAGGCCATCTGGGGTCTTGTATTTGCAATGTAATCTTCGGTAGTTTTCTTTGGTTGTAAAGATTGTTTGTTGGAAGCTCTTTTCGATGTATGGACCATTTGGGGTTATTGTATTCATAATTAGGTTTATTGCATGATTTTTTTGCATCTTTTAGCTTGGTGTGAATACTTCCTATGAGGTTTATTGCAAATTTCTTTCAACGATTAGTTGGGTTACAATTGTGATGATTGTCTGCTAGCCACATTTTTTGTTGTATTGGTCATCTGAATTTATGTACACTATTGTGGTGTTCTATAACAGTTCATTGTATAGTTTGGTTCCGGTGCCATTTCATGATTTAGTGAAAAGAGGTTGTTATCTTCATCAAATCCATGAGGTGAAGTGTGTTCATATTCGCATCTTATGGGGAATTTTGGAAGTTGTCATCAAGGGGGATGTTAATGTAGTGTCATATTCCTCCATTTATATTCCTTCTCCCTGGTCGGCGTTAAGGGAGAGTGTTGTATTATAATGATGACTTGTGTAGTGTTGTTGGTTGTGTAATGATCAGATCTATCAAAGAAGGCATAAATAACTCTCTAATTCTAAAAAGGAACTATCCCACATGCATCATGTAATAAACTCTCTTGTTACCCTTCTTTATATAAGGGAGGTGGAAAACTATTTATTGTTTAAATTTTGAGCATTAATTCACAATACTCTAGGATCTTCACTGAGAGAATAACATATACAGTATATCAATGCATGACAATCACAATAAGCATGACAAGCATCACAAGAATCAAAAGCATGAGAGACAAGAGACACAGAGTTTCCATGGGTAAAACCCTAAGGTGAAAAACCCCACAACTTCCTCGGAGATAGAGAGAGCAATGGCTTAACCAAAGTACAACCAAAATACACTGAGATATTCTCCTAGTAGCAGATGATCCTCCTCCTCACTAGTGCACCACTTTCTGAGTGAGAGAGATATAACTTTTCGAATGATCTAAATAGAGATCACCTGATCTCTATTTATACTAACCTGTTTTCCCAGTGACCTTATGGGGCCGACTTGTCTAGCTAGGTACATCCACATTATAATATATATATTTCAGGGCCGACCCCACACATGGTGGTCTAATAACCCATCGACAAGTACACACACTTGCAACACTTGTCAATCCACATGATGACACTTCCTTATAGAGGAATAACACATCTCTAATAAGGGTACAATAATTATATATGAAATACATAGATGAAATACATTCCGAAGTTACATATACATCAACACTCCCTCTTAACTAGGAAGGTATTTCTCGACACAGATCTGCTAGACAAGTCTTCTTCTTGGGATAATCGTCATCGATGCATCGTCATCGTCATCATCACTACTACTGCTATCTCAACCAATCTCTGACTCTACTCATCATAGGAAGTTCTACAAAGCTAGTCCTTTTTCATACTGGATGTAGGCCCACCACATGTAGGTCTTCATCATCATTGACCATACTATGGAATCCTCAGGACTTATTACGTGCATCACAAAACCTCGAAAGAGAATCCCAGGCTGTTACGAGCACACGACTCTACCTATAGGATCTCCCAGGGCCATATTATATGTGACCTCACCACAAAACCTCACAAGAGCATCCTAGGCTGTTACGAGCACATAGCTCTACCTATAGGATCTTCCAGGGATAGATTATATGTGGTCATGGAAAAACCTCGCAAGAGCATCCCAGGACTTATTACGAGGACACAGCTCAACCTATCGGATCTCCCAGGGACATATTATATGCCATAGGACAAAACCTTGAAAGAGCATCTGCCAGATATCCCAGGGCCAGATTATATGCCATAGGAAAAACCTCGAAAGATTATCTGCAGATCTCCCAGGGCCAAATTATATGTCCTCCCAAAGCAAAACCTCAAAAGAGCATTTGCCAGATATCCCAGGGCCAAATTATATGCCATAGGAAAAAACTTGAAAGACTATCTGCAAATCTCCTAGGGCCAAATTATATGCTCATCTGCACAACCTGATCCACGGCCATAGAGTATCAACCTGGTACTCACCATACATCATCCTGATGTACACATGATCATCCTGATCATCATCACTGCAACATCCTACTGCATGTCATCTGGAGCAACATCCTGAAGCTCATCATCCATGATCATCCTGATCATACAATGCATCTACCTGATGCATACCAAGTATCTACCTAATACATATCATCATACATGATCCACCTGATCATACAGTGTATCCACCTGATACAAATACAAATACATGATACATATCACCATACATGATCCACCTGATCATACAATGTATCCACCTGATACATATACAGATACATGGTCCAAGCATCCAACATGATGCATATACAAAATACATACAAATGATCCTACTGATCATATCCAACATCCAACATGATGTGTACATACATATAAATGATCCAACTGATCATATCCAGCATCCAACATGATGCATACATACATATAAATGATCCAACTAAGCATATCCAACATCCAACATGATGCGTACATATATATACATATAAATGATCCAACTGATCATATCCAGCATCCAACATGATGCATACATACATATAAAAATGATCCAACTGATCATACAAAGCAGAAACCAGAACATCATCCTGATGCTCATCATCCAGCGCTTACATCCACAGCCATGTGAAGGATCCTCCTTCCAACATGCTTGGAATGGCTTCAGCAAATGTGTCCATCACTTCTTCCTCGAAGTGTCATCAATCCGAAGAACACCAAGCCTCTCTCTGAAGTACTCAAACTTCACCCTGGCTAGTGGCTTCGTCAGCACATCTGCAATCTGCTCGTCCGTCGTAACATACAGTGTAATGTCCCCATTCAAATAAGTGCATAGTAAGACAATCCCATCAATCCTACTAGTTTCCTAGGTTGGATGGGCACATGTGGGATGGTAATAAGGAAACTAATAAATGATATTTAGACATTAGAAGGGTTCAAGAATTTAATAAATATGATGAATTCAAGAGAAATTCTAGGTGGCAAGTGGTTTTGGAGACATATGGAGGTGGTGGGACCCACACTAGCTTGATTTTTCAATGACACATGGCAGCTCTCTCTTGCCAATTCGAATTCATGGGAAGGTGAACACTCTTGGGTGAGTTGGTAAGTCATAACACATGGCATTGAGCATATTAGGTCGAAATGGGAAGGAATAGTAACCTCCATGGGAGAGGAAGAGTCAAATTGGAGACTAGTGGACACATGGGCTAAATTCCCTAGTTTTATGACAACAATAATGAAGCATCTATGACATTTTATGAAAAAATTCAGACCTGACTTCTTACACCTGACCATTATGACATGTCAGCCCCAAAAATAGGCTCAAGAAGGCGCTCATGGAGTTGGAGGAATCTAAAGAGACTCAAATTCGAATTTGGGAGAAGATGGAAGGTTGGAACTAGGAGACAAGTGGCAAATGAGGAATATTTTCTAAATGGAAAATTATTGAATCTATTGAGAGGATTTCGACCCCTTGAAGGCTAATGTTGGTTATAAAATGTAGAAATCAAGTATGAGAATGGCTTTTGATGATTTGAGAAAAATTGCATTTGTGAAGAGAGAGCTAGTGGATGACTAGTTTCTTGCCTTAGCCAATTTCGAGGGTGAAAGATTCCCATCCAAGTTGGTGTTTGGAGAGGCCACTCAGGTCTTTCATGGTGCTTTAATGGAGTTTGTATTTGCAGGTAGTAGCTACAGGAAGTTTCATGGCTTGGTTTAGTGCAACACTTTCTCTCCACCGTTTCCAGTTTTGAAGGCATATTCGTGCTCCTTGAGGGAGGGCGTTTTTGGTGAGATATTGTACTCTTTGGGGGAGATTATAATGCCCCATTTATTTTGTAATATGAAGTAAATACTCTGTTATTCATCTCCAAAAATTTTCAGGTCGAAATTCCAAGTAGAAATGTATAAATCTCATTTTTAATGGAAGAACAATGCCATTTCCCCACTACCTTGTTGTGAGCCAATGTATTGATGATGATTTCGAATGGATGGATGATTCTATGATATATTTGTGATAAATATACTGCCATGGATGTATTCTACAAGTTTCATGTACTGTACTTGAGCATTTGAAGCATTTTTACTCAGTTTAGTTGTATTGGGAGGTGAAATAGTGCCATTTCCCCAAGGGTCGAATTGGGGGTTTTTGCTGTTGAATGTGAGAGAGTTAGAACAGTATTAAAAATCAATTAATGGTGAATATGAGACCTTAATCACATAATTAACACATTATATACCTCTTTTCATAAATTTGTGGGATTTTGGAGGCATTTGGAAGGCCATTTGCAGTGTTACCCGAGGGGGATTTGATGCACAAATTACTAGTCAAAATTACATATATTGATCAGAATACAAATCAAGTTTGCAGAAGTATTTGGAGGGCCATAAAACATCCCTGAACCTTATATTCAAGTATAAATACCATTCATACACTCCTACAGAAGATGTGGGAGCATTTGGGTTGATTTGGAGGTCAAAACAGTAAAACTAGTCAAAGGTCGAAATTGGGAAAAAAAGTGGAAAATTGGGCATTTTAATAAAATTTGAAAAAGGGATATTACAAGTGGTATCAGAGCATGGTCTTGGCACCTGATGGTATTAACAAGAATCCAAACAAATAAAACACCACCCTTTGAATCAGTAGTTGAAGAAGTTTTGGTTGAAGAAGAGATAGTAGCAGAAAAAGAGTTTTTTTCTAAAACAATGGGTAGAGAGGAGGAGGAAAAATTAAGACATAAGGAGGAATTTATTGAAGCCTTAAAACCATTTTTTGAAGGACTTACCATGGTTATTCTATATATGAATAAACAAATGATGAAAGGTTTCGAATTGTTGGGTAGCCAACTTTCAGGCAAAGGGATGATAGGAGATAATAGTGGTTCACACTCAGGGGAAAAGATGAAAGGGAATGAGCATATTTTCTCAAGTACAGGACCTCATAATAGACCTGATGAATTTCAAAGCACACAAAGGCATACTGCACCTAAATTTCTCACACCCAAAGAAGAACCCAATCTTGAATTGGATTACAAGAAACTAGTAAATGATTGGAATGATTTGAATGAAGAGTGTAAAAGAGGTGTACCACTCAGTGACTACATTGATGCTATGCAAAAGATTAAAATGAAGGGAGACAATAGGAGTCCATTCCAAAACAAAGAATTGAATAGTGCTATTGGAAAAATGCCACTTCCTACTTTTGATGGTTCTTCTCAAAATTCTGCTAACACTTGGGTGCAAAAATTGGACGTATATTTTCAGCTGAATCCTATGTTGGAAGAGGATGCATTAAAAATGGCCATTTTGCATTTGGAAGGACATGCCAATGAATGGTGGTTTCATGGGCTGAAAACCTTGGGTCATAATCAGGTTAAAACATATGGAGAATTTGTTGACAGGGTACTAGAAAGATTTGAACAAAAAGATCCAGAATTGCCTTTCAAAGAACTGGCTCAATTGAAGCAAACTGGGTCCCCTACCGAATATATGTTGGACTTTCAAAAATTATCAGTCAAGGTGGCTGATGTATCTATGGGAAGATTAGTATTGCTGTTCACTGAAGGTTTGGCTAAACCCTTAAGAGGTTTGGTCAAATCCCACAAGCCAATTACATTAAAAGATGCAATGAGCTTGACTAGGGATCTCCAAAATGTGCTTCCTAGAACGAGATTTCCTCCTAAGCCTAGCTATAAATTTTAAAAGAAACCTTGGAAAAGGGATGGATATGATAAGAAACCTTGGCAAAGAGATTCATTTGAGAGGAATAAAAAAGAGGGACTAAACAGGGATGAACTTAGAAAAAAGAAACTATGCTTCACATGCTTCCAACCATGGACACCGAGGCACAAATGTACCAAAGGAAAGGCTCAATACATAGAAGTATTTTCTGATAATGAGGGGTATGATGGGGGCATGGATGAAGATGGACATATTTCAGATCAAGAAGAGGCATATGATACAGCAGTAGAAGAGGAAAGACAAGAAGAAAATCATCCTTCACCGGACAAAGCAAGAATGGCAGTGCTTTCAGCAGTACCTCGCTATCATACTATCCGATGCAAAGGTGTGGTACAAGGACAAAGAACTTCAGTTTTGGTAGATGGAGGAGCCACTCATAACTTCATTGATGCAGAGATGGTAGAGAAAGAAATATACGTATTGAACCATTTGATGGCTTCACAGTTGTCATTCCCGGTCACAACACAATGCAATGCAAAACATGGGTTCCAAATCTGCAAGTCACCGTAGGTAACTATACTTTTGTTGATAGTTTTTATGTGGTTGATGTTGCTGATACTAATGTGGTTTTGGGAGTGCAATGGTTGTATTCAATAGGAGAGCATACAGTAAATTATCAAATTCCCGAAATGAAATTCCAAGATTCAAAAGGAGTACAAAGAGTTGTGAGAGGGCAACACACTTATCCAAATCAAGTAGTGACTTGCAATAGCATGAGATCTATATTGAGGCATGGGGATATAGAGTGGGCTGCTGAATGTCATATTACATCTCCCAAGCCAACTATAAATATTTTCAAACACCCAAAGGAGATAGAGAGACTTTTGCAAAAATATGAAAAGGTTTTTAGAGACCTTCCACATGGTAGGCCACCAGATAGGGGGGTTGATCACAGTATTGTTTTGGAGGAGGGTACTTCACCCATTCAAATACCATCTTATAGACATCCTAAAAGGTTTAGATATGAGATTGAAAAAGCTATCCAAGAACTCCTAGAGTTGGGGCTCATTAGACCAAGCTCTAGCCCTTATGCTTCTTCAGTAGTGCTAGTGAAGAAAAAAGATGGAACATTGAGAATGTGCATAGATTTTAGAGCCTTGAACAAAAAGACTATCAAGAATAAGTATCCTATTCCTAGGATTGATGAGCTCATGGATGAGCTACATGGGGACAAATACTTCTCAAAAATTGACCTTAGATCAGGGTATCACCAAATTCGAATGAAAGATGAAGATGTGCAAAAGACCGCTTTTCGATGTCATTTTGGCCACTTTGAATTTCTTGTCATGCCTTTTGGGTTAACTAATGCTCCAGCCACCTTTCAAGCATGTATGAATAGGATATTTTGCAAGCAACTAAGAAGGTTTGTTTTGGTTTTCTTTGATGATATTCTCATTTACAGTAAAACATGGGAAGAGCATTTGCAACAGTTAGAGATTGTGTTGAAAATCTTGCAAGAAGAGTCCTTATTTGCTAAATTATCAAAATGTGAGTTTGGGATGAAAGAACTACTGTATCTTGGGCACATTATTGGGCAAGAAGGAGTGAAGGTACACATGGAAAAAATCAGGGCTATCTTGGAATGGCCATCGCCAAAAAATATTACCGAATTGAGAGGCTTTATTGGCATATGCACCTACTACAGAAAATTTGTGAAAGGGTTCTCCAAGTTGACTTCTCCACTCACTGATTTGACTAAGAAGGATGCTTTCAAGTGGGATGAAGAGGCTGAAAAAGCATTCGAAAAAATGAAAGAGGTAATGAGTAGTTGTCCCATACTTGCACTTCCTGATTTTACTAAACCTTTTGTTGTGGAATGTGATGCTTCAGGTGGAGGAATAGGGGCTATCCTAAAGCAAGGCCAACACCCCATAGCCTTTGAGAGCAGAAAGTTTCAGCCTCATGAAAAACTTTACTCCATCTATGATAAAGAAATGCTGGCCATTATGCATGCATTGGCCAAATTCAGACAATACTTGGTGGGTAGCAAGTTTGTGGTGAAAACTGACCATAATAGTCTAAGACACTTTCTCACCCAAAAGGATCTAAATGAAAGGCAACAAAAGTTGGTAAGCAAGATTCAAGCTTATGATTTTGATATTGAATATGTCAAAGGAAAGAATAATATAGTAGCAGATGTTTTGTCAAGAAGGCCTTCCTTTTCTCTCATGGATATTGCCAAGGATTGGAAAAACATGCTACTAGTTGAATATGCCAAAGACAAATTTGCTTGTGATGTGTTGGATGGAATCAAAGGGGATGATAATTATAGGATTTTTAATGGGCTGATATATTATAAGGGAAGAATTTATTTATTTCATAACTCCAAGCTCAAGTACCGAATTTTGCAAGAAGCACATGATTCCCCACTAGCGGGCCATCCGGGGATCTTCAAAACTTATAGACAGTTGAGGCAAAGATTTTTTTGGAAGGGGCTGAAGGAAGATGTTCAGAAGTATGTGAATGAATGTAAAGCATGTCAACAAAAAAAATCAGAACTTACATGTCCAGCCGGCCTATTACAACCATTGCCCATTCCGGAGCAAAAATGGGACAGTATTTCCATGGATTTCATCACCGGATTGCCTAAATCCTTAGGTAAGGATTGCATCTATGTGGTAGTTGATAGGTTGAAAAAATTTGCTCATTTCTTTGCTGTTACATCATCTTTTAGTGTTGCACAAGTGGCTGATATTTTTTTCAAAGAAATCTTCAGATTGCATGGGATCCCCAAGAGCATTGTCAGTGATAGAGATAGTAGATTCATGGGTGCTTTTTGGCAAGAACTTTTTAGATTGGTAGGCACTCAATTGACTCCAAGTACCAGCTATCATCCACAAACTGATGGACAAACAGAGAGGGTAAACCAATGGTTGGAAGGATACCTAAGAAACTATGTGGGAGGGCAGCAAAAAGCATGGGCAAAATGGTTACACTTGGGTGAGTTTTGCTACAACACCACTTATCATATGTCAATAGGAATGTCTCCTTTCAAAGCATTATATGGTTATGATGCACTTACATTTGCTGACATTATATTTGGTGATAGTAGAGCCCCAAAGGCTAAAGATTGGGTGGAAGAGAGCCAAGAAATTTTAAAGCTCTTGAAAGACAATTTGCAGGTTGCTCAAAATCAACAAAAACAATATGCTAATAGACATAGAGAAGAGAGAACCTTTCAATTCAATGATTTAGTATATTTAAGGTTGCAGCCCTATAAACAAACATCTCTCAAAAAGAATGGAGCAGAAAAATTAAAACCAAGGTACTATGGGCCATACAAGGTAGTGCGGAAGGTTGGAGAAGTAGCATATGAACTAGAACTTCCGGAAGGGAGTAAAATCCACAATGTATTTCATGTTTCTTGTCTTAAGAAAGCTCTTGGTCAGCAAATCATCACTTCAGAAATACTTCCTCCTTTGGATGATGAAGGTCAGCTCACACTTGTTCCGGAAAAGATTTTGAAGACACGGGAAAGAAGGTTGAGGAGTAGAATCATCAAAGAATATTTAGTGCAATGGAAGGACTTACCAAATGAAGATGCCACATGGGAAGAGGAGAAGATTTTGCAGCATCCAAATTTGAAATTGCTTGAGGACAAGCAATCTTGGGTGGGGAGGACTGTAATGTCCCCATTCAAATAAGTGCATAGTAAGACAATCCCATCAATCCTACTAGTTTCCTAGGTTGGATGGGCACATGTGGGATGGTAATAAGGAAACTAATAAATGATATTTAGACATTAGAAGGGTTCAAGAATTTAATAAATATGATGAATAAATAAATTCAAGAGAAATTCTAGGTGGCAAGTGGTTTTGGAGACATATGGAGGTGGTGGGACCCACACTAGCTTGATTTTTCAATGACACATGGCAGCTCTCTCTTGCCAATTCGAATTCATGGGAAGGTGAACACTCTTGGGTGAGTTGGTAAGTCATAACACATGGCATTAAGCATATTAGGTCGAAATGGGAAGGAATAGTAACCTCCATGGGAGAGGAAGAGTCAAATTGGAGACTAGTGGACACATGGGCTAGATTCCCTAGTTTTATGACAACAATAATGAAGCATCTATGACATTTTATGACAAAATTCAGACCTGAATTCTTACACCTGACCATTATGACATGTCATCCCCAAAAATAGGCTCAAGAAGGCGCTCATGGAGTTGGAGGAATCTAAAGAGACTCAAATTCGAATTTGGGAGAAGATGGAAGGTTGGAACTAGGAGACAAGTGGCAAATGAGGAATATTTTCTAAATGGAAAATTATTGAATCTATTGAGAGGATTTCGACCCCTTGAAGGATAATGTTGGTTATAAAATGTAGAAATCAAGTATGAGAATGGCTTTTGATGATTTGAGAAAAATTGCATTTGTGAAGAGAGAGCTAGTGGATGACTAGTTTCTTGCCTTAGCCAATTTCGAGGGTGAAAGATTCCCATCCAAGTTGGTGTTTGGAGAGGACACTCAGGTCTTTCATGGTGCTTTAATGGAGTTTGTATTTGCAAGTAGCAGCTACAGGAATTTTCATGGCTTGGTTTAGTGCAACACTTTCTCTCCACCGTTTCCAGTTTTGAAGGCATATTCGTGCTCCTTGAGGGAGGGCATTTTTGGTGAGCTATTGTACTCTTTGGGGGAGCTTCTAATGCCCCATTTATTTTTTAATATGAATTAAATACTCTGTTATTCATCTCCAAAAAGTTTCAGGTCGAAATTCCAAGTAGAAATGTATAAATCTCATTTTTAATGGAAGAACAATGCCATTTCCCCACTACCTTGTTGTGAGCCAATGTATTGATGATGATTTCGAATGGATGGATGATTCTATGATATATTTGTAATAAATATACTGCCATGGATGTATTCTACAAGTTTCATGTACTGTACTTGAGCATTTGAAGCATTTTTACTCAGTTTAGTTGTATTGGGAGGTGAAATAGTGCCATTTCCCCAAGGGTCGAATTGGGGGTTTTTGCTGTTGAATGTGAGAGAGTTAGAACAGTATTAAAAATCAATTAATGGTGCATATGAGACCTTAATCACATAATTAACACATTATATACCTCTTTTCATAAATTTGTGGGAGTTTGGAGGCATTTGGAAGGCCATTTGCAGTGTTACCCAAGGGGGATTTGATGCACAAGTTACTAGTCAAAATTACATATATTGATTAGAATACAAATCAAGTTTTCAGAAGTATTTGGAGGGCCATAAAAAATCCCTGAACCTTATATTCAAGTCTAAATACCATTCATACACTCCTACAAAATATTTGGGAGCATTTGGGTTGATTTGGAGGTCAAAACAGTAAAACTAGTCAAAGGTCGAAATTGGGAAAAAAAATGGAAAATTGGGCATTTTAATAAAATTTGAAAAAGGGATATTACATACAGGAGCTTCACAGCTCCTCTCTTCACCATATCCCTGATATAGTGATATTTGATCTCTATGTGTTTCGACCTGTCATGAAACACTGGGTTCTCAGACAGTTTCACACAACTCTGGTTATCACAAAAGATACCAGTAGCATCCAACGGGAGATCAAATAACTCAGACAGAAGCTTTCGTAGCCATACTGCCTCACAACTAGCTGAATAAGCTGCAACATACTCTGCCTCAACTATACTCAGTGCTACCCAGGACTGCTTCCTGCTAAACCAAGAGATCACACCTGATCCCATACTGAAGCAGCACCCAGATGTGCTCTTCCTATCTGCAGCACTGCCAGCCCAATCTGAATCAACATAACCCTGCAGGTTAAACTTTTGATTCCCTTCATACTTGAGCCCATAATCCAATGTACCCTTCAGGTACCTCAGAACATGCTTTACAGCAACCAGATGAACACTCCTCGGATCTGTCAGGAATTGACTCAATGTGTTCACCGCAAAGCAAATATCTGGTCTCGTGTTCATCAGGTACATCAAGGACCCAATCATCTGACGATACATAGAGACATCAACCGGATCAGATGAAGCATCACATAGAAGCTTCAGATTCGATGCCATAGGTGTGGCCATGGCCTTGCAATCCATCATCCCGAATCTCTTCAGGATATCTATTGTGTACTTCCCTTGACCAAGGAAGATCCCACCTGCACTCTGCCACACCTCCATACCTAGTAAATAATGCATCCTTCCCAAATCTTTCATATTGAACTCAGCAGCAAGCTTCCTCTTAGTATCTAGAATCAGTCTATCATCTCCTGTTACAAATAAGTCATCCACATACAGGAGTAGAATCACATGATTCCCTTCCTCAACCTTGTAGTAGAGGTTGGAATCCGCTTTACTCTTGGTAAAGCCCAAACTAGATAGGAAACTATCCATCCTACCATACCAAGTCTTGGGAGATTGTTTTAAGCCATACAAGGCTTTCTTCAATCTGCACACATATGACTCCCTGTCATGTATTTCGAAACCGAGTGGTTGCTCCACATATACTTCCTCTTCAAATACACCATTCAAGAAAGCAGTCTTGAAATCCATCTGGTGTATCTTCTATTTCATCACTTTTATATTTCTCTATGCGGCCATCTGCAGCATGCTTGATCTGATAGATCCATATGGAAGTCATAACAAAACTTCCCTTCAGGTCTTGGGACTACATCCCAAACATCATTCTTCATGATCGACGGATCATGGAATTCTTCCCGTATCCTGGGAACTTCAATATCTTCAATAGATAATTTTGTTGCTTGAACAAATGTTGTAGTCCTTCTTTTGTAGGTGAAGGTATACGGTCTTCCCTACAAAACAAGTTAAATTGCATGATTAGAAACATCTCATAATTTTCAGACAAATTCTTACACATAAAGAAATATGTCATATAGTCATGCAATTATCTTAGCCAATGCTTCAATACAACATTTATCCATGTTCCATAACTTTCTAGATGCCTTCCACTCTCTACCAGAACATTGTTAAGAGTTTGCACTACTCCCAACATGTCAGCAAAGAGGTTTCATTCTAGATAAGTAGCAATGGAATGTTGTACAGTGCCATAGGCCACTTACCCAACACATGCATATTAGTAGTATACTGTTCATTAATGCAATCATTCTAATATGCACAATACATATCCTAAGTCTAGGAACATGAGCATATACATCATTGAACAATTTTATTTAAGCAAACAAATATGCAAGAAATGATAATTAAAATACTTATCTTTGTTTGTTTGTTGGGTGGACTCCCTCTGAGTCTTTGCTTCCTTGCAGGAGCCGCTGGAGTCCTTCTACTCCTTTCTATTGTGGAATGTAGAGAGATGGACAACTCCCTCGAAATATTTGCACCCTTGCATAAACCACTGGAGTGTGCTCCCTCTTGCTCTTTGCTTCCTGGATTACCTGTTCTTGAACTCATATTCATCCTTGGTCCCTATGCATGTTTATTAGTATCATGATTGTGTTATCCTTGTGATCTCATACAAAATCATACATTCATTAGTATACTATTAAAACACAATAATCTCAAGCATGTATAGTCATGATCATTTCAAACAGAAATAATAAGCATTAGCATTCAAGGTTTATATAGGACTCTTATGGTTAGTCATATCATAAGAAACATAACATGTCTAAACCTGTAATTACTCAAACCTATGACTCTTCTGGTTAGTCATATCATTAATTAAGGTAAGACACATAATATGCATATACCCATGATTATTCAAACTTATGACTTTATGAACAATCATCATCAATCATGCCATGCATACTTATATGATAGATCCTATGATATAAGAAACACATACCTGGTCACCATATTTGCTAGTTATGTCTAGCAATGTGTTCTTGTTCTCTTCAATGACCAGCATAACTCATTAGTTATCTATTGCAAAAACAAATTATACATACCTCTATGTGATCCATGACTATGGATGAATCTTTGTCTTTATGTCACCATGGCATGTTCAGGTTGTCCCTTCAATTTGTACAAACTTCCCTCTTGCTCTCCAATCACTACTGCATTATTGATTGTTTTACCCTTTGGCCACATTAGGACTTGGCCATCTACAAATGCAACCCTCATACCTTTTGCATCCAATGCAGAGATGGAGAGTAAGTTCTTCTTGAGCCCAGGTACATAAAGGACTTCTTTCATCTTCAAATATTTTCCAGAATCTAGGCTGTAGGAGGCTTCACCACTTCCTTTGATTGGGTATTGATAATCATCCCCAAGTTTCACCTTGTGAGGTGATTCATGTTCAGATAGATTCACAAAGGATTCCTCAAACCCAGTCATGTGTTTGGAATCCCCACTATCAATCAACAAATCATTACAATCATGGGAGATAGTACCTGTGAGAGCAGAGATTAGAGCACACTCTTCTTCACTTGATGAGTCATCATCACTTTCTGCCCTAGCCTTTTCTTTGGAGGTTCATCATCCTTGGCAGCATGAGCATGGAACTTTCTTTTGCTGCCCTTCTTCCTCTTGCTGAAGTTGTTATTATTATCCCTTTTGTTCTTGGGACAGTCTGAAGCAAAGAGACCCTTCTCATTGCATGTGAAGCATCTTAGATCCTTCTTATTCTTTTGATAGGATCTTTTGTAGCGAGAGTGCTCCTTCTTGGTCTTACTTCTTTTGGTGTGAGTTGCGAGAGCTTGATCTTCACCTCCCATCTTTTCCTCACGAGCTACAAGTCTAGCTTCTCCTTGAGAGCATTCCTCCCATAGTTTACTGAAAGAGATCAATTTCTTTCTTGCACATATTCCTTGAATAAAGGAGTCCCGTGACCTAGGTAGGCCATTCAGAGTGGTCATAACAACTTCACCATTGTCCACTACTTCATCCACCGCTTCAAGTTTCTCCTTGATCTGAGAGACCTTGGAGAAGTAAGATTGAATGGTTTCTCCATTCAACATCTTGACCCCTTTCAATTGATTCCGCAGAGTCATCTTCTGATTTATGTTCTTCCCTTCAAATAGCTTGGTCAAAGAGTCAAACATCTCCTTGGGTGTCTTTAGAGAAGACACATGGGGTATGAGATGGTCTTTGATAGAATCAACAATGATTCTTTTTTCCTTAACCAAGTTCTTCTTATGCAATACCTTGGCCTCTTCATCCTCTGGGATAGGGATGTCTTCTTTTATATATGAGTCCAACTCATTCTCTTCTAGGATTAACCCAATCCTATACTTCCAAGCTCGAAAGTTATCAGCCCCTTCAAGCTTATCCTCAAGCTTGGTGTGGTGAGACATCTTAAAAAGTACTTCAAATGGAAATAGAAAAGATTTAAGTCTTACCACTTGAAATGCTAAAAACTGGATCTGGTCCCGGATTAGGGTTTGCCGGACAAAACCTAAAAATTAAAAATGTGAATTTCAATTAAGATGCACTTTGATGAGCTGATCATCCTGGTGCATTCAGAATGTGAGATCAGCAAAGTTTTACCCTTCAGATTTTCCTTTTTGTCCTCCCGGGTTCACTAGGGAGAGCCCTGAATTAGGGTTTGAGTTTCCAGGATATCTACCCAACCAAAAATCTCAATCCAAAGCTCTAAACTTTGATTTTTGCAAGGAGCTTCCAGCTATGTCTTCAGATTTCATAAATTCCTATTTTTGTGGAAACCCTAATTTTTAGGGCCAAATCTGAAAATGCTCGGAATTGAATTCTGATTGGACAGATAGATGCGCCTTGATGAGTAGAGTCAATCTACTATACTGTTTTTCCAAAATCTATGGAGAGAAACCCAATAAACAAGAAACTCAAGTTTCCATCACTACAAAATGTCTTCTTCTCAGGTTAGCTCTAATACCATGTTTAAATTTTGAGCATTAATTCACAATACTCTAGGATCTTCACTGAGAGAATAACATATACAGTATATCAATGCATGACAATCACAATAAGCATGACAAGCATCACAAGAATCAAAAGCATGCGAGACAAGAGACACAGAGTTTCTGTGGGGAAAACCCTAAGGTGAAAAACCCCACAACTTCCTCAGAGATAGAGAGAGCAATGGCTCAACCAAAGTACAACCAAAATACACTGAGATAGTCTCCTAGTAGCAGATGATCCTCCTCCTCACTAGTGCGCCACTTTCTGAGTGAGAGAGATATAACTTTTCGAATGATCTAAATAGAGATCACCTGATCTCTATTTATACTAACATGTTTTCCCAGTGACCTTATGGGGCCGACTTGTCTATCTAGGTACATCTACATTATAATATATATATTTCAGGGCCGACCCCACACATGGTGGTCTAATAACCCATTGGAAAGTACACACACTTGCGACACTTGTCAATCCACATGACGACACTTCTTATAGAGGAATAATACATCTCTAATAAGGGTACAATAAATATATATGAAATACATAGATTAAATACATTCTGAAGTTACATATACATCAAAATTTATCCCACATGTAGTATGGAATGTTATTCTTCCATACCTATATCTATATAATAGAGCTAAAGGAGGCCCTTTTAGGGTATGTTAGAGAAACATCATTGTGACATGAAGTGAAGATGCAGTGTGATGTGATGCTTATGTGAGGATGTCATGTATTGTAAGAGAGTTTTTTAAGAATAAAGAAGATCAATCCTTCCCGTGGATGTTTCCCCATTTGGGGTTTTACCATGTATATATGGTGTAATATCTATTTTTCTCTCATCCTTTTCTTATTATTTGATTATTTGTTGCTTGTATGGATATGCGGCTAGACTAGTTGATTCCTTCTATTGATTTGCATGCTAGTAAATGTATTGTTGTATGTTTATGCATAGTTCTCAATATTCTAACAAAAATATGTGAAATGACATTTCAACTCTCCCCAACAACAACTCTAGTATGTATGTTGTTCCCCGAGTGCCCCTCACAAAACATTGCTCTAGTTATCACATTTTAGAGGAATAATATTAGAGTAAGCAAGAGGCTAGGGCATATTGTGTGGGATGCACCTTCCCACGATACTCTAGTCCATCGAGCTAATCCTTGAACTAGAGGGGGTTTACCCTCAATGTTTCTAAGAAAAATGTCCTTGTCTCTCACTCGAGTATGTCAACCTATTTATTTGTGAAGCTATGGCTATATTTACAATAGAAACTAGTTTGGGGGGTGGATAACCAAGAAGCCAATAGAAAGGAAATTCAAATGTTTTCAACCGTAGAGATGGTCTTTTACACCATGGACATCATAATCTAGTTCTGCAATGAGAAATAATTGAAAGAAAATGAACAAAAATGAGCTTAAGAGGAGGGCATACTCTAGACTCCCTTCACACACATTTATTAGTCAACAAAACAAATGGGAAAGATGTGTAGAGACACATTGTTCGGGTACACAGGGTACTAACAAAGGACCGAACACCAAGAGGAACCACTTCACAAAAACAGATCACAGATCAACACACCGATATTTTGACGTGGTTTAAACCCTCTTGAGGGAAACACTCCACGGCCCCGGCCAAATAGCTTCTACGGGACAATTTATTATGCAAAGAAAGAAAGTTACAAATGAGCTTCTCATAATCGATCAACTAAACAATGACCCTCCATGCTCTTTAAATAGAGATCATGGACCAATCGGGTGTTAAGCCACGGATCAAGGTTAGGTTTGATCTAAGAGAAGTTGACCATCGGATCACTCTATGTCGGAAACATATCGTGACCGTCGGATTAAGTATTTACAAATGCATACTAATGCATACTAAAGAAACACACTATCCCTAACGGATATATTACACAAGTTGATCTTAACTAACTCCTAAGTGTCTAAACATCCTAACATCCCCCCTTAAGAACAACTTGGGATAGGATTGAAGGATTTACAAAAGTGACACTATTAGGAGAAGGAAGGAGGCATTAGAGCCTATCCCCCCTTAATGACAAGTTCCTGAACTCCTAACATAGATCGAAGTTTAGAAAACTTTGCTTATGTAAGAGACTTGGTGAAGATGTCTGCAACTTGATCATCTGTAGGGCAAAAGAGCACTTCAAGAACCCGATCATGAACAAGATTTCTGATGAAGTGCATATGTAGCTCAATGTGTTTGCTGCGGTGATGTAGAACTGGATCTTTGGAAAGCTTGATGGCACTTTGATTGTCGCACCAAAGTGGAGTAGGCTGCTGCTGCTCGAATCCAAACTCTGAAAGGATATGTCGAAGCTTCCTGACTGGCATTAACTGCTGCTCGATATTCTGCCTCTGCTGAAGAAAGAGCAATAGCTTGTTGTTTCTTGCAAGCCCAAGTAATAGGTCCAGATCCCAGACTGAAAACATAACCTACAGTAGACTTTCGATCATCAGGATTGCCGGCCCAATCTGAATCAGTGAAACCAACCAACAAAGGTTTCTCCCCTGTACTGTAATGAATCCCAAACTGAACTGTACCTCAAATATATCGAAGTATTCTTTTAGCTGCTTTCCAGTGACTTTCATGAGGTGTCTGCATATAACGGGCAACTCGACCAATGGCAAAGGAAAGGTCAGGACGGGAATGAGTCAAGTATAAGAGACTACCAACAAGCTGACGATACAAGGTGGCATCGACTTCAGGTGAAGTACAAGTGGCAGAAAGTTTGACTCCAGACTGGAAGGGAGAAGGGGCTGGTGTAGAATATTCCATGTGAATCGACGAAGAAGGTCACAAGCATACTTAGACTGAGAAAAAAGAGTCCTTCTTTGGTTTGCAGGACTTGGAGACCAAGAAAATAATGCAAATGTCCTAAGTCTGACATTTCAAAATTATGTTTAAGACTGGATTTCACATGGGTTATAAGCTTAGGGTCACTACTAGTAAGAATAAGGTCATCAACATATAGAACAAGTATGATGAGATGGTTTCCTACTTTCTTGGTATAGACGTTGGGGTCAGAATGGCATCTAGAAAAACCAGTGTCAAGGAGAAATTTATCCATTTTGGCATACCAAGCTCTAGGAGCTTGCTTAAGGCCATATAAGGATTTCTTAAGATGGCAGACAAGGCTAGAGTTATTCTGAACATAGCCAGGAGGTTGTTCCATGTAAATTTCCTCCTGTAAATCACCATGTAAGAAAGCAGACTTGACATCCATTTGATGGACTTCCCAGTTGTGTAAGGCTGCAAGGGAAAGAACAAGGCGGATGGAGTTCATTTTTGCGACAGGAGCAAAGGTTTCATTGTAGTCAATCCCTTCAACTTGGGAAAAACCTTTGGCAACTAACCTTGCCTTAAGTATTTCAACACTTCCATCTGATGCATACTTAGTTCTGTAGACCCATTTACATCTGACAAGTTTTCTTCCTTTTGGAAGAGATACAAGATCCCAAGTATCGTTCGCCATTAAGGAACGATATTCTTCATCCATGGCTACATCCCAATCTGAATTCCCTAAAGCTTCTGCAAAAGTTTCTAGATCATGATTCTCGGAAACTTGAGCCAAAAGAGAAGAGGCTCATTGAAACTGAGAACGTGTTCGACGTTGATCTCTAGGATCACCGGCAAGATCACCAGCTGCTTCACATGTTGAACGGATCCATCGAGGAAGTACTTGTGCTGGTGAAACTGGAGGAACATGAGAAGGCGGATGTGGATTTTCATCCTCACTGTCATCATCAGAAACTAGAGTTGGAAACCTGTCAAGGAAGTTGGAAGAAGAAGAAGAAGGCACAAACGCCGAATCAGGCTCGCAGGCCAAAGATGGCACAATCGCCGAGTTAGGCTCGCAGGCCAAGATATTTTCATCAAATTTAACATCTCTTCTAATGATTATAGCATGAGAATGTGGTTGAAGAAGTCTATAACCTTTTACATCTTCAAAATATCCAACAAATATGCACTTTTCACTTTTAGGCTGCAATGCTTTCCGTTTTTCATCCGGAATGTGAGCCAATGCTTCACTACCAAACACACGAAAGTGAATTACATCAGGTTTAATTTTACTCCATGCTTCTTCCGGTGTTATACCTTGTAATGCTTTTGTGGGGGTACGATTAACTATGTAATTTGCACAATTAATGGCTTCAGCCCAAAATTGAAGACTTAGTCCCTTAGATTGGATCATTAAATTAGCCATTTCTTTTAAAGTGCGGTTCTTCTACTCAGCTACACCATTTTGTTGTGGTGTATATGGAACAGTGTGCTGTTGTTGGATGCCTTGTTCAGTGCAGAAAGTAGTGAACTGTTTGTTAACATATTCTCCTCCATTGTCAGATCTTAACTTAATAATTTGATGACCAGATTGTTTTTCAACAAGGGCCTTGTAGGCCAAGAACATGTTAAATACTTCGCTCTTAAGTTTTAGGAAATAAACCCAAGTGCGTCTGGTGTAATCATCAATGAAAGTTAAGAAATATTTGAAACCAGAAAAGGAAGCAGATGGAAGAGGACCACACAAGTCACTATGCACAAGCTCCAAGGGAACCGAGGCGTGCCAAGAGGCACGTTTGTCAAAACTGTCCCGATGATGTTTTCCGAGTACACAACCGGAGCAAACACCATCTCTGCAAGATACCATCAGAAGACCTGTCACCATATTTTCTTTACATAGTTGTTGCAATGAGCGATAATTTAAGTGACCAAATCGCTCATGCCAAAGTTTGCTCAAGTTATCACTATGAGCAACAAAAAATGAAGGGAAAGGTGATGACCCAAAGTTGTTAAACTTGTACAACCTGGTAATATCATCAACAATTCTGGTAGCTAGAACCTGTTGAGGATCTTTAAAATCCTTGATTACAACTTGGTGAGGTGTAAAGGTCACAGTTTTACCTTCACCAGAATGAGTGATCTGATAGACTGATAACAAATTGCAGGAAATTCTTGGAACACATAGTACATCACTAAAATGACCATTATCTACTGGAACTGTTCCAGCTCCTACAACACTTAGAGATCTATCATCACCAACAAATATTTGTTTGGTATTACATTCATGCATAGTAGAAAAGATGGCTTGATCCTTAGCCATATGATAAGATGCTCCAGAATCAATGAGCCATTCATTTGAAGTAGAAGAAGAAGATGCATTATAAGAATAACCAGAAGCACAAAGTGCATGTCCATGAGAGGCAGATTCTGAAGGCGAATCTAAGCTGATGTGGTGCTTCTTCATTGCTGCTTCCAAGGCTGCCATCTTCTTGAAACACTTAGATTCATCATGATTATCTTTCCCGCAATAGTTGCAATGACGCTCAGTCTTCTTGCCTTTTGACTTGGATCCTTTGTCATTTTTTAAAGAAGGAGCTGACTGAGAGGGTTTTGGACCCTTGTTTGACTTATTATTGCGAAAATTTTGTTTCTTGGGAGGCTTGGACTTTTCTTTCTGTTGGGACAATAAGGCTTTCCCAGATGTATCTGCATTGTTGATTATTCCAAGATGAATGAGTTTATCTTGTTCCCTAATCAAGGAATCACAAAAGGATTCAAGACTAGGCTCTTGATAGCTAGCTGCATTCAATGATGCTTTCATGGAGTAAAATGTAGATACAAAAACAGAATATGCAGGTCCAAGTTTGGAAAGAATATGATAAATGCATTGTTTGTCTTCCCTCTCAATCTTACATTCTGCACATAAGAGTTTAAGAGTTTTGTACTTAGATAAATAATATTGAATGCATGAAAAGTCACTTGGATTTAAAGAAATCAGCTCATTCTCGAGTTGGTGACCTCGAATTTCATTGTGTTTACCAAACACAGATTCCAACTTGTCCCAAGCAGCATTAGGTTCATCAATTCAAGATATGTGGAATCGCAAATCAGTTGAGATTGACATCTCAATCAATCCACGAGCTTCATCACATCTATTTGCCCATTTTATTTTCTTATCATCATCAGTGGGTTCTTTTTCTTTCCCTTTGGTAATTATGAAAAGTCCCCTACTTCGTAGAACATCTTCCATACGAGATTTCCATGAGAAATAGTTGGAACTGTTAAGTAGAATATCACAATGGACGGCCATATTTGTAATTTAGTGGCTGTAAAAGCAGAAACCAATAGTCTGGATGTGAAGAGCTTGAAAAAATAGGAGGTTTCAAAAAAAACGGCACTGAAAACTGACTCTGTATGATGAAGTTATGCTTGAACAAAGAAACTGTTGAAGATGTCCCCAATAGTGACGTGGCAGCTAGAGAATGTCCAGCAAAAAAAAGAACCCCCCTCTTCCCAAGATGAACCTTTTGACAATCACTTTACAAGAAAGTTGCTTTAAGTGAACCACTTTTGTAAAATAAGTGATTTCACTTTTACAATGATATTACTTTTAAATAGTGCAACAATAAAAAAAACTTAAGTGACTCACTTGTATTTTTATTTTTTATTATTTAAGTGAGATGCACTTTTACAATAAAGTAACTTGAAAATAGAAATTGCATGCACTTTTCCTTTTAAAAGTAACTTCCTAAGACTTGAACTCAAGACCTATTAAGGAATAAAGCAACTTTGAACCAAGTGAGCTAGATTAAAAGGTATGTAAAATATGGGAATGAGGAAGGGGGCTTTTTTTTTTACTCTTCTTGCTCGGTTTGCGTGCTTGCCCTTTTTCCTGCAAAACTGTTAGGATATTCCTATACTCCATCCTAGTCCCACCAGTATTTTGATCATTTACATTTTCAGTCATGCATGCACCTTTTAGGGTTTGCATGCATTCTAGGGTTTGCATGCATTTTGCATGCATCCCAGTCATCAGTCCAACACCTATCCCTCAGTTAGCCAGCCCCCAGGAGCTTCTCACTATTCAGTTTTAGCCCTCCAGTTGCTTAATGCGCCCTTCTTCCTTGATTTTAGGGAGAAACTCGCCCTCCTTCACCTACCAGTCCAGTTGTCACTCAGTTACACTCAGTTACACTCAGTTACACTCAGTTACATTCAGTTACACTCAGTTACACTCAGTTACATTGAGTTACACTCAGTTACACCTACCAGAGTTAGTTTGACTAATGGTTGACAGTTACTTGAGCATTGATGACTCCACTGATGATGATGAAGACTTCCAATTGCGCTCCGATGATCATGAGGACACCTAGTTGTGCTCCGATGACACTCCAGTGATCCTTTGATCACTCCATGAAGGCTAATTCTAATTGCCACCTTAGGCATTCGAATTCCTCATGCATTGTATTATTTATATGTCCATTTGTGATTAATAACATAGTATGACCGAAGTATTATTGCTTCTATCTGATTTCTACTGTACCATATTATTCTGTTGCTCATTATACTGCATGTATCACTCTTCTTCTATTTTCTTGCTTAATCATAATTATTCTCTTGTGAGATACATCATCTCTTAGATCTGCTGTGAGGATTTTCACAAAAACAGACCACAAAACGAAACAAAAAAAAAATTTCCACACTTGTGGAGTTAGATCTTGTTAGCTTGCCCAGAAAGTCTACGTTTTCTCTCTGTTTCTGATTTGCCGAGATCGCGCAAGGTGCACGGCAAAGAGCATACGCAGCCGAGAAAAACCCTTTCCCTTTCTGTTTCTGATTTGCCGAGATCACTCGAGGTGCACGGCAAAGAGCATATGCAGATGGGAAAGCAACAATCCGAACCCAAAAAAAATCTAACAGTAAAAAAAATGAAATATGAGATTTTTTTTTTTAAAAACGAATAAAAAAATGTGTCACTGTAACATTATACCTTCAGATATGATGAAATACGCGTTTTTGGAGCAACCGGGAACCATTTTCGATCAAACGAAAACTATTTCCCAATGGAAACGATGCTCCGGACGCAATGGAACACCTCCCATAGCCCAGAAATGCACAGAAATACCAGAACTAGAAACCCTTTCGAGTTTCGGCAACAGCAGTTCAAGATCTAGATCATAACCGGAAGCGGTACTTCATAAAAGCTCTGATACCATGTTCGGGTACACAGGGTACTAACAAAGGACCGAACACCAAGAGAAACCACTTCACACAAATAGATCACAGATCAACACATCGATGTTTTGATGTGGTTTAAACCCTCTTGAGGGAAACACTCCACGGCCCCGGCCAAATAGCTTCTACGGGACAATGGTTATGGGCCCACAAAAGGATACATGGGTTCTGATACCATGTTCGGGTACACAGGGTACTAACAAAGGACCGAACACCAAGAGCAACCACTTCACACAAACAGATCACAAATCAACACACCGATGTTTTGACGTGGTTTAAACCCTCTTGAGGGAAACACTCCACGGCCCCAGCCAAATAGCTTCTACGGGACAATTTATTATGCAAAGAAAGAAAGTTACAAATGAGCTTCTCATAATCGATCAACTAAACAATGACCCTCCATGCTCTTTAAATAGAGATCATGGACCAATCGGGTGTTAAGCCACGGATCAAGGTTACGTTTGATCTAAGAGAAGTTGAGCCGTCGGATCACTCATGTCGGAAACATATTGTGACCGTCGGATTAAGTATTTACAAATGCATACTAATGCATACTAAAGAAACACACTATCCCTAACGGATATATTACACAAGTTGATCTTAACTAACTCCTAAGTGTCTAAATATCCTAACACACATTGGTTCATTTAGAAAAAAGGATGACAAAATATCGAAGGAAACATGCATTAAATTTTATTGCTTCATCTAATGAAAAATATGGCTTGGTCTTAATTTACACAATAAAATGAACAACAATTCATTTGATTACAATATGAGGCACTAGAAGGGACCCATAGATCTCAGTCCTGGGCCTACTGCTTTTCTTCTCATAGTATGGAGCTTCAGATAATTCCTACAAAGAGAAAGAGAATGGAAGAAGAGAAGGAGAAGAATGAGAATGTTACTTGCCTCTGTAAATATAGTGGTGTTTTCGGCAAAGCTTTAGCCTCTAATGGCTTCTTACCTCTCTTTTGACCCCTTTGTTGCTGCTCTAAAATTCATTGATCCACCCTCTATGTAAATGAGAAAAATATCTCTATTATAGGTTACTGAGAGAGAAATGTGAGACCCAAAAATTAGGTTAGAATCTCTTTTCTCCTCCTCTAATAGGAATTCTTTCCTTTTCCTTTGTTAGGTTCAACTACAATAGGGGTATTTGATACCTTTGAGAAATTTGTGGATGAATTTGGAGCTAATTTGGAACTGTTACAATTTCATCTTTTATGGTTGTAGTGGCTTTCTTTGTTACGGAGAAAACTTCATATGGCTTGGGGAAGACCACAACAGATAGCTGACTACCAGAAAATAACTCAATTCCGAATGCAATGCTATATAAATGACAATGCTAAGATAATGGAGAAAAGACCAACCTTCAACCGGATGTTCGAAGTAGATCCCCATTGAACTTTCAACTTCTACACTTGAACCTGCAGATTAGTCTCAACAGCAACTACAAGCAAGTGTATATAACATGTGAAAGACATTAGCAAAATCAATAGCATGATCCATGATATCATAAGAAAATATAACACAATGTAATTTAACAATATTCACAACATCAATTGGATGAGAAAATGAGTATTTCCATTAATGAATAACAAGAAGTACAATATACGACCTCTTGTCGGAAACCAATCTAAAACAAGAACTGGGTCTCTCCACTTGTGCCCACCACTTCAATCCCCCATGTAATGGAAAACTCAAACTACAAAAGGAGTTTGGTAGGTGAACATAAGGAGTTCACAACAATAAGGATTAATGAGTGTAGACTCAAGTCACGGCAAAAATCCACTAGAGTTATCTTGCTTTCTCTTTCTCCTCCTTTCCATACAACATAAGAGCTCAATATATAGACTTCCAAAAGTAAGTGAAAGGTCGAATCGAGACATTTCGGGGTATATGGAGGGCCAAAGGTCACCCTAAGACCTCTTTTTGGGAATAAAAAGTAATTTTCTATTGGTTTTTACCATTTTACTTGGTGTCCGCGGGATATAGTGGAACAGCCTACGTGTACACTGGCTATAGTGGAATAGGTAGCATACATGAACAAAAATAGGGATTTGTGTGTTCCCAGAGGGAAAATGATAGATCTGAGTCAATAAAATGGATCCTGAAGGCCAATCAATGATGATTCTCACAAGGTGGAAAAATACGCTTTACATTCTTAATAGACCATTGGAAGCTCTAATTCATTGGTTTCCCACAATAATTACACATTTGACTCCCTCTACATTGAATACATCTTGCCCAAGTGAAAAAGATTCCAAATGGTGGAAGAATGAATATGTATGGTTCTTATTTGGTCCTCTTTGGTCTTTAAAATATATGGTTGTAGATTCTCTTAGAGTGGTCAAGAATCAAACTCTTGACCTCTATTTATTCTTCAAAATTACCGCTTGCACTTTATAATAAAAAATCATTTTGAATTTAACATTAAAACCCCCTTTACTTTATAAAATCAAGGTCACTTTATAAGGTGCAAATTGATAACTGCAATGAGTATTTTAGTCAGTAAGTAATATGATATGAAAATAATTTTAAAAACCCAAAGACGGGCCCTTCTTCAACATGCATTCATTCCCTTTTTAATACTGCCTTTATAAAATTGACAAGGTCTTAAGCTTTATATTTTAACATAGAAAATAACCTTGAAATTATGTTATGTCCCTAACTCACCATTAAATGCATGTTGTATAGGGTCGGTCCACTTAACCCACATATTCCCTTATTCCACCATGTCATGTAGCTCACAACACGAACAAATAGTGCAATCCTCTTGTGTATTTAGTTAATATTGTAGGGGGGATTTGTCCACCATTGGTGGGGATGGAGATTTATTACCCCTCCTCATTTTCAGAACCCCACAACTCCTAAGGATTATTGTATTGAATTTATCACGCAAATCATGGTCCTTGGTGTCATGTACCGAATTTGGCATTGGGTCACAATGGCCTAAGCAAATTGGCCCTATTCATTAGAGTTTGTCAAATTGATGCTAAAGGTCAAATAATTGCCAAGGAGGAAAATTACTAGTTTCCTAGGTTTGGGGTGGAAGCTTTGGGATTTGGAATAATGGGGATAATAAATGATGTTGGAACATTAGGATGGCATAAATATTTAATAAAGGAGATAAATAAATATACACAAGTGAAAATCAAAGTGGCATTTGATCATGAAGACACATGGAGGAAGTGGGACCCAGACAAGCTAGAATTTATGTGCCACATGGCATCCTCTTCTTGCAATTTCGAATCCATGGGAAGCCTAATGTTCTTGGGATGAGTTATAAGTTCAATAATACTTGTCATGATTCAATGAGGTCGAAATATAGAGGAAGAGTAACTCCCATGGAAGAGGAAGAGACAATTTGGAGCTACTGAGACACTTGGGCTAGATTCCCTAGCTCTATGACAACAATGATGAAGATGCTCTGACACCTATGACACAAATCATACCTGAAGGCTGACATATGACATATATGACATGTTAGGGATAAAAATAGACTCCAAGAGGGCGCTCAAGGGTGTTAGGGTAGCTAAGATGCTTCCACATGTGATTTGGTGGAAGTGGGAGACTAGGAATTGTTGTACAAGTGGCGTTCTTTGGAATCTCTTCCCAACTTGAGTTGGCATGAGTATCTTGGAAGGAATTAAACCCATGGAGGACATTATAACTTTATAAATGTCAAGAAAAAAGAATGAAACCATCTTTTTATCATTTGTAGAATTTTCAATTGCATTTGTGAAGAGGGAGAGCTAGTGGATGACTAGTTTCTTGCCTTAGCCAATTTCGAGAGTGAAAGATTCCCATCCAAGTTGGTAATTGGAAAGTCCATTCAAACCTTTCATTTGGAGATTTAATGGATTCTTTATTTTCAGGTGTAAGATACAGGGCAGCTCATGGTTTCTTCTATTGCATCTCACTCCTTCAACCATTTCCATTTTTGATGGCATATTCTTGATCCTTGAGGGGGGGTGTTTTTGGTGAGCTATTTTACTCTTTGGGGGAGCTTATAATGCCCCATTTATTTTGTACTATGAATTAAATACTCTGTTATTCATATCCAGAAAGTTTCAGTTCGAAATTCCAAGTAGAAATGTATAAATCTCATTCTTAATGAAAGAACAATGCCATTTCCCCACTACCTTGTTGTGAACCAATGTAATGTTGATGGATTCGAATGGATAAGTAAAATACTGATGGTTTATTAGTGAATGGAATATTATTGATGTATTATACAAGTTTCATGTTCAGTACTCAAGCATTTGATATCATTTTACTCAGTTTATTTACATTTGGAGAAGATTTGGTGCCATTTCCCCAAGGGTCGAACTAGTGATTTTTCTGTTGTTTGGGAGAGGTTTGGAACAGAATTAATAACTAATTAATGGTTCATTTGGGACCTTAATAATATAATTGATAGATCCCCTACCTCTTTTCATAAATTTGAGTGGGTTTGGAGGCATTTGGGAAGCCATTTTCAGTACTTACCCCAGGGGGATTTGAACCCCAAATTACTAGTAAAATTGCATACTTGGTCCAGAATCTTAAGAGAGTTTTCAGAGGTATTTTGGTGGTCATATCTCATCCCTGAACATCATATTCAATTCCTAATATCATTCATACACCTTCCTTGAATATTTTAAGGCATTTGGAGTCAAATTAAGACCTAGAAACCAATACTAGTCAAAGGAAAATTACTAGTAAAGTTCCCTACATTGGCCAAAATTGAAAGATGATTTGCAGAAGTATTTTAAAGGTCAAAAAGCATCCATGAAAAACATATTTATGTTCTAACATCATCCATATAACTTCTCAGAATATTTGGGAGCAATTGGAGCAATTTGGGGACTTAGAGCTCAAAACTAGTCAAAGGTCAAACGAGGGAAAAAGGTGAAAAATTGTCATTTTAATAAAATTCCTAACAAGGGACATTATAGTGGTATCAGAGCATGGTCCTTGTACCTGTGAATTAATATCATACATTGAAGAATAAGTTGTATCCATGTCTTACTATTATGAGGAATCCTGTGAGTACAATTCTTATGAGGAATATGCAGATGCTTGTGAGCAATATGAAGCATAATGTGAATGGTTTGAGGAAGAGGTGCCATCATGCAACACTTATTACGATTTCAGGAGGATTGAAGATTATGATTATGATTATGACCCTATGTATGATAAATATGAGTATGTCACACCACCAAAGGATAATTATATGGATGAGTTACAAATATGGAGAGCAACATCTAAAACCTCGCCCCAACAATATAAAAAATTTCAACCATAGCTTGCTTCGAAGGAATATACACAAAAGGCCATGTCTTTTGAAAACTATGCTCATGCGTTTTTTGCAAATAGGCCCAAACATGAAGATGTGGAGTTAGTAAAGAAAGGTTTATGCCCTTCTTGTAAAGAACCTTGGAGTGAGTATCATACATATGTGAGTGAAATGATGTCCTACTTGAGGAGAGATTTTGGGAATTCTTCAAAAAACGATTCCAAAGATATTGATCCTAAGGAAAACAAGGGGCAAAATGAATCAGCCTGCTTGAAGGATAAAAAGGAAGAGACATCACAAGAGCATGAAGAAGATTCTATTGAAAATATGGAATATCATTTCGAGACACCTTCTAGCTTAGACATGAACCAAAGAGCATCTACTAATGGATGCTTAAACTATGAAGGAGTACCTATTGATGTGTAACATCTCGAAAATTCACAAAATTTTTAAATTTTTAAAATAGCATTAAATATTGAAAATGTTAATGCGGAAATAAAATGAATGCTAATTCTTTTAACTAATCATTAATTATGATGAAGACAAGTCTTCACTTAGATGCTATTTGCAATTCAGTTATATTTTTATAATACTTATGTCAATGTTATTTCAATTATAATTCTTTACAAGTACTAACTGTTGTTCTTCTTTTGATGATGAAAGGGGTCCTGAGGGTACCCCGAGGCTTACTTAGCATTCATGCTAAAGCATTTGAATCGTTCCTTTTGCAGATTTACAGGTAAGAGCTTAAATGTTTATGAAGTGTGACAGAAGAGTTCCTAACTAGTTTCGGTAATCTCCACGTGTCTTAATGGTTTTAGAGAATAATGTCGAAATGCAATTGGTGAGTTAGAATCTGGTTTTCATATCTAAAAGTAGGTCTATTATACTTATTCTCATTTCTCCATACTAGTAATTTCATACTTTGTTCATAATATAAATATGTTCATGTTATCCTGATGTCTTGACTAAGTCTTAAAAGTTGTGAATTATGTACTTCACGCTCTATCCTATGTTTAGCAATCTTTATACAATTTCCATACATTTTCTATCATACATGACTGTAGGTATGTATCATACAACTCCTTGATATATTAACTAAGTGCAAGAACGATATGCCATGTCATATACATATCCTATAGTATAAAACATATGTCATCTTCAATATAATTCCTATATTGTAAACAAATAACAAGCTCTATGTATTTCCTATAGCATGCAACCTCTATTTAATTGTATAATTCCCAATTCATATCAACTATATGCAAGTCCTAACTATAACTTAACACTATATGTAAACTCCTATAGCATATACTATATGTGAATCTATTAAAAATTCTATACATATGAACTATATGCATAGGCTTGTACCTTATTCCTATACACCAACCAATATAATCCAAAGTATACAATCATCGTGATCATTCCGAACCATATAATTGATACCATTTATATATCTAGGTCTTACCAAAACAGACTATACTTAACACATGATATATGTCATGACAGGGTGGTAACCGTATTCAACATAGAAACAAGTGATAAGGTTTGGATATTAATGAAGGAGTGGAAGAATGAGTTGGCAAGCATACGCATCCATCCTTGGCATTTATTATATCCATCTGCCAGCTCAGTGGAAAGTTTATGTGTCTACCATCATGATGCTTAGCACATGAGACAAAGTGTGCAACAAGTTGACGTGGTCTAGCTGAGCCTGACTTTGTTTGGAGGTTGTATGAGTTGGTCTCCGCGGTGGCTATGGTGATTAATTCCCATCATAAATATGGTGATTGATTGGGGATACGAAGTACTGATTAAGTGAATCTCCACCGTTGATCATACGTGGGTCTTGGATTTCGAAACTTAACCCTAATCTCCACTATGTTCAAAGTTATTGTTTCCTTGGCACTCGTTGTCTGTTGAGAGCAGTTTTGGGAAGAGGCCGACAGGCCGAGAAACTCCAGCGTTTCTCTAGCAGGTTTTAGTGAGCTTCTTCATGAATTGAACCCGTGACCCGTTGGTATTCTCTACTACTAAACGATTGTTTTGAGATCCGAGCTTACTATGAGAGTTTTGCTGCACTTGAGATGATAAAGGAAGTACTCCGGGGTTGATGGTAATCTTGTGTGTAAGTTGAATCCAGTGGTTGGTCTTCTGTATATGTTGAGTGGTAGAATTTCTGAGTTGTCTTCGACCTCTGCTGCGTTCAGTTGTGAAGTGGTGGCTAGGTTTAACAATGGTTGCAGCGTCTTTGCTCCAGAAATAGCTAATAAGGTAATGTAACAGGTTTAGAACCTATCCCTCCTAAAGGTTGTAGTTTATGTTATTTTGTTTTACTGAGAACTTCTATTATGATACATTTTGACCATACTTTAACTGTTTTGGCAGGTTCCTTCGGCATTCAACTTCCAATCTCGAGTTTGGTTAACTGGCAGCTACATAAGAATTGGTAAGCTTTGGTGGTTACCCTGTTGCTTCAGTTAGGTGACTATTGGATGTGTTCTTAGCCGAGACTTTATGTTTAACCTGGGCTATGGGAAGTGACCATCTTCGAAAATGTTGTGAGCTGTTTGGAAGCCTGGGGAGGATGAAGTCCTCAACCCATTCGACATTAAGCCTATAGTGTTATTTTCGGCATAGATAAAGTATAAAAGAATGTAACTTCTGAGAGGGTTTTATCCCTCGGTTCAACTATAAATGCAAAGAATTTGGTTTTTGTAACTTGATAATGTTTACTTGTGTTGAAAACTGAGAGCTATGCTCCAGGTTTTTGATAATTGATACTTGAACTATCATGCGTTTATAATGGCTACGTGCCAAAGGGTTCGACCTTGTTCCAAGCAGTTGAAACCCTACCCTATAGGTTTCGATCGTAGGTTTTGCTTGTTCTGTGTCTAACTAAAGACTATGCTATCATTTTGGTAATGGCCGAGAGCCAACGCAATGTTTTTGATCTGAAAACTTTGAAATAAAAATCTAGTGTTCAAGTAATTATATGGTTTGATTTCATTTAAATGTTTATGAACGTTTTCAATGATGTTTGAACATGAAATCTTAATCTATTGGGAGACTGAAAAGGTATGTGTTACCATTTCGAAAATAAGGGTTTGACCGTCGAACCAGTTACTGTCACATTAATGTAAATAATTTGTTTTCCCTATTAAGGGTTTTGATCCTATATCTAAAGTATTGCAACAGGATGCTAATAATAAGTGAAAAAGAGCAAGAGTTCTGCTTATGATGATAGTGTTTCAATTTAATATTTGTAGTTTCTACTAAGTCATAAATGAAATATGGATGCTGAAATGAAATAGTAATATTCAGTGATGCGAATGATAAGTATATATTTATCATTTGTATGTAACAACTCTGTAAAAGAATATTTAAATTTGCAACTATTAAATTTATAGAAATAATAATGCCTGAATAAGTGGAATTATAACACCCTACTGTTGAAATAGAATGCATAGTATTAGATTTCAAAAATAGATAGTGATAATTTGAAAACCTAATTCTATGCAAAGATGGGATGTTTTTCTTTTGTCACTAAGTACATAAAATGCTATATATCTGTTTTATGATATGTTGTTCTATATTATGATTTTAAACATACATAATTGATATATAAAAAAACACCGCAGTGTTAGTTTAATCATTCACTTGGCATTCTGCCCATCATTCATCTAACTTAATTCTACTTCTCGGTACTAGAGTACTATACAGAAACAATATGGGAAAAATGCAGAGAAGATATTTAATCATTCATCTCATTTACTTAACCATTTTTATACAAAATCATACCTAGATCAGAAATTGAAACAATTACTTTTCTATGCCAATAACTGTAAATACTAAATCTGCAAATGTAGAAAATCATTTAACTGAAAGTAAACAAAACAGAACAGTAGAACCTGATTGAATGTAGGAGAAACAAACAACCCAAGGAGCCTGTTCCACCCAACCTACTCCTGAAGACAGCCAAATTACTTGCCTTAGGACCCCCAAGCATGTTCAGTGAACCACTAGGAAGAAGAATCTGTATAAGCTTTAGGTCATCAACTTGTAGCAGCAATGTAGATCATTCAGTCATATAGACTTAGCAGTCAAAGAGACCTGCACCAGCACCTCTGGTTTCCTTCTCATAATAATTTCAGCAGACTCACAATGCACTTCCACTTAGCCTCCCTATTGGAATCTCTCAGTGATCACCTAATACACTTGAGGAATTATTTATGCAGAAAATAATGTGGAGCTCCCTACCCAATTCGAATTGCCTTCTCTAGGCTGCCTAGTCCTTTTTAGTGGTTAACCTAGTCATTAATGTGCTAACAGCTCTGCTCCACCCACCTGGGGATAATGCCACAATTTTAGGGGTTGTTGTCCCATAACCAATAGCTAGTGGCGGAGTCCAAATGCTGAGACATGTCCCATGCCTTCTAACATCTTCCATTCCTCCTAGTGGGTCAGTGAACACTCATTTAACAGTTCCCTTGGGTGTTTGTATCTTGTTTTAATTTATTAAATAATAATAATATGTCATTACAATCATCCTTGACCAGATTTGTTCATAATTACAAAAATTTGTAATTATAATTTAACATAATGTTTTTGCAAATAAAATAAATAGTCTCAAAATTTGGGTAGGTGACATACACCCCCCCTTAAGTCTCAACATCGACCTTGATGTTGTTCATTCATTTTCTGAGTATTCCTAAAACAGAGCTGGGTATGCTACCCACATACTACTCTCCAACTCCCAGGTTGCTTCTTTTGGGCTAAGGTGCTTCCATTGCACCTTTACCTGCCCAATGATGCGATTCCGGAGTAGAGTTTCCCTCCTTTCAAGGATACAGTCCAGTTCCACCTGAAAATCGCCATCTTGTTCCACCTGTACATCATTCCATTTTATAACATAAGTAGAATCATGTACATATTTCTTTAAAACTGAAATATGAAAAACATTATGTATTTTTAGATTTGGTGGCAAAGCTAGTTGATATGCCACGGGTCCAACCCTTGACAAAATTTTGAAATGACCATAATACCTGGGTGCCAGCTTGGCACAACTTCCCAATTTTAATGAGCTCTTCTTCGGTCTTACCTTAATGAAAACATGATCACCAACCTGGAATTCTTTATGAGTCCTTTAAGGTCTGCTTGACTCTTTTGTTAGTTTTTCAGAATTTTCAATCTGATCTAAGATCTTAACTAAGAGAATAACATGTACAGCATATCAATCATGGACACAATAATGCAAGCACACAAGAGACAGAGTTTCACCGGGGATGTCACGTACTTACCCATCCATCCAAGGCAAGGGAGGGAACATGATGCCAATCTCTGGGGCTTTCACATAATCTCAGCCCATTCATTAGAATCATATGAATAAATCATTTGTGTGCAGATGTAAAACTAATCAATTATGCACAACAAAATTAAACTATGATTTCAACATATGATTTCATCTTTCATATGATTTCAACATATCAATAATAAACATCAAAATTAAAACATTTCATAAGTAAAATGCACACAGAGAACACTTATCTTTATTTATGCAATTGCTCCAAACAACTAGCTATGTTGCTGCAATGTTCCACCCAAACATAGGCCAGTTATGTTTATAGATATCTCAACACAACTGCCACCCCCGAGCTGGGAATGAATCTTACAATGAAAAGGGAGCATTCCAGCTCATTCACAGCCAAAGCAATAGAAACCCATCTCAACCCCAACCTTCTTTTACACACAACAACTCTAACTAGGCATGGATACACTCTTTCAACAATGAGATTTACCAATAAGATGGCCCTGGGCTTTCCCAAATCGTGGGCACACCAAAAATGGATTGGGGAATTTCAATAACAAGATGGCCAGGGGTTTTCCCAAAACATGGCCACACCAAAAATGGATTTTGGATTGGGGAAATCGTCCATAGGGAACCAACCCAATTTTTCCATGGTATTTTGGGCATCTAAATGGCCAAAACAACTCCAATGAAACCCCAAACCAAGCTCCCATACTCCTAGCCACTCTGCAACCCAAAAACGCCTTGTTTCCAGCTAGAAAAATCAGGAGAAACCATAAAAACGTGGAGATAAAACGCCCAGGCAGTCCAAAAACGTGAGAGAGACAAAACTGCTTGATGGGTTATGGATTGGGAGGCAAATTCATGGCTCTTTTCTTTCCAAGGAAGCCAAACACGTTTTTCCATGAAGGGTGGTTTCCCATACTCGAATTTTGGACAGCCATACCTCTCATTCCCCAAGGCATTAACTACCCCAACCAACTTTTGGGAGAAATGAATGATTGGGTACAAAAGTCAACATGGGTAGTTGAGTGTCTGATGGGTTATCTCATTGACACTTGGCTTGACTTGATTGGCTCAAGGGTTTGAATGTTTTCCCTCCCAATTCCTTGTAAAATCATGTCCCCATCTCTTGTTGCATTGCATAGCTAGTTGTGGGTATTTTATTTAAAATGCATATTTACATAATATTCGCAATTCTATTGCGCATGGCTAGTACGTGAACCATATGGATTGATAAATTGATGGCAGGGCCTTGGCCTTGAGCTCCTCACCATGATTTTATAACAATATTACATCATTTACGATTTTAATGCCATGGGGTCAAGCTGGGGACATTACAGGGGAAAACCAAGAAGGTGAAAAACCGCGCAACTTCCTCAAAGATAGATAGAGCAATGATACAACCCAAGTACAAGAGATAGTCCTCCTAGCAGCAGCTTCTCCTCCTCCACAAGTGCGCCATTCCCCAATGAGAGTATGAATGAGAAAGTGAATGATCAAATAGAGTGCCTCCCGCACTCTATTTATACTTGACTTGACTTGCCTAATAACCTTTACTAGGTCGGCCTTAACTTAACCACATAACATAATGCTGACAAGGCCGACCCCCACTAGGGTGGTCTAATAACCCTTTAACCCACATGACTTATACAGGGCCGACCCCAACAAGGTGGTCTAATAACCCATCAAGTATAAGCTATGACACTTACAATATAAATGACGACACTTTCGTATAGAGGAATAATAACATCTCTATAGGAATACAAACACTTCCATATAGAGGAATAATAACATCTCTATAGGAATACAATATACATATATGAAATACATTCCGAAGTTACAAATACATCAACACTCCCTCTTAACTAGGAAGGTATTTCTCGACAAAGGTCTTCTAGCACAAGTCTTCTTCTCTAGATCATCGTCATTGGATCATCGACATCAAATCATCGTCATCGTCACTGCTGCTGCTATCTCAATCAATCTCTGAACTACTCGTCATAGGAAGTTCTACAGAGCCAATCCTTTTTCATACTGGATATAGGCCCACCACATGTAGGTCTTCATCATCACTGGCCATACTATGGAATCCTCGGGACTGATTACATGCATCAACAAAACCTCGAAAGAGCATCCCAGTCATTTTACAAGCACACAGCTCAACCTATCAAATATCCCAGGATCTTTTACATGTGACTGTCACAAAACCTTAAAAAAGTGTCTTGCCCAGCAAGATCTCTAAAGAGCATCTGAGGCCTTTTACGTGTCTAGCACAACCTGTTCGGATCTCCAGGACTTATTACATGTGACCCCTACCACAAAACCTTAAAAGAGTGTCTTGCTCAGTAAGATCTCTAAAGAGCATCTGAGGCCTTTTACGTGACTAGCACAACCTGTCTAGATCTCCAGGACTTATTACATGTGGTCCCCACAAAACCTTAAAAGAGTGTCTTGCCAAGCAATATCTCTAAAGAGCATCTGAGGCCTTTTACGTGGCTAGCACAACCTATCCAAATCTCCAGGACGTATTACATGTGGTCTAGCAAAACCTTAAAAGAGTGTCTTGCCAAGCAATGTCTCTAAAGAGCATCTGAGGCCTTTTACGTGACTAGCACAACCAGTCCAGATCTCCAGGATGCATTACATGCTACCCTTGCACAACCTATCCACGACCATGAAGTATCAATCTGATACTCACCATACATCATCCTGATGTACATCATCACATGATCAACCTGATCATCATCATAGAATCATCCTGATGCATATCATCTGGAGCAACATCCCGAAGCTCATCATCCATGATCATCCTGATCATACAATGCATCCACCTGATGCATACCAAGTATCTACCTGATACATACAATGTATACACCTGATACATATCATCATACATGATCCAACTGATCATAACAAGCATCCAACATGATGCATATACAGAGCAGTAACTGGACCATCATCCTAATGCTCATCATCCAGTGCTTACATCCATAGCCATGGGAAGTATCCTCCTCTCACCATGCTTGGAATGGATAATGCAAATGTGTCCATCACTTCTTCCTCGAAGTGTCTTCAATCTGAAGAACACCAAGCCTCGATCTGAAGTACTCAAACTTCACTCTGGCTAGTGGTTTCGTCAACACATCTGCAACCTGCTCATCCGTCGTAACATATTTGATCTCTATGTGCTTCGACCTATCATGGAACACTGGGTTCTCAGGCATCTTCACACAACTCTGGTTGTCACAAAAGATACTAGTAGCATCCAACAGGAGATCAAATAACTCAGACAGTAGCTTCCTCAGCCATACTGCCTCACAACTAGCCGAACAAGCTACAACATACTCTGCTTCGGCTGTACTCAGTGCTACGCAGGACTGCTTCCTGCTAAAGCAAGAGATCACACATGATCCCATACTAAACCAGCACCCAGAAGTGCTCTTCCAATCTGCAACACTGCCTGCCGAGTCCGAATCAACATAACCTGTTAACACCCAAAAAGTGTTCACTACCTCATCTACCACATTATATGGCTCATTTGTCCATTTTCCTACCATATTTCCCTTAAAATCCCAAAAAATCCCATTAAAAAGCCTCCAAAAGGCCTAAAATGCCTCCAAAAGGCCACAAAACCATCAAAATAGCCTCAAAAAGGCTAAAAAACCCCCTTTTCCTCCAAAAATAGCAAAAATCCCTTAAAAAGGGAATAAAAAATATAAAATAATGAGGAAAATGAGGAAAAAACCCTATACAACTGCCCTAAACCATGTGTTTCCTAAAACCATGGGTCAGCACTCCACCACCAAAAAACTATAAATAGGTGATGGAGATCCCTTATTTCATATCCACAATCAAGTATACCCTTACTCTGCCAAAATCTCTCTCGAAACCCTAGTTCACCATTGAACTACTTTCACCTTGAGAGCCACTTTTGGCCCATTCCCACCATTGGAGAAAGAGAAGGAGCACATTGGAGCTTGGATCAACCCTCTTGGACATTGCAAGAAGCTTCATCAACCTCCACATTGGAGGTAATATCAATACAAAAACCCTTGTTTACAAATTGTTGTTTATTTTCCATGCACATGTTTTAGAGTAGTTTCTATTTCTATTTTAGCTTAATAATTTACATTTACTGAACTACTACTAAGGAGTCCATTCTCCTTAGTAGGTGCTCATTTGCACAAGCTAGGGGTAAAACCCTAGCTACAGTTTTGGCGACTCCCCTAGATTTTGAATTTCTGGTTTCCGTTTAAAAAAAAAAAAAAAAAATTCCTTTCGGCTGTCCCTTTCGGCCGCCGCACACCGCGTTTTTTCCCTCTGCAGTCACGTCCCGACCGCGTCTTTCAGGCCTTTACCTGCGACCCGACCGCGGCTCTCAGACTGTTTCCGACGCCCTGCCGACGGATTCAAGTCTGTTACCTGCGATCCGACCGCGGCTAATCAGCCTGTTTGCTGCGATCTGACGGCGCCTATCGGCCATTTTCCCACATCCCGACTGTGGCTTTCAGTCCCTTTCCTGCATCCCGACTGCGTCTGTTAGCCTTTTTGCCGCGACCCGACTGCGTCTTTCTCCCTATTTCCTGCGTCCCGAATGCTTCTGTTGGCCGAAAAATCGCGACCTGACCGCGTCTGTTTCCCTCAAACCCGCGGTCTGCCTGTTCTGATTCGCCACAGACCCGCGGTCTGATTTCTGCATTTTTCCGGTTTTGAGCCCAGCCCCTTTTGCTGCAATATTTTCTGCATCTGAACAGCCCTCTGTCCTACCTGCAGCTCCACTTCCTTACAGCATTTTTGCAACATAATTTATGTTCCCTTTACAGAATCTTTTTAAAATTTCAGTATTTTTAATTCAGAAAATTTTGCAAGTTAAAGTTTCAATTCCAGCATTATTGATAGTTAAGAAGTTGCCCCCCCTTGTGGCACTTCTATTTTGGGTTCATAACCTCACGAGCACACACTCTGTCACATAATTCAAGTGAGCCTTAAAAAGTACCTAACTCAACCAATATTCTAACCCCACTTGGGGAAAACAAAAGAATCTTTGTAGTTAAGGAGGTCGGGGGGATAGGTTTCCAATAACACCCCTCGGTTACTTACACTTGAGACATAGTTGTTGTCCAAATAGGGAACCAAAATCCCCTAGTACTTTTTGGCACGGTCACGACCAGTTTATCAGAGGGCCTCTCCCTTAGGAGGGTTGAAGTCGGGAGACTGGTTCCGGAGGCCTGAGTGGAATACCGCACTCCATTCAGTAACCGAAGGGCTACCTTTCGAGGTTCGCGGGATATCCCTGTATAGGGGTATTGCGGTAAATGGACTAAACGACAGATTCACCTTTCTGGATGTGTCATGAACGGGGTATCTTAGTTGCCATTCTTCTAGGATTGACTACCCGGTGTCCCTCCCGGTAGGGGGATATCATAGCCACTTGGCTTTCCTACTCATATTGTCTGACTTGGATTTCATCACCTTGCAGAGGATATGTTTAGTTGAGTCAGAATACTTTTAGTTAGGTGTTTGCATGCTCCTTTACCTCCCTTTGGTCTAGTGAGTCCACCATTTTTTATTTTTAGGAAACCTGCTGCTTGTTGGTATTCTGACCATCTTTGTTGATACTCCACCTATTGTAGCACAGCTGTTGCAGTGGGTGTTTTGAGTTGGTTGTTGGCTTGAGTGCCTTGTTTTTTAGCTCTCCTTCTGCACACTCGGTTGCATTAGGCTTTTTTGAGCTGTTTTTCTACTCACCTCAACCCACAGAGATTTGACACCATCCGTCACCATTGAGTCCCCGAGACATTCTTGGCGCCTCAGGGGCGATCCCCCACAGCACGGTTCTCTTGACACCACCCGTCATAGATTCCGATCATCATCCGTTGATACCACTCATCACAGATCTAGAGCCTTGTCACTTGACTCCACTCGCCAGCGACATAGGACTCCGTCACCAGATATTGACGCTCCTTACTTTACCTCCGATTCTGACGAAGAGTCTGAGAACCCTATTTACACTACCCCTACTAGCCCCATGGCTGGCACGACTTCCACTCCTTTTGTTATAGGGACCATTGGTGGCACATCCACCACTACACCAGTTACTACACCTGTTTTGGGTATGCCCTCCATGGGGCCCCCATCTACCATTCCCCTCACGGTACGTATTCCCACAGCGGGAATCCCTATCCCCACTACATCAGTGGCTCACACTACCCATGGTGGTGCTGGACCATCCTCCACCACCTTAGTTCCCCCACTTGGGGGCACCATCCCAAATCCTGTCCCTCCACTTGGGGGCATTGGCCCCAACCTGGTCCAACCCACTACTGTGTCACATCCTTCTTCCAGTTTGCCATTCATGGCTAGCCTCAACCTACCTGACCTGGCCAGATTGACCAACGATCCTATTCGACACGACCCTACGTGGCCTCATATGCCTACCAAGCTCCCCTCTGACATCCCTAAGTTCGAGGGCAAGGCCGGTGAGGACCCACAAAACCATATCATGTCTTTCCACCTATGGTGTTCCTCCAACTCCATAGTGGACGACTCTGTTCGCCTCCGTCTCTTACAACGCACCTTCACTGGCTCTGCAGCCAAGTGGTATATAGAGCAACCTCATGGGACCCACGCCACCTTTGCTTCCCTTGCCTCGACCTTCCTGCAGTTCTTCCAGTTGCCTGTCCGCTATGACGCGGGCGTTGAGATCCTCCTATCTTGTAGACAAAACACGGCTACCCATATCACGGACCACATCCATGAGTGGCGTCGACACCGTAGCTTATGCAAGATCAAACTAGACGACCGTATCTTCCTAGATTGGTTCCTCAAATCCCTTCTCCCTATTATTGCTAAGGATGTGGCATCAGAAAGATCCCAGTCTGAAGAAGAGGCCATCCTTAAGGCCCAACAGGTCGACCTTATTTACGCCCAATCAGGTTACCTTTATACCATTATACCTGACGCCCCTCGCAGCGAGTCCTCCCAGCACGATGCGCCGGGGGCATCCCACGCTGCAGACGGTATCATTGGTCATGTTTCTTCGCATCCCCAACCATTTTCTATAGCACGTCCTACCCCTGGCCCTGACCTTTCGCGGGCTACCTCACAGTCTGGAGCAACCAACTCATATGCTCCCATGACACATCACCATCACCATGGACCCTCATGTCCTCCTCAGTGCTTCAGTCATGTGACTCCCGCTTATGCCTCCCCAGTCGCACCTCAGCCTTACTACCATCAGCAGGCTGCCCCAGCTCCTGCGCCTTCACAATCCCAACCCGCTTATTATCCGCCACAGGCAGCCCCTGCGGCAAACCCACAACCTGCTCCGCAGCCATATCAGCAACCTCCTCAAGTTACTGCACCTGCTCAGCCCCCACCTGCATATCATCCCCCGCAGCCTGCTCCCGCTCCTATGCAACCTCAGAACCCACCTGCTGCCCAAGGGTAAGTCTACGCCCAACAAAATCCGCAATAAAACCAGAACAACCAACGCAATCAGGGCCAACAAAACCACGGTAAGGGCCGTAATCGTGGGAACAACCAACCTACAGACCAAGCTGGTCAAACGGCGAATCCCCCCGACAATAATAATGCGGCTCCTGCTAACCAAAACCCTGATCGCCCACCCAAGCAGACTAAAAACCCCAATTTGTGAACAAACCACCCTTGTTCTATTTGCGGGGTATATGGCCACTATACACATGCTTGCCCACACTTGGAGCGAGCTCGCCAACTTTGGGTTGATGATGCCCATCGCCAAGGGCATGCAGCTCCTCAGGCACCACCTAACCCCCCCCCAACCTCAGCAGCCTCCTTTGGTTCTGCAAAACCCCTTACCAACCCAAGGCGTAGTGAACGCTCAGCCGTTGTCTCCCCCTCAAGCCAACGTGCAACCCCAACAACAGATCACGTACGTTGCTCCCGATCAACCCATGTTTAACTCGGGTACCCACCACTTGTTGATGATGTCATCTGCTGACGTCAACCTCCAGACTCGTCGGAACCAATATGGCTCCACCACTGAAGCCCCTCCTGCTGAGAAAAACCCTAACGCCCCTCCCACCGATCAGGCGTTACGCATACCCCCGCCTCCACTAGAGGGTGCTCCCAAAGCACCTCGTTTCCCACTTCGCCGTATCAACAATAACCCCAATGCGCGGGCTGCGTCAAACTACAACATCGTTGATGACTTAGCCCAATCTCCCGCAGCCATGTCTGCATTAGAAGTCTTGAAGAACTGCCCTTCTCAGCACAAGACTCTACTATCCGCCATTGGGGCGATTGACCCACATGATTCGAATTTAATGGCATTTGATTTGGACCAATCCGAGCCACGCCTACCTTCCTCCTTAGCATTCCAAGTTTCTGTTTCCGTTCTGAATCTTGTCATCCATCGATGCATCATCGATGAAGGTGCCTCCACATGCGTTATGTCTACATTCGTATGGCAGAAGTTGGGATCCCCTACCCTCCAGCAGTCCACCATTGCGTTACGCGCCTACGACGGTCGGTCGGCACAGCCCCAAGGCCTCCTACCCAATGTCCCCGTCCAGTTAGGTGGCAAAACTGTACTCATTGACATTGAGGTAATCAATGCCCAATTGGATTATAACCTTTTACTTGGCCGCAGCTACATGTATGCCATGCGGGCGGTTGCCTCTTCCGTCTTTCGCACCATGATGTTCCCCCATGAGGGACGCGTGGTCAAGGTTGACCAGCTCACCTACTATGATCCCAGTGCTCCTGCGGCACCCGAAAATGTTCTCCCTATGGTTGAACAGCCTGTCTCTTGTGCCTCCACCTCATTTGTTTCCTCTACGGGACCTGGAGTTTATTCAGACGCATTGATGACCTCCACCTTCCAATCTATTCCGCCTCCTTCAGCCCCCACGGACGTGTCTGACTTATGTACCTTGTCCCACGATAACCAACCACCTAATAATCAACCACCCTTGTTGCCTAAACCACCATTGGTACCTAGCCACATTGGTGTTACACCTATCCATACGATCCCCTTCCTAGTCCCTCCATCGGGAGTAGTAAGTGCCCCGATCATGGCTACCCTTAGCCTCCCTGGGTTAACTTTGGGATTACCCGTATGGTATCTTTCGCCTCCTGTTCGCCCGCCGACACCAGATGTCATCCTCCAACCGATGCAACCCATGGCTACTACCACTCAGCCACCCCTTGGTGTTTCTACCCCTTCGTCCTCCACGACTCCTACCCCTACTCCTAAACCCACTGGGGGCAGAGGTCCCCAGCCTTACACTGCTGTACCACCTCCCAAGACAGTGAAAAACCCCCCAGTATTTTGTGCTCCTCCCAAATGCTCATTGTGCGACGAGTTAGGCCATGCGACTCACCAGTGTCCACAGTTACCAGCATTACAGAAGCACATGCAGATGCTCGACGACGACCCCAACATCCCGATTGCCGAACTAAACCCCACCCCCAAGCCCAAAGATAAATCCCTGCGTACCAATCACCCCTGTGCTATATGCGGTGTTTACGGGCACTATTCACATCATTGTCCCGATCTCCCAGATTACAGAGCAGCTCTCTATGAGATGAACAATCTGGATCTTGAGACGGCACCTACCACTATTGAGGAGATTCACCCCCTGATCTCACCCCCATCCAGGGAGGTCAACACCATTTACATGATCTCTTCCACTCCCATTCCCACATCAACCGATTTGACGACCCAGACTTTTCGTGCTGATGAGGAGATTCTTGAGGCACTCACTGTCCCGGAGTATCCCTGGGATGACATGCACCATCGTTCGTACTTCCTCCCAGAAGTATATTCCTCTAGCACTGCTTCCCAATTTACGGTTGAATCCAAATATTTCCTTCCCACTAAGGTCGACTGGTTCAAGGACCCTATTCCTGCTCCTGATGCCTTCGAGGAAGGTAACATGGCCAACATCTCACCCGTCATCCATATAGATATCTCTGACCCACCTGGCGTCAATGAATGCATTGCCTTAGGAGCCTCCTGCAGTGAGCATGAGATTGAGGAGTACAACAAACTCTTCCAAGAATTTTGTGATGTATTTGCCTGGTCCTATACTGAGATGCCCGGTCTTGACCCTGCCATCATAGAGCACCACCTTGACACCTCTGAGTCAAGGGGCATAATAGATTCCCTCGACCCTGGGATAGGGGGCATGATCAATCATTTTGAACCTTCCCCATCACATCTATCTCAGCATGTCAATGAACCCATTGCTCAAACCCACACATATGTGATCCATAATCACAAACCCCATGCACATAGCATGGGGGCAAGTCATTAACCCTACTCACTTTTTCACACTTGTGATCTCAACCATTTTTGAGGTCACATATCACTTGTAGATTTGATTTGACTTTATACACCTAGTTATTTACTTTGACCATTCTGGAGTCCTTATGACCTCCATTTTTTGCTCCATTTGCACTGCCGGATTCATATTTCCGTGCCCGTGACGATGCTTGAGATCATTTCTCGCTCTCACCAGGACCAATATCAACATTGTGTCCCGACCCCTAGTCGCCTTGGTTTGCGCGCCACTTCGGCCGTTCTCCGTTGTTCACCTATTTTATATCATCGGATTCATTTTTCCGCGCCGGTGATGATGCTTGAGATCATTTCTCGCTCTCACCCTCAGATTTTTTGGGTCCTTTTCAAAAAAACACCCCCAGTCACCTCGATTTACGTGCCACATCGGCCGTTCTCTGTTTTAGACAATCTTTATATCGTCGGATTCATTTTTTTGAGCTCGTGATGATGCTTGAGATCATTTCTCGCTCTCACCTGGTACACTTTCAATATTGTGTCCCGACACCTTGCTACCTTGGTTTGCATGCCACACCGGCCGCCATCGGATTGTTCCACATTTTTACATGAGCCATTCACTCCTGTCATACTGCAAATGTTTCGTTCTTTTGCCACCATTTCATCTACCCCGCAAGGAGGCCCACCAGTGTTCCCCCCTACCCTCGTTCTTGGTCATCATTACTGATCCTTGATTGAACACTTCCTCCTTGCCTGGCCATTCCTTTTGTTCGGTATAATTTTATCCCTTTTTCGGGCCGGACAAGTCCTTTACGAAAAAGGCACTTAGGGAGTTTCCGTTAAGCTCTTTTCTGACTCCTAAAAGAATGAAAAGATCGCCGAGCAATCTTTCTTCCTTTCATGCTCGTTAAAGTACCTGAAAGGGCGTCTATCTGGTATAAGTTTAACCATTTTCTGGACCTGGTAAACTAATTACGAAAAAGGAATACTCTAGTCACACCGGATAGAAGAGTTCTTCATTGCATCCTTTTATGCTTCTTTGGGCCTTGGAGACTAAATCTACGAAAAAGCAACCCCCTGGAGTTTTCTTATTTGCTTTCAGACTCTCTAAAATTGAAAGCAACCACGAGCATGCACTGTCCTGGGCTCGTAAAATCCACACAACAGTACCATTCCATCACTTCAGAGTCTTCTTATCACTTTCAGACTCCTTAAAATTGAAAGCAACCACGAGCATGAACTGTCCTGGGCTCATATAAATCCACACGACAGTATCATTTTACACACATTTCTTCTAGTTCCTTAACCCATGAAGAAGTACCCTCCGGTGCCTCCTGGCACTATGATCGATCATCTCGGCAGCACCCCCAATCAGGTCGCCTTTGTTCAGAGTATTCTGCAGTCTCCTGCCATTTTATACCAGCTTGAGTCTCCCTCAGCCCAGTTATCCTCCCAGATTCATTACAGCTATGATCCCTTTCCCCTCAGTCAGTTTCATATGCTACCAGATCATTCCCATTATCATACTCTAAACAAAGTAAGTTTGAGTCCACCCACTCTCCTTGCCCAGTTGTCCCCCCACAGTTCGGTCAGTCCTGCCATCAGTACTATCACATTTCGGTTCTCCACCTCGTGCTCCTGTCAAGGAAACATAATTGCCTTGATAGTTGCAGGTCTCCCTCTGTCGACGACAACACCTCTATTCCAGAGGATAGGCCCAGATGTCCCTACGCCTTGGACTTATCACCATCTGTGGTAAGTGCCTACGGATCATTCTGAGAGGAGTCATCATTGCCTCTCTGAGTGGTTGTTTCTCACATGCTCGACTTCAACACCTTGATCGCATCGTTGAGAATAGCGTAGGGTTACATCCTTTACATTATTTGTCGAAGACCCCGGATTTCCCCCGACTCTAGCACATTGGTGAGTCACTTCGGAACACCTAGTTATATGTTCCCCTGGATGTCCGGGCTGCGTTAGGCGTTTGTATTCGGAAGCCATCCAGATATCTGCTTCCTTGAGTACCCATTTCAGTTCCAGCTCAGTGTACCATCGAGGTTATGGCTCCCAGTCATTATGATCCAGCAGCTCATCAGTTCCTCTGGTACCCCAGTCAGCTGCACTGTTGATGTTCCAGTGCACCAGTTCTTCCGTTCCCACATGATCAACTCAGCAGTATGTCCCAGATTTTGTGTCCCCTCTGGACCCTTATGATGTACACAGTGGTTCTCTATGTATCTTACAGGTCCCTCTTTTCGGGCCTCACAGTTCTGTTTATGTATCTTGATACGAGCATGGGTATGCCCGCCTTGTCCATATATTGAGATTATTCCTCAGTCAGTATTTGAGGTCATGTATATTTCAGGTCCCCATTTTTTGGACCCCATTGTTATTATATTATATCCTGATACGAGCATGGGTATGCCCGCCTCGTCCACATGATCAGATGATTCCTCATCCATTATTGAGGTTATGTACTTTTAGTTCTTGCAGTTGTTCGAGATCGTTGTTCCGGGCTTCAGTTTGTTTCTTCTCTTCTCTCCACACCCCAGGAAAACCATTCATGACTTATGATGTCCATTGGCCATACGATGAGCTCCTGCCCTCGCACATCAGGGGGTAATTTGTTAACACCCAAAAAGTGTTCACTACCTCATCTACCACATTATATGGCTCATTTGTCCATTTTCCTACCATATTTCCCTTAAAATCCAAAAAATCCCATTAAAAAGCCTCCAAAAGGCCACAAAACCATCAAAATAGCCTCAAAAAGGCTAAAAAACCCCCTTTTCCTCCAAAAATAGCAAAAATCCCCTAAAAAGGGAATAAAAAATATAAAATAATGAGGAAAAGGAGGAAAAAACCCTATACAACTGCCCTAAACCATGTGTTTCCTAAAACCATGGGTCAGCACTCCACCACCAAAAAACTATAAATAGGTGATGGAGATCCCTTATTTCATATCCACAATCAAGTATACCCTTACTCTGCCAAAATATCTCTCGAAACCCTAGTTCACCATTGAACTACTTTCACCTTGAGAGCCACTTTTGGCCCATTCCCACCATTGGAGAAAGAGAAGGAGCACATTGGAGCTTGGATCAACCCTCTTGGACATTGCAAGAAGCTTCATCAACCTCCACATTGGAGGTAATATCAATACAAAAACCCTTGTTTACAAATTGTTGTTTATTTTCCATGCACATGTTTTAGAGTAGTTTCTATTTCTGTTTTAGCTTAATAATTTACATTTACTGAACTGCTACTAAGGAGTCCATTCTCCTTAGTAGGTGCTCATTTGCACAACCTAGGGGTAAAACCCTAGCTACATAACCCTGCAGGTTAAACTTTTGATTCGCATCATACTTGAGCCCATAATCAATTGTACCCTTTAGGTACCTCAGAATATGCTTTACATCAACTAGGTTAACACCTCTGGGATCCGTCAGGAACTGGCTCAATGTGTTCACTGCAAAGCAAATGTCTGGTCTCATGTTTGTTAGGTACATCAAGGACCCAATCATCTGATGATACACCGTGACATCAACCGGCTCAGATGAAGCATCACATAGAAGCTTCAGGTTCAATGCCATAGGTGTGGCCATGGCCTTACAGTCCATCATCCTGAACCTCTTCAGGATCTCTACTACATACTTCCCTTGTCCAAGGAAGATTCCATCTGCACTCTACCACACCTCCATTCCTAGAAAATAATGCATCATCCCCTAGTCCTTCATCTTGAACTTGGCAGCAAGCTTCCTCTTTGTATCGGCAATCAATCTATCCTCGCCTATTACAAACAGGTCATCCACATACAATAGTAGTATCAATGGATTGCCTTCCTCAACCTTGTAGTAAAGGTTGGAATCTGCTTTGCTCTTGGTAAAGCCCAAACTGGATAGGAATCCATCTATCCTTCCATACCAGGTCCTAGGTGCCTGTTTCAAACCATACAGGGATTTCTTCAGTTTGCACACATGTGACTCTCGGTCATGTGTCTCAAACCTGAGTGGCTGCTCCACATACACTTCCTCTTCAACTACACCATTTAAGAAAGCTGTCTTGACATCCATCTGGTGTACCTTCCATTTCCTCACTGCAGCCAGAGCAAGTACTGATCTGATGTAAGTGTATCTGGCTACAGGAGAAAAAGCCTCTTCATAGTCTATTCCCTTTTTCTGGGAGAAGCCATGAGCTACAAATCTTGCTTTGTAATTCTCTATGCTCCCATCTGCAGCATGATTGATCTTTGGAAGTCACAACAGACTTCCCTTTAGGTCTTGGAACTGCATCCCAAACATCATTATTCATGATCAACTGGCACTCCTCGATCATGGCATTCTTCTAGGATCCTGGGAACTTCAATATCTTCAATAGATAACTTTGTTGCTGAACAAATGTTGCAGTCCTTCTTTTGTAGGTGATGGTATATTATCTTTCCTACAAAACAAGTTAAATTGCATGATTAGAAACATCTCACAGTTTTTAGATCAAATTCTTACACATAAATAAATATGTCATACAGTTATGCAATTATCTTAGCCAATGCTTCAATACAACATTTATCCATATCCCGTAACTTTCTAGATGCCTTCCAATATCTACCAGAACATTGTTAAGAGTGTGTACAACTCCCAACATGTCAGCAAAGAGGTTTCATTCTAGATAAGTAGCAATGAAATGTTGTACAGTTCCATAGGCCACTTACCCATCACATGCATATTAGTAGTATATTGTTCATTAATGCAATTATTCTAATATGCATACCCTAAGTCTAGGAACATAAGCATATACATAATTGAACAATATTATTTAAACAAACAAATATGCAAGAAATGACAATTTAAATACTTATCTTTGTTTGGTTTGTAGGGGTGGACTCCCTCTCAATATTTGCTTCAATGCAGGAACTACTAGAGTGTTCTCCCTCTTGATCTTTTCTTCCTGGATTACCTGTCCTTGAACTTATATCCATCCTTGATCACTTATGCATACTTTCTAGTACCATTATTGTGTTATCCTCGAGATCTCATACATAATCATATATCCATTAGAATAATCTCAATACTATCAAAACACAATAATCTTAAACATGTATAGTCATGATCATTCCAAACATAGATAATAAACATTAGTATTCAAGGTTTCAGGGAATACTTCTTTTACTCATGCATATTCTTTATTTGACCAAAGGAATTTTCTAGTTAGTCATATCATCAATCAAGGTAAGAGACATAATATGCATAAACCCTTGATTACTTACATTTCTAACTTCATGAATAATCATTATCAACCATACAAAGTATACTTATATAAGAGATCATATCACAAGGTAGGATTCTAACTTGATATAGGAAAAACATACCTGGATTAGCATGCTAGCTAGTTATGTCTAACATACCCGCATAATGTCTTCTTGTTCTCTTCAATGACTTGTGCTAGTAACCTGCATATCTCATAGGTTAACCATTATAGAACCAAGTTATACAGACCTTGTAAGTAGATCTTCTATGCGATCCATGACAATGGATGAATTTTTGTTTTCATGTCAACATGGTCATATGATCTTGAGCTAGAACATGATTTGTCTTTCTTGATGTACCTTTCATGTTAGCGGACAACATCAACCTCATACAACACCACAATGCATTAGTATAATCATAAGTGTCAAAACCTTATCAATGAATATCTGCATTCATAATTTTTTTAAGGTGATACGACAAGTCTAAAGTTAATCAAGATTTTACTAACCTTAATGAAGACAAACATACCATAAACTTAATCATGAACAGATCTCGAAACATACCTGGATAAGTCATACTTGTCGAGATTGCTTTTAATCTTCTTATGTAAGGCCTTAGCCTCATCTCCCTCTGAAACAGGAACTTCTTCACTTATGCCGGTGACCAATCCATTCTCTTCTAGGATTAACCCAATCCACTTGATTTGCAGAAACTGGATCTGGAGTTGGATTAGGGTTTGTCAGAGAAACCCTAAAAATTCAAACTTTGAATTTCAAACTTCTGAAAGGATAGAAAGATGCACCTTGATGAGTTGATCAAGCTGGTACACTAAAAATTTGAAAACTGCAAAGTTTCACCCCTCAAAATTGCCTTTGAAACTTCCGGATCTTTTGGAGAGGATCATGAACTAGGGTTTGATAAAGCCCACCCTTATGCCCAACCAAAAAGTTCGATCCAAAGCTCTAAACTTCAATTTTTCTGAGGAGCTTCCATCCGTGGTCACAGACTTCAGAAAATCCAACTTTTGCAGAAGCCCTAATTTTCCACCTTTCCCATCAAAATCCCAAACTAGGGTTTGATCAAGCCCGGCCTTCTGCCCAACCAAAAAATTCGATCTTGGTCTCTAAATTTTTATTTTGATGAGTATCATCCAGCTGTGGTCTCCGATACAAAAAATCCCAACATTCTTTGAAACCCTAAATTCCCGGAGCCATGAATGAAGGTGCTCAAAATCCAATTTTATTTTGATGGAAATATGCACCTTATTGTTTCTGGTGTAACTCTGAAATTTCAGATATACAGGGTCTGAAAATTCTACCTATGGTATCTTGACCTTTTATCTTTCTAAACCCGCAGGTCTAACCTCAATTGGATTCTCTAAGAGATATTTATGCAAAGTGTCACAACGTGACCATTTTATGGGATAAACCAGAAGAGCGAACTTGTATGGTGTGCCACGTGTCACCGGTTTAGTTTCGGCCTCTAAAAAACTTACCTGAGAAATTAAAGTCCGTACCCTACCTGCAACTTTTTACAAAATTTCATTTGGAGCTTACTAGCCCAAGTTGTGACCATTTTTCCTAGGTCACCTGTTTATGACTGAGATCTAGAAGAGGCAGAAACCCTAGATTGTTCATATCATAACTCACAAAGTACAACGAATTAGAAGTTGTTCTTTTGAGAAAAGCTACATGGAGATGTTATCTTTGACCTGTAAAGGTTTTAGATCCTGAACCTTTTCCAAAATGGATTTATAGAGAAAGTTCTACGATGACTGGTTTTTGCTATATCAAGCCCTAGCTTTGCAAGTGCAACAAGTGTCATAAATGCCATACCATGCCTTCTTTCAGGCTAGCTCTGATACCATGTTAGTTTTTCAAAATTTTCAATCTGATCTAAGATCTTAATTGAGAGAATAACATGTACAGCATATCTACAACATATCAATCATGGACACAATAATGCAAGCACACAAGAGACACAGAGTTTCGCCGGGGAAAACCAAGAAGGTGAAAAAATCTGCAACTTTCTCAGAGATAGATAGAGAAATGATACAACCCAAGTACAAGAGACAGTCCTCCTAGCAGCAGCTTCTCCTCCTCCACAAGTGCACCATTCTCCAATGAGAGTATGAGTGAGAAAGTGAATGATCAAATAGAGTGCCTCCCGCACTCTATTTATACTTGACTTGACTTGCCTAATAACCTTTACTAGGTCGGCCTTAACTTAACCACATAACATAATGCTGACAGGGCCAACCCCCACTAGGGTGGTCTAATAACCCTTTAACCCACATGACTTATACAGGGCCGACCCCAACAAGGTGGTCTAATAACCCATCAAGTATAAGTTACGACACTTACAATATAAATGACGACACTTCCGTATAGAGGAATAATAACATCTCTATAGGAATACAATATACATATATGAAATACATTCCGAAGTTACAAATACATCAACATCTTTTTCCTATCTTGGGCAGCTTTAAGATTTCTTTGTACCTATTGCACAGTTAGTTATATTTCCTTCAACAATTCAGGTCCTAAAATAACTATATTAACTAGGTCATTCCAAGAAACTCATGTATTACATTTCCTACCATAAAGAATTTCAAAAGGGCTAAGTCTGGATGATGCTTGGTAATGGTTGTTATATGCAAATTCTGCTAAATGCAAGTAGTCCTCCCACTTACCAGGCTGGTCCTTAACATACATCCTTAGCATGTCTTCCAATATCTGATTTACTCTTTCCGTCTGTCCATCCGTTTGTGCTGAAGTTTAAGGTTGTATCCAACCCTTAAAACAAAGATCTCCAGAAGTTTCCAGTAAACTTAGAATCACAGTTTGAAACTATCACCTTTGGTATTCCATGTAATCAAAAAATTTGTTTCATAAAAATTTCTCCAATATCTGAAGCCTTATAAGCAGTTTTTACTGGTATAAAATGTGCTGCCCTATTAAGTTTATCCACTACCACCATGATGGAATCATTTTGTTTCTGATTCCTGGGTAGTCCAGTAATAAAATCTATGCTTATGATCTCCCATTTCCAACTAGGTATAGGTAATGGCTGTAACAGTCCAGCCGGATGATGATGTTCAACCTTTACTCTTTGACAATCAAAGCATTTAGCTATGTATTCTGCTACTTCATCCTTCATCCTGGGCCAATAATAATCCTTCTGTAACATAGTTATAGTTTTCTGATAACCTGGATGACCAGAATAGTGACTTTTATGCATCTCATCTAAAATCAGAATTTTTATCTTTGGTACGTTGGGCACATATAATCTGTTCTTGTACAGCAGCAATCCATTTTCTGTTAACCTGAAATCTGCCATAGAATTTTCAGAATTGCTTTCTACTGTCTTTTCATGTAAATTTCTGTACTCTTCATCAGTTTTAAGCCCTTCAAAAATCTGATTTTCCAAATCTGTTGTGTATGTACTGATGGCTGAAATAAAATTTAACTTTGCATTATGACTTAAAGCATCAACAACTTTGTTCTCTTTACCCTTTATATGCTGAATTTCAAAATCATATTCTCTTAGAAAATTTAGCCATCTATCATGTCTAGCATTCAAGTTCGTTTGATCTAGTAAATACTTCAGCCCCATGTTATATGTCATCAAAGTAAATTTTCTTCCAATAAGATGGTGACGCCACATTTTTAAGGCATGTATTACTGCTAATAATTCCAGATCATATGTAGAATAATTCTTCTCATGTATTTTCAGCTTTCGAGACTCATATGCAACAGCATGTCCTTCTTGTGTTAGTACTCTACCGAGTCCATCATTACATGCGTCAGTGCATACTATAAAATCTTTATTAGGATCTGCAATTCTCAGAATAAGTGTTGTAGTTAGTAATTCCTTCAACTTCTTAAAACTTTCTACACACTTTTGACCCCATACAAACTTCTTCCCCTTCTTCTGTAAGGAGGTTATGGGGTTTGCAATCTTCAAAAAACCTTCTATGAATTTTCTATAATATCATGTAATCCCCATAAATGATCGTACGTCCGACACATCCTTAGGAACCGACCATTCATTAATGACTTTAATCTTATCGGGATCAACCGAAATTCCTTCCTTAGAGATTATGTGACCTGAATACTGAATCTTGTCCTTGTGAAGGTCACACTTACTAAGCTTAGCATATAACCGATGATCTCACAGAACTTGTAAAATAATACGCAGATGTTCGTCATGTTCTTCTTTACTTTTATAATATACCAGAATGTCATCTATGAACACAATGACAAACTTATCCAAATACTTGTGCAGAATATTATTCATTAAGCACATAAATACTGCCGAGGCATTAGTCAACCCAAATGGCATGATTCCTTCAACTTCTTAAAACTTTCTGCACACTTTTGACCCCATACAAACTTCTTCCCCTTCTTCTGTAAGGAGGTTATGGGGTTTGCAATCTTCGAAAAACCTTCTATGAATTTTCTATAACATCCTGTAGTCCCCATAAATGATCGTACGTCCGACACATCCTTAGGAACCGGCCATTCATTAATGGCTTTAATCTTATCGGGATCAACCGAAATTCCTTCCTTAGAGATTATGTGACCTGAATACTGAATCTTGTCCTTGTGAAAGTCACACTTACTAAACTTAGCATATAACTGATGATCTCGCAGAACTTGTAAAATAATACGCAGATGTTCGTCATGTTCTTCCTTACTTTTATAATATACCAGAATGTCATCTATGAACACAATGACAAACTTATCCAAATACTTGTGCAGAATATTATTCATTAAGCACATAAATACTGCCGGGGCATTAGTCAACCCAAATGGCATGACCATGAACTCATAATGTCCATATCGAGTTCTAAAGGCTGTTTTAAAAATATCCTCATCCTTCACACGAACTTGATGATATCCTGACCTTAAATCAATCTTTGAAAATATCGTTGCTCCACGCAGTTGATCAAATAGATATTCGATGCGGGGCAATGAATATTGATTCTTGATTGTCATCTTGTTCAGTTGGCGATAATCTATACAAAGCCTTAAAGTGCCATCCTTCTTCTAAACAAAAATAACAGGTGCTCCCCAAGGAGACACGCTGGGCCTTATATAGTTTTTATCAATCAGTTCCTTCAACTGTGATTTTAACTCATTTAATTCCAATATATTCATCCTATATGGAGCTTTGGAGTTCGGTACCACACCCAGTATCAGTTCAATGGTAAAATCTAGATCCCTCTTCGGGGGTAATTTTGGAATCTCTTCTGGAAAAACATCCTGGAATTCTTTTAGGACAGGTATATCTTCTAGTTTCAGTATTTCCTCTTTTGTAATTGACTCTTCATGTACTACATTCACTACGAACATCTTACATCCTTTTCTAACTACTCTGTTTACTTGCATAGCTGATATCTGTCTAAGTGATGTCTTTCTAGGAATACCCTTCACTTCTATTGTTTCTCCTTCATAATTTAGACAGGTAAAACTTTTCTCATAACAATTCAAAATAACATGATGTGCTTCTAACCAGTCCATTCCAATTAAGATGTCATAGGAACCTAAAGGTAAAACATTTAGTTTGGTTTGTGTCTTTAACTGATTCATAGATAAAACATAACTTTCAACAAAATCAGACACTTTTCTTTTTGTTCCTGTTGCTAGTCTAACTAACCAGGATTTATTAAATTTTTCTGTTTTCAGATTAAAATTCTCTACAATATCTGGAGATATATAACTTAGGCTAGCGCCTGGATCAATCAAAATAGAAACAGGGTGGTTTTGTAGCATACCTTCAATCTCTACCATAGAGACTTGATGCTCCGCTTGCCTGTTGTCTAGAGCTGCATTAATTCTAGACATCTCTCTTTCCAAGTCTCCCACAGTAGGTTCATCTTGAATGGAGTGAATATTATTGGTTGTCCAATTTTTATTGGGACAATTTGAAGCATAATGAGGACCTTGACACTCAAAACATTTTATAGGTGTCCTCTAGTCATTAGTTCTGGTAACATTGGGTATATTTCTAAGAGCTGTAAAATTCTGCTGTTGATTATTTCTAGGACTGTTTCCTTGGAAATTTCAATTTGGAAAGTTTTTCTTTTGAAAACTAGAATTTCCATTGAACCTGAAATTCTTCTTCTTCAGTTCAAAGTTGCTGGGTTTATGATTTTTCCAGTTAGATATCCCTTCTCTTTTCCGGTTTGTAACATAGCAGAAAGTTGCTTTCCTCATGGCTTCTTCTAAGGTCTTTGGATTGCCATACTCTATTATGTCCTTGATGTTGAAAGGTAGACAACTCAGATACCTCTAAATCGTTGGTTTCTCCTCCACAAGGTATGGCACATACCTTAGCAAATTCAGAAATTTGATGTTTAGCTCTTTCATGTTCATGGTTCCCAGTCTTAAATCATAAAATTCCTTGGACTTTTCTTCGTAATATTGTTCAGATAGGAACTTCTTCTTGAAGTACCTCTTAAAAGTGCTCCAATTCACATCCTTGTCCTTAATTCCCTTCACTCTTTTGATGTCCTGCCACCAAATGTCTGCTTTCCCGGTCAAGTTGTATATGGCCATCTTTGCTTTCAATGATTCTGAATAATCATAAATTTGAAAGTATTTCTTCATGCCAGACAACCATGCTTCAGCTGTCTCTCCTTTCTCATTTTCACCATTGAATATTGGGGGTTTGATCTTCTTAAACTCCCCAGAAATATGATCATACTGTTTATGGATTTTTCTTTTTGTTTGTAATCCCCTTCGCTGCTATCACTTGAATAATTACATTTCTTTTTATGTATCTCAATGGCAGCTCCTGATGATGTTGAACTGTTATTCCCATCATCAGTTTTCATTTTCTTATCCTTGTTTCCATGAGGTAAGTCTTCAATCTTGGAGGTGTTTTCAACCCTTCTATCATGTTCATCAGTTGGGCACTGATCGAACAGTACTTGGTTAAGTTCTTCTTGTGCCTTCATAATTCTCTCATTATCTTGTTTAACAGATCTTATTTATGCTTTCAACTCCTGAAATGCACGTAACAATTCTAATGAATTGTCATTCAATTCACCATGGACTTCTTCTTTATAATGTTGTCCAATGCTATGACTGTTTGGTCGAAATCTGTCCTCCATGTGTTCAGCTGATCCTTCCATACCTATAATTTAGAAAACAATTTTCCTTATACAAAATAATTTAATTAGTAAAGATTTGTGTTGTCATAAAAAATTTCGGTTGCGTGTTCTTTGGACCTTTTCAGGATGAGAGTTCGAACATGAGCTCTGATACCACATGTAACATCCCGAAAATTCACAAAATTTTAAAATTTTTAAAATAACATTAAATATTGAAAATGTTGGGATCCACATCATCTTTTTCAGGATCTTGCATGCAATTAGGGTTTGCATGCAAATTCTAGGGTTTGCATGCACTTTGCATGCATCCCAGTCACCAGGTTGATGCCTCCAGCACCTTAGCACCCTTATTCTAGCACCCAAGAGCCACTTACTTCAGAATTTTAGCCCTCCTAGTCAGGAAGGCGCCCACTTCTCACCTACTTCCAGAGAAGAGCGCACTTCTTCACCTACCACTGCAGTTCCACTTCAGTTACACTCAGTTAGCTCCGATTCTCCTTGATTTGAGGCTAGTTTCACTCCCCACTAACTGTTCCACTTCCGTTGGACCTCCAGATTGACTAGATGACTTGTTCTGACTTCAGTTAGCCTCCCATGCGCCCTCCACTGATCCCACTTCCCTATATCAGTGCTACACACTTCAGTTACACATGTTACACTCAGTTAGACTCAAATTGACACCTGGATGACTGGTTCTTGTGCATTGATGACCACCACCGATTGATGATGAGGACTCCTAGTTGGAGTCAAGCTACTCCATTCAGTGATTCGAATGACCTCCTTAGGCAATTCAAATTGCTCAGTTATTGTCACTGTATTCTATTGTAATCATTCACCCTTACTGGGATATTGAACACTGATGCATGTTTTGCACAGTTTTACACCATATTTTCTATGTTCATTTATTTTGATTGATTTACTTGTTCATTAGATCTGTTGTGACTAATTTTACATGGTATCAGAGCTGAGGTCCCAGGTTCAATTCCCCGGAGCTACGCCGGAGGGGGGGTGTCGGAGTATCGGTTATAACCGCCGCACCTCTGGGAATATAATGTGGACTAATCTCCCACACTAGGATCCTTGGACTTGTGCTTGGTTTTATTGTGATTTGCAGGTTATTATCTCCATCAATTACATTCGCTACTCTGCCCTTGCAAGCTTCTCTACATCAGTGTGCACTCGCTCCTAGCAATGGAATACTCTTCTTCAAAGCCTATCCTCACCCCATTCAATTATTTTGATTGGAAATATGATATGGAGATCATATTACGTTCAAAAGGTTACTACCAAGTCACTCTTGGTCTTGAATTGGATCCAAACAACTTTTCAGATAGAACCAAACACTACAACAAGCTTGATGAAGCTTATGGTCTTCTTTGTCTCTCCATCTCCAAAGATCTTCACTTCCATCTCAGCAGATTGAAGACTCCAAAAGCTATATGGGAGCAACTTGAAACACTATTTGGCAAGCAGGACGATCTTAGGGCTTTTCAATTAGAGAATGAATTGATTGCCCTTAGTCTTGAGCATTTCGAGACCATTAATGAATTCTTCACAAAATTCATGAACTTGAACTTGCAGTTGAAGAACAATGGATTTATAAAAGAGGATAAACAATTGATCCTCTCCATTCTCAGCAAGCTTGGTAAAGATTATTCGGTATTTGTCTCTACTTTCAATTCCGGTCGGCTAACTACCACGAATTGGAATATGCCTACCTTGAATGCCTTCATTGAGTCCGTCACAAAAGAGCATGACAAGTTGATTCAAATGGGGTCCATAAGCTCCAAAGATTCAGCCCTATATGTTCAAGGACCTAAGATCTCGAATGGTAAAGGAAAGCAAAAGAAGGAGAAGCCCAAATTCGAGCCTCACAAGCAAAGAGAGAAAGGCAAACAAACGGATGCACCATCCAGTTCGAAGTTCAAGCAAAAGGGCAAAGAAGGTAACCAAAAATATAAATGTACTTATTGCAACCGTGGATTTCATACCAAAATTTCATGTATGAAGAAGACTATAGATCAAATGGCCCTCCTTTTGGAAAAGAACAACATAACTCTTCCTGACGGTGCAAGGAAGAAGGATAGGAATGATGATCATGAAAGAGGACAAGCACTCATGGAAACTGTTTCGAAGCCCACTACTCTCTTGATAGATTCGGGTGCATCGAATCATATGGCTGCAAATATTGATTCTTTTTCTTCATTCAATCCACACAGCTCCATCCCCATCCATTTGGGAGATGACTCAAAAATTTCTTCAAAGGGCAAAGGTACGATTCATGTAGATCATGGAAGCTTTCAGAATGTTCTCTATGTGCCTTCCTTGGCTTCAAATCTCCTTTCTATGTATCAAATGACACACACTAGTGAACCGAAGCAAGTTACATTCAGCCCTAATACAATTGAAATTTCTGATATCAAAATTGGAAGACTTGTTGCAGTCGGAAAGGCAAACCACACTGCAAAATGCTATGAGTTTTCACACTTTATTCCGCTTGCAAATCCCACTACTCTTCGCACACATGGTAATGAGGTTAGTAGGCTTTGGCATGAAATATTTGGAAATCTTAATTATAAGTATTTGCTGCTTCTATCAAACAAATCCATGGTAGATGGTCTTCCACAACTCCGTTCCTCGAAGGGAATATGCACTGGTTGCATTATTGGGAAGCACCCCGAGCACAGATTCGACCGCGGCAAAGCTAGCAGAGCTTCTACAGTTTTGGGGTTGATACATTCTGATATCAGTGTTCCACTGCCCCATACATCATTAAATGGTTCAAGGTATGTTTTGACATTTATTAATGATTTTTCCCGCTTTACATGGGTATTCTTTCTCAAAAACAAGTCAGGAGTGCTTGGAAAATTCAAGGATTTTAAGGCTTCTGTTGAGACCGCCACTGAGAGAAAGATCAAAGCTCTTAGATCTGATAATGGTGGAGAATATATCAAGTCCGATTTGCTGCAACTTTGTGCCCAAAGCGGAATTCAGATCCAACATACAGTTCCCTACACACCCCAGCAGAACGGTGTAGCGGAAAGGAAAAATCGGTCACTGAAAGAGATGGCTACATGCATGATTGAATCAAAAGGTTTGGCTGCAAATATTTGGGCTGAAGCAATCAATGTTGCTGCATACATACAAAACCATGTTCCACATTCATCCGTGAAAGGTATGACTCCTTTCGAAGCATTCTTTGGTCACAAACCGGATGTGTCAAATTTGAGAGTTTTTGGCTCTACTGCATGGGCTAGAATTCCTTCCAAGAAGAGACGAGCTTTGGATCCACAAAGTATTGAGTGCATATTGATAGGATATGGGAAAGAATCAAAAGCATATAAACTCATGGATATCAGATCTAAAAATATATTCATAGAGCGCAGTGTGCAATTTGAAGAACCGCTTCAAGAATTGCAACTAGTCGAGGAAAAGACTGCCGATTCACCACCTTCACCAGAAGAAGATCCGTGCAGCAATAATGAAGGTATGAGTTCTGATATTTCTGATATTGTAGTATCATATGATTATCATGACATATCAGGTTCGGAATCCGACCATTATGATCCTCTTCAGTTACCAAAGTGGGCCCAAAACACTCTTCAATCTGCTGGTTCGAACCTTGGAAATCTGGCTGATCCGAGACGAACAAGAGCAGACTTTCAAAGAGCAGGTATGGCTCTTTATATTGCTGATCCATTACTTCCTGATATTTTTTATTTGATGGCTGGTTCAGATCCCACATCATACTATTCTTCCCACCGATATCCGAGATGGCAAAGTGCCATGGATGAAGAGTACAGTTCTCTTCAAAAGAACAACACATGGGAGCTAGTTTCTCTTCCACCTGGAAGAAAATTAGTGAAGTGTAAATGAGTCTACCGCACGAAATTTGCTACTGATGGCTCTATCAGTAAATAAAAAGCAAGGTTGGTGGCAAAAGGTTTCTCCCAAGTCCAAGGAGTGGACTACACTGAGACATTTGCACCAGTTGCAAAGATGGATTCCATCCGTCTTGTTTTGGCTATTTCCGCATCCAAGCACTGGGAAGTGCACCACATGGATGTGAAGAGTGCATTTATACATGGAGAACTTGCTAAAGAGGTATATATGTAGTATCCAGAGGGCTACACATCAGATCCATCATTAGTTTGCAAATTGAAGAAATCTTTGTATGGGTTAAAACAGGCCCCAAGAGCTTGGTACGCAAAGATGGACTCCTTCCTTCTTTCTCAGAATTTCCAAAGATGCAAATCTGATCCGAATGTGTATCTTCAGTGAGTTAAAGGTAATTTTTTGGTTATTGTACTTTATTTTGATGATCTTCTCATTACTGGTATCACTCTTACTTCAATAAACAAGCTAAAAACTGCCTTAAATCTAGCTTTTGACATGAGCGATTTGGGCTTGCTAAGTCACTTTTTGGGCTTGTAGATAGCTCAAAATTTTGATGGGATCACTATATCTCAGCAAAAATATGATTTCGGCCTGTTATTGAAGTTTAATATGGCTGAATGTAAGGCAGCCCCATTCCCATTCCTCTCAGGAATCAGTCTTGAGGAGGGAGATTCTACACCGCTTGCAGATTGCAGTATCTATCGACAGTTGATTGGTTCACTACTTTATTTGACACACTCAAGGCCTGATATTTCATATGCCGTGAGTTCCGTGTCAAGGTATATGCAGCAGCCACATGAGTTTCATTGGCGAGCAGCCAAGCAGATCTTGCAGTATGTGCAAGGTATGAGACAGTTTGGCATACATTATGCTGCAGATTCTGAGCTTGATTTCATTGGTTTTACTGATTCAGATTGGGCAGGTGATAGCATTGATCGGAAGTCCACTTTCGGTTATGTTTTCATGATTGGTCATGGTTCTATTTGCTGGTCCAGCAAAAAGTAGGCAGCCATTGCACTTTCTTTAGCAGAGGCAGAGTATCGAGGGACAGTCAATGCCTACATTTAGGCAGTTTGGTTGCAGGGTATTCTTTCCGAGTTTGGTTTTGGTGGCACTACTTCGACTTTCTTATTTTGTAACAATCAAAGTGTTATCAAGATCTCCACAGATCCATTTCAGTGGCAGAGGACCAAACACATTGAGGTTCATATGCATTACATTCGACAGTTGGTGCATGATCACACCATCATTCTGCAATATTGCCCTACTGATGAACAAATTGCAGACATCTTCACCAAGAGCTTCACTGAGAAGAAGTTCTCTTACCTCTGTTCACTGTTGGGGGTGAGTTCCATCATGGTGGAGACAGATTGATCCATTATTATGCTTTAGCTTGAGGGGAGGCTTTCTTCCCACTGGGGTTTTCCCTCTTTCCTCACTTAGTTTATTTTTAGCATTTTTTGGATTATTGTATTGGGGTGACCTTTGGTCTTAGTTACCAGGGCCCCACATTATTTTCTTTTGCACATCATAGTCTAGCTTGAGGGGGGGTGTTCGGATATCCACATCATCTTTTTCAGGATCTTGCATGCAATTAGGGTTTGCATGCAAATTCTAGGGTTTGCATGCATCCTAGTCACCAGGTTGATGCCTCCAGCACCTTAGCCACCTTATTCTAGAACCCGGGAGCCACTTACTTCAAATTTTTAGCCCTCCTATTCAGGAAGGCGCCCACTTCTCACCTACTGCCAGAGAAGGGTGCACTTCTTCACCTACCACTGCAGTTCCACTTCAGTTACACTCAGTTAGCTCCGATTCTGCATGATTTGAGGCTAGTTTCACTCTCAACTGACTGTTTCACTTCCGTTGGACCTCCAGATTGACTAGATGACTTGTTCTGACTTCAGTTAGCCTCCCATATGCCCTCCATTGATCCCACTTCCCTATATCAGTGCTACACACTTCAGTTACACATGTTACACTCAGTTAGACTCAAATTGACACCTAGATGACTGGTTCTTGTGCATTGATGACCACCACCGATTGATGATGAGGACTCCTAGTTGGAGTCAAGCTACTCCATTCAGTGATTCGAATGACCTCCTTAGGCAATTCAAATTGCTCAGTTATTGTCACTGTATTCTATTGTAATCATTCACCCTTACTGGGATATTGAGCACTGATGCATGTTTTGCACAGTTTTACACCATATTTTCTATGTTCATCTATTGTGATTGATTTACTTGTTCATTAGATCTGCTGTGACTAATTTTACAGAAAATGCTAATGCGGAAATAAAATGAATGCTAATTCTTTTAACAAATAATTAATTATGATGACGACAAGTCTTCACTAAGATGTTATTTGCAATTCAGTTATATTTTTATAATACTTATGTCAATGTTATGTCAATTATAATTGTTTACAAGTACTAACTGATGTTCTTCTTTTGATGATGAAAGGGGTCCCGAGGGTACCCCGAGGCTTACTTAGCATTCGTGCTAAAGCATTTGAATCATTCCCTTCGCATATTATAGGTAAGAGCTTAAATGTTTATGAAGTGTGACAAAAGAGTTCCTAATTAGTTTCGGTAATCTCCACGTGGCTTAATGGTTTTAGAGAATAATGTCGAAATGCAATCAGTGAGTTAGAATTTGGTTTTCATATCTAAAAGTAGGTATGTTATACTTATTCTCATTTCTCCATACTAGTAATTTCATACTTTGTTCATAATATAAATATGTTCATGTTATCCTGATGTCTTGACTAAGTCTTAAGAGTTGTGAATTATGTACTTCACGCTCTATCATATGTTTAGCAATATTTATACAATTTCCATACATTTTCTATCGTACATGATTGTAGTTAAGTATCATACAACTCCTTGATATATTAACTAAGTGCAAGAACGATATGCCATGTTGTATACATATCCTATAGTATAAAACATATGTCATCTTCAATATAATTCCTATATTGTAAACAAATAACAAGTTCTATGTATTTCCTATAGCATGCAACTTCTATTTAATTGTATAATTCTCAATGCATATAAACTATATGCAAGTCCTAAGTATAACTTAACACTATATGTAAACTCCTATAGCATATACTATATGCGAATCTATTAAAAATTCTATACATATGAACTATATGCATAGGCTTGTACCTTATTCCTATACACCAACCAATATAATCCTTTGTGATCCTTCCGAACCATATAATTGATACCATTTATATATCTAGGTCTTACCAAAACAAACTATACTTAACACATGATATATGTCATGACAGCGTGGTAACCGTATTCAACATAGCAACAAGTGATAAGGTTTGGATACTAATGAAGGAGTGGAAGAATGTGCTGGAAAGCATGCACATCCATCCTTGGCATTTATTAAATCCATCTACTAGCTCAGTGGAAATTTTACGTGTCTACCATCGTGATGCTTAGCACATGAGACAAAGTGTGCAACAAGTTGATGTGGTCTAGCCGAGCCTGACTTTGTTTGGAGGTTATATGAGTTGGTCTCCACGGTGGCTATGGTGATTAATTCCCATCATAAATATGGTGATTGGTTGGGGATACGAAGTACTGATTAAGTGAATCTCCACCGTTGATCATATGTGGGTCTTGGATTTCGAAACTTAACCCTAATATCAACTATGTTCGAAGTTATTTTTTCCTTGGCACTCGTTGTCTGTTGAGAGCGGTTTTGGGAAGAGGCCGACAGGCCAAGAAACTCTAGGGTTTCTCTAGCAGGTTTTAGTGAGCTTCTTCACGAATTGAACCCGTGACCTATTGGTATTATCTGCTACTAAACTATTGTTTTGAGAGCCGAGCTTACTATGAGAGTTTTGCTGCACTTGATATGAGAGTGTAGGTTGAATCTAGTGGTTGGTCTTTTGTATATGTTGAGTGGTAGAATTTATGAGTTGTCTTTGAACTCTGTTGTGTTCAGTTGTGAAGAGGTGGCTAGGTTTAACAATGGCTGCGAGGTCTTTGCTCTAGAAATAGCTATTAAGGTAATGTAACGGGCTTCGAACCTATCCCTTCTAAAAGTTAGTTTATGTTATTTCGTTTTACTGAGAACTTCTATTATGATTCATTTTGACCATACCTTAACTGTTTTGGCAGGTTCATCCGGCATTCAGCTTCCAAGCTCGAGTTTGGTTAACTGGCAGCTACATAAGAATTGGTAAGCTTCAATGGTTACCCTATTGCTTCGATTAGGTGACTATTGGATGTGTTCTTAGCCGAGACTTCATGTTTAACCTGGGCTATGGGAAGAGACCATCTTCGAAAATGTTGTGAGTTGTTTGGCAGCCTGGGGAGGATGAATTCCTCAACCCATTCGGCGTTAAGCCTGTAGTGTTGTTTTCGGCGTAGATAAAGTATAAAAGAATGTAACTTCTGAGAGGGTTTTATCCCTCGGTTCAACTGGAAATCCAAAGAATTTGGTTTTTGTAACTTGATAATGTTTACTTGTGTTGAAAACTGAGAGCTATGCTCTAGGTTTGTGATAATTGATACTTGAACTATCATGCGTTTATAATGGCTACGTGCCAAAGGGTTCGACCTTGTTCCAAGCAGTCGAAACCCTACCCTATAGGTTTCGATGGTAGGTTTTGCTTGTTCTGTGTTTAGCTAAAGACTATGCTATCGTTTTGGTAATGGTCGAGAGCCAACGCAATGTTTTTTATCTTAAAACTTTGAAATAAAAATCTAGTGTTCAAGTAATTATATGGTTTGTTTTCATTTAAATGTTTATGTACATTTTCAATGATGTTTGAACCTGAAATCTTAATCTATTGGGAGACTAAAAAAGTATGTGTTGCCATTTTGAAAATAAGGGTTTGACCATCGAACCATTTACTTTCACATTAATGTAAATAATTTGTTTTCCCTATTAAGGGTTTCGATCCTATATCTAAAGTATTGCAACATGATGCTAATAATAAGTGAAAAAGAGCTAGAGTTCTGCTTATGATGATAGTGTTTGAATTTAATATTTGTAGTTGCTACTAAGTCATAAATGAAATATGGATGCTGAAATGAAATAGTAATATTCAGTGATGCGAATGATAAGTATCTATTTATCATTTATATGTAACAACTCTGTAAAAGAATATTTAAATTTGCAGCTGTTAAATTTCTAGAAATAATAATGCATGAATAAGTTGAATTATAACACCCTACTGTTGAAATAGAATGCATAGTATTAGCTTTCAAAAATAGATAATGATAATTTGAAAACCTAATTCTGTGCAGAGATGGGATGTTTTTCTTTTGTCACTAAGTACATAAAATGCTATATATATGTTTTATGATATGTTGTTCTATATTCTGAGTTTAAACATACATAATTGATATAAAAAGAAACACCACCGTGTTAGTCTAATCATTCACTTGGCATTCTTCCCATCATTCATCTAACTTAATTATACTTCTCGGTACTAGAGTACTATACAGAAACAGTATGGGAAAAATGCAGATAAGATATTTAATCATTCATCTCATTTACTTAACCATTTTTATACAAAATCATACCTAGATCAGAAATTTAAAAAATTACTTTAGTATGCCAATAATTGTAAATACTAAATCTGCAAATGTAGAAAATCATTTAACTGAAAGTAACCAAGACAGAACAATAGAACCTGATTGAATGTAGGAGTGTGAAAATCCTCACAGCAGATCTAAGAGATGATGTGTACCTCACAAGAGTAATTATGATTAAGCAAGAAAATAGAAGAAGAGTGATACATGCAGTATAATGAGCAACAGAATAATATGGTACAGTAGAACTCAGATAGAAGCAATAATACTTCGGTCATACTATGTTATTAATCACAAATGGACATATAAATAATACAATGCATGAGGAATTCGAATGCCTAAGGTGGCAATTCGAATTAGCCTTCATGGAGTGATCAAAGGATCACTGGAGTGTCATCGGAGCACAACTAGGTGTCCTCATGATCATCGGAGCGCAACTGGAAGTCTTCATCATCATCAGTGGAGTCATCAATGCTCAAGTAACTGTCAACCATCAGTCAAACTAACTCTGGTAGGTGTAACTGAGTGTAACTCAATGTAACTTAGTGTAACTGACTGTAACTCAATGTAACTGAGTGTAACTGACTGTAACTCAATGTAACTGAGTGTAACTGAGTGTAACTGAGTGTAACTGAGTGTAACTAAGTGTAACTAAGTGTAACTGACTGTAACTGAGTGACAACTGGACTGGTAGGTGAAGGAGGGCGAGTTGCTCCCTAAAATAAAGGAAGAAGGGTGCATTAAGCAACTGGAGGGCTAAAACTGAATAGTGAGAAGCTCCTGGGGGCTGGCTAACTGAGGGCTAGGTGCTAGACTGATGACTGGGATGCATGCAAACCCTAGAATGCATGCAAACCCTAAAAGGTGCATGCATGACTGAAAATGTAAATGATCAAAATACTGGTGGGACTAGGATGGAGTATAGGAATATCCTAACACCCCCCCTTAATCCATCCTGGGCCCTGGTAACTAAGACCAAAGGTCACCTAATACAATGAATAATAACAATCAATAAACCAAGGAAGTGGGAAAATTTCATGGGAAACATACCCCCTCCTCAAAAAATAGACTGTAAGGCACACATAAAAATAAAAGCTCCAAACTCAAGCATGTGTGATGCTTGGTCATATGTCTGGAGGTATCTTCTTCTTGGGAAGAGGTGGATCATGCTCAAAAAACATGTGCTTGTACTTGCTCTTCAGATCGAATGTGATGAGAACAAATCCAACAGTATTAGAATGATCCTTGATCCTGTGATTCGAATCAGCTGAGGTAGGATCAAATTTTTGAATGTGCATATAGTCCTTTGTCTTCTCCTTCGAACCACCATGGGTGAGATTATGCCAAAAAGAACTATTACATGTTTGCTTGAAATCAAAATCAGATTTAAGACTTTCAAAACAGTTTCTTGAGATCTCCTTTGAACCAGCAAGGGTGAGATCAAAACTATCATATGCATGAGAAATTATCTCAAGCGGGTGGCAATGGCCATATTCTTCAATAACCTTCTGAAAGCATGTGCTAATGATCATATAGTAGTAAATAAGAGATGTTTGTTGAAGAGGAGCGAATGCATTACCTCCAATAGCTGATGTTACCTCCGAAATAATCATGTGATCATGATGCATACCAACAAACTCTGGTGCAAGAGAGGATTTAGGACCTTCTGCAATATCTAGAGTGTGAACTGGCACAGAAAGAGAAGAAAGTTTGAGCATGAGCGGAGAATCTGCAAGTTCTTTGTCAACAACTTCAATATGAGATGATACTGGTTCATGATCTGAGAGATCATCAAGGGGAGCGAATGCAACATGATCTGAGAGACCATCAGGAGGAGCGAATGCATCATGATCTGAGAGACCATCAAGTGGAGCGAATGCATCAACTTGCTTGCTTTTGAAGGGATTTGGACCAAATCCATCATTCTTTTTGCCGAATATTTCATCCAGATGAGCCCATAACTCTTTTGGAGTTTCAATATCAAAGATGGTCGGGTACAATATGTAATCAGTCATAGTAAGCTTCATTCTTCCAATGTGCATGTCACCTTTATTCAACCATTTAATCTTCTTTGTATAGGATTCGAACTCTCTTTCAAAATAGCAATCAAAGAGATCATGGCTCTCCAAATATGCTATCATTCTTGGTTTCCATTCATCATAGTTGAATGGAGAAAGAGGAGTAATTTCTTCTAAATTCATTGAAGTTGTAGAAGACCTGCAAAAACAATATAGAATAACTGCAACTGCTACTGCTGCAAAAATGCAGAAACTGCTGCAACTGCTGAACTCGAAATCTTGGTAATAACCTGCAAAAAACTCTCAAGAATGGAGATAAACAATACTCTCAACCTGCTCTGATACCATGTGAAAATCCTCACAGCAGATCTAAGAGATGATGTGTACCTCACAAGAGTAATTATGATTAAGCAAGAAAATAGAAGAAGAGTGATACATGCAGTATAATGAGCAACAGAATAATATGGTACAGTAGAACTCAGATAGAAGCAATAATACTTCGGTCATACTATGTTATTAATCACAAATGGACATATAAATAATACAATGCATGAGGAATTCGAATTAGCCTTCATGGAGTGATCAAAGGATCACTGGAGTGTCATCGGAGCACAACTAGGTGTCCTCATGATCATCGGAGCGCAACTGGAAGTCTTCATCATCATCAGTGGAGTCATCAATGCTCAAGTAACTGTCAACCATCAGTCAAACTAACTCTGGTAGGTGTAACTGAGTGTAACTCAATGTAACTGAGTGTAACTGACTATAAATCAATGTAACTGAGTGTAACTGACTGTAACTCAATGTAACTGACTGTAACTGACTGTAACTGAGTGTAACTGAGTGTAACTAAGTGTAACTGACTGTAACTGACTGTAACTGACTGTAACTGAGTGACAACTGGACTGGTAGGTGAAGGAGGGTGAGTTGCTCCCTAAAATCAAGGAAGAAGGGTGCATTAAGCAATTGGAGGGCTAAAACTGAATAGTGAGAAGCTCCTGGGGGCTGGCTAACTGAGGGCTAGGTGCTAGACTGATGACTGGGATGCATGCAAAATGCATGCAAACCCTAGAATGCATGCAAACCCTAAAAGGTGCATGCATGACTGAAAATGTAAATGATCAAAATACTGGTGGGACTAGGATGGAGTATAGGAATATCCTAACAAGGAGAAACAAACAACCCAAGGAGCTGGTTCCACCCAACCTACTCCTAAAGACAGCCAAATTACTTTCCTTAGGACCCCCAAGTCTGTTCATTGAACCACTAGGAAGAAGAATCTGTAGAAGCTTTAGGTCATCAACTTGCAGTAGCAATGTAGATCATTCAGTCATATAGACTTAGCAGTCAAAGAGACCTACACCAGCACCTCTGGTTTCCTTCTCAGAATAATTTCAGCAAAGTCGCAATGCACTTCCACTTAGCCTCCCTATTTGAATCTCTCAGTGATCACCTGATACACTTGAGGAATTATTTATGCAGAAAATAATGTGGAGCTCCCTGCCCAATTTGAATTTCCTTCTCTAGGATGCCTAGGCCTTTTTAGTGGTTAACCTAGTAATTAATGAGCTAACAGCCCTGCTCCACCCACCTGGGGGATAATGCTACAATTTTAGGGGTTGTTGTCCCATAACCAACAGCTAGTGGTGGAGTGCAAATGCTGACACCTGTCCCATGCCTTCTAACAGCTTCCATTCCTCCTAGTGGGTTAGTGAACACTCATTTAACAGTTCCCTTGGGTGCTTGTCTCCTATTTTAATTTATTAAATAATAATAATATGTCATTACAATCATCCTTGACCAGATTTGGTCATAATTACAAAACTTTGTAATTATAATTTAACATAATGTTTTTGCAAATAAAATAAATAATCTCAAAATTTGGGTAGGTGACATGATGGGTGCTCACACCTGTATGTTGGTGACATAGAGATCACTTTTGAAAGTGTTGCTGCAAGCCCAAGTTCCATTAAGCATGATAATGAAGACCTTGTAGCAGTTGAAGAAGAACCAAGATCAACTTCCCCATCACCACTTGAGCTTCATGAAGTTGGTCCAACAAAAAATGAAGAAGATGAGGAGGTTCATTTGCAAGAGCCTCATTTTCTTGAAGGGTCCTTAAAGATGAATGAAAAGAAGATCCAAGAGTCCCTCAGCATTCTCCATGACACTCAAGTATTGGTGTCAAATTCTTGTTGGAGAGCTACTTCATTGGAGGAAACATCCTTCCTTGAAGACATGGAGAAGATTCAAAGAGCAATGTGCCACATCAAAGGTAATTTCATGTCTTTTCTTTTTGATAGAAACCATTTGTTTGAGCTTAATGAATTGTTACATGGTGCATACTTGAAGAATAATGAGGATAATCATAAGCTCACAATTCAAAATGAGCAACTTCTTAAAAAGTTTCAAGATACTTGTTTTTCCTCCTATGTTTCAGATTGTCAAATGGTAGATTGTTTGGAGGATTCTCACGACATGGTGGATCCACTAGTACAAAATGAGAGATAAGTGACCAAAAAAAAGACTGAAATCCACATATAAATGACCACTTTTGAGTTGGTGACCACTGGTAGCAAATTAGTGGCCATATATCACGCAACCAAAAATGTGGTCATATTTAGCTTGGTCATTTATAGCTTATCTTGTGGTCATATATTTGGTCGTATATTTGGTCATTAATAGTCATGTGATAAATAACCACTAATTTGCTACCAATAATCGCCAACTCAAAAGTGGTCATTTATATGCATATTTTGGTCATTTTTTTGGTCACTTATCTCTCATGTTGTAATGGTGGTCGTTTATATGCAAATTTTGGTCATTTTTTAGTCATTTATCTTTTTTTAGTGGTTTTAGAATATAAATAGGGCACGGTGGAATCGAACCACCAACCTCCTGCCTATAAGGCAGGTGCTCTACCATTGAGCTAGCACCCTTAAATAGAATACAGGAGCTTGAAAGATGAGAATTTATTTACGTGTTGTGGACAGCTTCTTGCACCTGTATCATGTACCATGAAAAATACCTCATGTTAGTTTAAAAGATAATAAAATTAATTATAATAAAAACACCACATTACTTTCCCAATATCTGTCACACCTTTCATACTGTGTTTGGTAGCAAAGAATAAAAAATTCATTGTTTTTCAATTCTTATATCCATATACTGACTTTCCCAGAGCCATCAACATTTACAACAGGCTAAGAAATCCCTACTAAACAAATGTGAGACCCTTCAATAGGAAAATATTTTGAGAATTTCCATTGTGCGCATCCAAAAAAACTGATAAAACATGTATGCAAGTATCAATGTAGAACAAATATTTGACATTTTGGAGAATTAGAGAAACAGAAAAGGGAGGTGAGTCTGTGGCTCTACAATTTCCACCACTGTAAGAGTTTATAGTGCAGATATGTAGCAGTTCCCAAGGAGGTACTGTAGTGCAAGCTTGAGAAGCAATATCAGCAATGTTGTGAATCCAAAAGGAGCATGCCTATGGAGCATCTTCAATGCCCTTCAGGGACTCTCAAAGAGAGGAGTTAGAGGTGGGGGGGGGGATAAATCCTTCTTCCAGTGTTTGCAGTAAAACAAGAAACTCTGGGGAAGGGGTGTCTTGTTTGAATGCAGGATATGTTATGTGATTTAAACACTTTCTTGAGCTCATGATGCAATTAAAGCATGCCAAACACTATGTGCAGATAATAAGTAGCCTAGCACTTATTGGCAAATTATTTGGCATTTTTCTAAAATAAAATAATAAAAATAAAAATGTGTGAAACCTGAGCTAAAGTAACTGAAGGCTACAGATAAAAGGCGAGATCTTCGTTTCCCTGTGAGAGGTTTTGTATAGTTATTTCACTAGAGTAATTTTCAACAATGACCTACACTTCATGCCTGAAATTGGGTTATATTTAAGATATTGATCCCACAACCATAATAATATTTAACTCCGCTATAAATCAAATTGCCTTTCCCTCAGATAAGATATTCAATACCATACTTAGAACAGTAGGGAATATGTTGGGATCTTCTTTCAAGATGGAAAAGACCACGGTGGACAAGAAAAATATAGCAACATGTGCCAAAAAAGGTGAGGTGACTTGAATAAACAATCTTATGTATATTGCATTTTAACCACTCTCTTGTAATATGTGGGCTGGTGCGGCTTAAACGGAAAGCGCGCTGCAGAAGATGAAAAATAGTGACCACTCAATCAAATTATCTAGAAGGGACCATATATACAGACTTAACTCCACCCCGATGACCCTCATTCAGTTGTACCACAATGACATGATTCCATCAGGTCACCATCATACTCACAATAATAATAAGAATAGATTCAATAGACTTGCTTCTAGCAATCACAATTTATATCATGGGCTAGGAAAAATTGAAGAAGTAAAAGATGTATCTAAAATCAAAAATCAAATTCTTCCCTGTATAGAACAAATAGTTTACAATATTTGTAATCTTAACTTGGGTGGTTTCTTGCAAGATATCGATAGCAACTGCCTGATATCTCTCTCTTCAAGCCATGAGACTTTGAAACAAATTTGTTGATGAATTATAGAAATTTTGTATTCCATATACTTGTGTGTGTGGAGAGGTTATGTTTATATCCAATGAAAAAAATGAATCTAAATGATGGAAGAAAGAGAGACTATATAACTTGGATTGTGATAAAGCACTTAATACATTCTTGGCAATCATCCAGATAAAATCACTCCAAACATGTAAGTTCAGAGAATAAAATATGAATCTTATAGAAAGCTAGACAAAAATGTTGTCTGCGTATCTTGGAAAAGGAAGACAGGGCCTTGAATCTCTTCATTATGGTTGCCTGCCATATTTTTCTGCATAAAGGATAAGCCATAAAATGGTATCAGATATTTCAGATTAAAAAAAAAACATATTTTTTTTATCAAGAAAGCACACTTTCCAATCAAATAATTTGATCCTCACCATTTGAAGCTTATGTGGCAACACCCACAAAGCTGAATGCCATCTATAGCACAGATCATGAACTAAACTGCTAAACTTTGTAGTACCTATGCACCAAGACAAGAAGGAGATAAAGATAAGTTCAAATGAGGTACTTGTTAAATTTTGAGCATTAATTCACAATACTTTTAGGATCTTTACTAAGAGAATAACATGTACAGTATATCAATGCATATCAATCATAACAAGCATGTCAATCATCACAAAAAGCAAAAGCATGAGAGACAATAGACACAGAGTTTCCGTGGGGAAAAACCTAAGGTGAAAAACCCCACAACTTCCTCAGAGATAGATAGAGAAATAGCTCAACCAAATTACAACCAAATACACAGAGATAGTCTTCTACTAGCAGATGATCCTCCTCCTCACATGTGCGCCACTTTCCGAGTGAAGGAAGAATGAGTTTCTGAGTGATCCAAATAGAGATCTCCCGATCTCTATTTATACTTGTTTTGTTTTCCCAATAACCTTATGGGGCCGACTTGTTTAGCTAGGTACATCAACCACATATTACATAAATCAGGGCCAACCCCACACATGGTGGTCTAATAACCCATCAGCAAGTTAACACACTTGCGACACTTGTCAATACACATGACGACACTTCCGTATAGAGGAATGACACATCTCTATAGGAGTAAAATAATATATAAATGGAATAAATGGATGAAATAAATTCCGAAGTTACATATACATCAACACTCCCTCTTAACTAGGAAGGTATTTCTCAACACAGATCTGCTAGCACAAGTCTTCTTCTCTGGATCATCATCATCGATGCATCATCATCGTCGTCACTGTTGTTGCTATCTCAACCAATCTCTGAATCTACTCGTTATAGGAAGTTCTACAGAGTCAGTCATTTTTCATACTGGATGTAGGGCCACCACCTCCAGTTCTTCATCATCACTGGCCATACTATGGAATCCTCAGGACTTATTACGTGCGTCACAAAATCTCAAAACAGCATCCCAAGATGTTATGGGTACACAAATCCGACCTGTACGATCTCCCAGGGCGCTATTACATGTGACCCCACCACAAAACCTCGAAAGAGAATCCCAAGATGTTACAGGTACACAACTCCAACCTGTAGGATCTCCTAGGGCACAAATTACATGTGGTCACCACAAAACCTTGCAAGAGCATCCCAGGATGTTACAGGTACACAACTCCGACCTAAAGGATCTCCCAGGGCACAAATTACATGTGGTCATGGTAAAACCTCGAAAGAGCATCCTAGGATGTTATGAGTACACAACTCCGACCTGAAGGATCTCCCAAGGCCCAAATTACATGCCATATGACAAAACCTCGCAAGAGCATCCTAGGATGTTATGGGTACACAACTCCAACCTGTAGGATCTCCCAGGGCACAAATTACATGTCCTCTCATAGCAATGTCTCGAAATAGCATCCCAGGCTATTATGGGTACACAAGTCCGACCTATAGGATCTCCCAGACATGCTCATCTGCACAATCTGATCTACGGCCATAAAGTATCATCCTGATACTCACCATACATCATCCTGATGTACACATGATCATCCTGATCATCATCACTGCATCGTCCCGATGCATGTCATCTTGGAGCAACATACTGAAGCTAGTCATCCATGATCATCCTGATCATACAATGCATCCACCTGATGCATACACAGTATCTGCCTGATACATATCATCATACATGATCTACCTGATCATACAATGTATCCACCTGATACATATACAAATACATGATCCACTTGATCATACCTGATACATATCAACATCCATGATCTACCTAATCATACAACATATCCACCTGATAAAGATATAGATACATGGTCCAAGCATCCAATATGATGCGTACATACATAAATGATCCAACTGATCATGTCCAACATCAACATGATGCATACATACATAAAAATGTAAATGATCCAACTGATCATACAGAGCAGAAACTAGAACATCATCCTGATGCTCATCATCCAACGCTTACATCCAAAGCCATGTGAAGGATCTCCCTTCCACCATGCTAGGAATGGCTACAGCAAATGTCTCCATCACTTCTTCCTCGAAGTGTTGTCGATCTGAAGAACACCGAGCCTCTCTCTGAAGTACTCGAACTTCACTCTGGCTAGTGGCTTCGTCAACACATCTGCAATCTGCTCATCCATCGCAACATACAAGAGCTTTACTGCTCCTCTCTACACCATATCCCTGATATAGTGTTATTTGATCTCTATGTGTTTCAACCTGTCTTGAAACACTGGGTTCTCAGATAGCTTCACACAACTCTGGTTATCACAATAGATACCAGTAGCATCCAACGGGAGATCAAATAAATCAGACAGTAGCTTCCGAAGCCATACTGCCTCACAACTAGCCGAATAGGATGCAACATACTCTGCCTCTGCTGTACTCAGTGCTACGTAGGACTGCTTCCTACTAAACCAAGAGATCACACCTGATCCCATACTGAAGCAGCACCCAGATGTGCTCTTCCTATCTGCAGCACTTCCTGCCCAGTCTGAATCAACATAACCCTGCAAGTTAAACTTTTGATTTTCATCATACTTGAGCCCATAATCAACTGTACCCTTCAGGTACCTTAGAATATGCTTTACAACAACCAGGTGAACACTCCTCGGATCCGTTAGGAACTGGCTCAATGTGTTCACTGCAAAGCAAATATCTGGTCTCGTGTTCGTCAAGTACATCAAGGACCCAATCATCTGATGATACATAGAGACATCAACCGGCTCAGATGAAGCATCACATTGAAGCTTCAGATTCGATGCCATAGGTGTGGCCATGGCCATGCAATCCATCATCCTGAACCTCTTCAGGATATCTACTGTATACTTCCCTTGTCCAAGGAAGATCCTGTGATGAACCTGCAATAATTAATTAATGCAAATACATGAGATATTAGAAATAATAGAACAAAATCACTTTTATATTGATCACGGGCCACTTCGAGGGGGCAACCTCCTTTGAGCAAGCTTAATACAATTAACTTCACGGTGCCTTCAATGACCTCAACACACACTTATATACTAAGTCTATGCCCAATACTATGAGTCAAAACCATGGGACATATAATACTACGGGACGACTTACAAAGCATATGTGTCCAATACTATGGGTCAATACTATGGGCTAATATAAACGACGGATCAACAAATACTACGGGACGACTTACAAAGCATATGCGTCCAACAACAATATACTAACATAGTAAAGAGAAGGGTTGACATCGGTTCCTAACATCCCCTCTCCCTTAGAAAAAGCTTTGTCCTCAAAGCTTTGGTTGGAGAAATTGCTGCAGAATCTGGAGTGGTTCCCCGGTAGCATCCTCGGGTTGCATTTTAGGCCACTGACGCCTTTGGAGTGTCAAGGATGATGGATTGGAAGGCTGTAGATGAAGAAGAACCCTGTCAGCTGTGTGGAAAATGCGCTCAGAACGGTGCTGATTGGCTTGTTGTTTCAGGCGAATTCTGGCCATGTGAAGATTGTCCTGCAGAATAAGAAGAATCTGATCGCGGTTTCGAAGAACCAAGTCAATTTCCTGAACTGGGGAGCTGCTAAGGGTGTATGGAAGAAGAACTGGCGGTGTTTTTCCATAGACTGATTCATATGGTGTCCTTTGAGATGTGGTATTGTACCACCAGAGCACTGCTAGGAAATCCATAGAAATAGTTGGCCAAAGTTGTGTAGGGATGGGAAAGGGTTTGAGCAATCCTGAAAGGAGTGTCGTTTCACCCTTGTTGACTTGGAAAGTATCATCGTCAGCCACCATCTGTTGAATTGTCATTTTTAGTCCCTACCAAAAGAAGTTACATTGTTCCTGGTCATACATTTTGCAGAACCCAGAGTGCCCTGTTGATGAAGAAGCATGGAGTTCATAGAAGAGAGAGCCCTGTTGAACATATTGCAACCAATTTGGAACAAGCAGAGAAAGAGCTGTAAGAGAAACTGGGTCATCAATTGTGCAAGAAGGAGCATCTTCCACCATATTGTACTTACCCTTCTTGTAATTGATCACATAGGGATAACCCATGAGTTGGATAACCCACTTCAAGTGTGTTGGGGAGGAGACCCATTTTTCCAGAAAATTTTCCAAACTCGGGAGATCAGTCTTGATGCAGAAATAATTCCCTAATAGGTATGGCTGCCACTTCTGGACTGCATGCAAAATAGCCATCATTTCCTATTGAGAGGTAGATGTGGCTAAATTCTTACCGGAAAGGTCTCTTGAAGGCAGCAAGCGCATTGGTTCAGCAAAGATACCTGCATATCTATCCAAGGAAGTAGTGGAGACTGTTGATGGGTGCTTCTGAATGGAATTGAGCTGAGTGATGACACCATGTGAATTCTTCTTAAGGATTTTTTCCAGGCGATGTGAACTGATGATGCAGAGAGACCCTGGTTGTAAGCCCATAAATTTGTGTTGTGCCCCGTTGACTTTAAACTGCATCCAAAGTTCAGCAAAATCCCATACGATGGGGCCAAGTGTGCGTAACCTTTGAACGCCCAAAACCACATCACATCTGCCTAAGGACAAGGCAAACATGTCAGAGCGTAGGTTATAATCTTCCATAGAGATACGCACATTGTGACACTTCCCCTTGCAAGGTAAGGTGCCCCCATTGGAAACCATGACTTCAAAGTTGGAGCAAGGATGGACAAAACAATCAGCCTATTTGGCAATCTTAGGGTCAATGAAGTTATGAGTGTTACCAGAATCAATGAGTATGGTAAGAGGGAGCTTCTTGAAGTATCCCCTGACCCGCATTGTTTGTGGGGTGGTGACACCAGTTACAACATGGAGAGAGATCTCAGGTGGGTCGTCCTGAGATGGGGTGTCAACAGGCGAGTGTTGAATGTCGACCTAATCATCTACTGTATCTGTAGCTTCTTCACCAAGTTCTAAGGTAGGCGGAGAATCCACATCCAAGAGATAGAGCTTTTGTTGAACACATCTATGTCCCTGAGTGAATTTCTCATCACAATTATAGAAAAGCCCGTTTTCTCGGCGTGCCTGCATTTCTATTTCAGACAAATGCTTGATAGGAGTTGGTTGAGGAGAAGGCGTGATGGGAGGTCATTGGGAACCCATATTTCTGGAGGGAACAAAGGTGGGTTTGGAGCATTGTTGAGTTGCGATCTTGTCCTCGCTTAGCCAACCCTAGGACTTCCATCATTGTGTTGGGACAAAACATTTTGACCTCTGAGCAGATTTCATCCTTGAGACCACTAATAAAACAACTCCTGTAGAATTCATCAGACAATCCTTCTGTGTGATTGGCCAATTTCTCAAATTCTGTCTGATACTCTCTCACTGTGCCAATTTGGTGAAGTTTAGTGAGTGCTCCTGTGAAATCATCAAAAGCACTAGGACCAAATCGTGGCAAAATGAGTTGGCAAAAATCTGTCCAGTTTGGCTCGGGATGAGCTTTGATGTACCAACGGTACCATTGAAGGGCTTCCTGTTCCAAATGAAAGGATGCAAGTGGAACTTTCTGGACATCAAAAGTATTATGCAGATTGAAATATTGTTCTGCTCGGTATATACATCCAGTCGGATCAGTACCATTGAAGCGAGGAAAATCAAGCTTCGGCCCACGAAAATTGCTGGAAGAAGAGAACCCGGTGGCTGCAAAAGATTCTGGCTGTCGGTTATTGTTCATGGCTAAATGCTGAAGATGGAGATTGAGAAATTTTTCATCCAGATCTTGGAGTTTGTTTTGGATGGCTGCAAATGCTTCCTCCATGGTGTTTGCTCCTGCACGGGTGACAACCATAACCAGGTTTTTTTTTTTTTTTGGTGGAATGGGTAGAAAAACACAAACAGAAGCTGATTTAGTAAAGGGAAATTTGGATTGGGGAAACAATCTTATGGGTAATTGGGGTTTGACTAGATTTTGGACACTGTCGACAGGACAAGAAAGCAAAAAGGGGGATTTCAGAAGCGGGGTGATAGAATGAGAAAATTTGGTAGCGAGGGACAAAGAAGCAGAATTCAGAAAGGAATTCTGTGGTAAAATTTGAAGGTGATTGGGTGAAATCTGAGGAAGTTATGGAAAACCCTAAAAATAGACAAATGTGGGATTTCGGGATTTGGGAAGGGGAATTAGGGATAGGGTCCTCAGGAATGAAAGATGCAGAATGGAATGACAGGGGTTCCCCGAAAAATTCAAGGGAAACAGAGTGAAAACAAGGGAGATATGGAGAAAAAACTGAATTTTATACTTTTTTTTCTTTTTTTTTGTTTCTTTTTTTTTTTTTTCCAGAAATGGATCGGCAACAACGGCGCAGAAGGGATCCGCAACAAATGGATCTGCAATGGCACGGAAGGGATCGAAAATGGCTGGATCTTAAATGGCGACTGGATCTGATACGACTTTCAGAATAGATCTGAAATGTCTGGATCTGGAGCGGAAGTGATTGGAAATAGTTCAACTGAAAATAGATATGGACCCCAGGTATGTGCGGCTTCCTAACAGTTCAGGGGTTTCACTCGGCCACCAATGCTGTCTGATGGCTTGCGTATTGGGGCAGTACCCCTCACTCCACGGCTCAGGTAAAATTGATAACCGCTTTGCCACAAACGACGGCTCTTGGTTTACCTCACGGGTGGGAACTAGTCAATCAGGTAGGGGTCGTTGCCCTTTTCGCTAGCAGGTCCTCTCAATGGGCCAGCTACTTCGGGGTTCCTGTGGTACTCCTCACAATGAGTTTTAGGGCTTATTCCCAAGTACTTCCCACAGTTAAGCGGATAGGGATTATTCCCAAATCCGAACCTACAACAGATGCGAAAAAAAAATTGGCAGAAATTTCACCCAGCGAGCCCAAGAAAGTGCTCTGATACCAGATGTGATGAACCTGCAATAATTAATTAATGCAAATACATGAGATATCAGAAATAATAGAACAGAATCACTTTTATATTGATCACGGGCCACTTCGAGGGGGCAACCTCCTTTGAGCAAGCTTAATACAATTAACTTCACGGTGCCTTCAATGACCTCAACACACACTTATATACTAAGTCTATGCCCAATACTATGAGTCAAAACCATGGGACATATAATACTACGGGACGACTTACAAAGCATATGCGTCCAATACTATGGGTCAATACTATGGGCTAATATAAACTACAGATCAACAAATACTATGGGACGACTTACAAAGCATATGCATCCAACAACAATATACTAACATAGTAAAGAGAAGGGTTGACATAGGTTCCTAACAGATCTGATCTGCACTCTGCCACACCTCCATACCTAGAAAATAGTGCATCATCCCCAAGTCCTTCATATCAAACTTGGCAGCAAGCTTCCTCTTTGTATCGGCAATCAATCTGTCATCTCCTATTACAAACAGGTCATCTACATTCAGGAGTAGAATCACAGGATTTCCTTCCTCAACCTTGTAGTAAAAGTTGGAATCTGCTTTACTCTTGGTAAATCCCAAACTAGATAGGAAACTATCCATCCTACCATACCAAGTTCTGGGAGCTTGCTTCAAGCCATACAAGGCTTTCTTCAATATGCACACATGTGACTCCCTGTCATGTGTTTCAAAACCGAGTGGCTGCTCCACATACACTTCCTCTTCAACTAGACCATTCAAGAAAGCAGTCTTGACATCCATTTGGTGTATCTTCCATTTCATCGTTGCATCCAGGGCAAGTACTGATCCGATGGAAGTGTACCTGGCTACAGGTGCAAAATTTTCTTCATAATCTATTCCCTCTTTCTGAGAGAAGCCACGAGCTACGAATCTTGCCTTGTATTTTTCTATGTTGCCATCTGCAGCATGTTTGATCTTGTAAATCCATTTGGAAGTCACAACATACTTCCCTTCAAGTCTTGGGACAACATCCCAAACATCATTCTTCATTATTGATTGGTATTCCTCGACCATGGCATCCTTCCATTCTTTCTTTTCTGCTGCTTCTTCATGACTGGAAGGTTCTTTGTTCATGATATCACAGAGTAAAGCAACATAGCTGGTATGTGATCTTGTTCTTTTCTTTGCTCTATGTTCTTCTTCTCGAATGCCATCTATTTCTGCATCTTGAATGAGCTCTCTAGCCCATGTAGATTTCCTCTTATGAGAGTCCTTCTCACAAGGTGGATGTACAGGTTCTTGCGGATCTTCAATTTCATGATCAACATTTGGAATTGGTTCAGTCATGGTAGTGTCTTGAAATCTAGTTTCCTTGGGTTCTTCATAATCTTCAACAGGTGTCTTTCTTGATTTGATGAATGCTGAGTTTTCATCAAATGTCACATCCCTGCTGACATCAATCTTCTTAAACCCTGGAAAGCATATTCTGTAATCCTTTGAGCTTTCACTGTAACCCACAAAGATACCCTTCTTTCCTGAAAGATCTATCTTGGTCCTCTTTTCCTTTGGGACATGAGTGTATACTGGACAACCAAATATTATGAGATGGCTGACTTCAGGTTTCTTACCAGAGAAGACCTCTTCTGGTGTCTTGTTTTCCAATATCTTGTGGGGTGTTATGTTCTGCACATATACGGCTGTTCTAGCTGCTTCTGCCCATAGATGCATAGGTAGATCCTAGTCATGCAGCATTGCCCTTGCTTCTTCCATGATTGTTCTATTCTTTCTTTCTGCAACTCCATTCTGTTGTGGATTGTAAGGAGCAGTCAACTCCCTCTTAATCCTTGAATCACTGCATAGCTTCTTGAAGTCACCTGAGGTGAATTCTCCACCATTGTTGGATATGAATGTTTTGATCTTCTTATCAGTTTGGTTCTCCATCAAGGTTTTGAATTCCTTGAACTTATCAAATACTTCATCTTTGTTATTCAAGAAGTAAACCTAAGTCTTCCTGGAGAAGTCATCAATGAAAGAGACATAGTAAACATACCCACTCAGAGAAATTGATGACATTGGTCTGCATACATCAAAGTGGATGATTTCCAAGATACTTTTAGCCTTGCTTTCACTGCTTGGAAATGCCTTCTTTATGTTCTTTCCTTTTGCACATCCTTTGCAAACACCTTCATGTTTGGTCTTGATTTCAGGAAGACCTTCTACAGCTTTACTTGCAATTGGTAATGCTCTGTAGTGCATATGTGCAAGTCTTCTATGCCAAAGTTCACTTAGCTCCATGGACTCATGTACCATGGCATGTTCTGGTTGTCCCTTCAATTTATACAAACCTCCCTCTTGCTCTCCAATCACTACTGCATCATCGATAGTTTTACCTTTTGTCTAGATTAGAACTTGGCCATCTACAAATGAAACCCTCATACCTTTTGCATCCAATGCAGATATGGAGAGTAGGTTCTTCTTGAGCCCAGGTACATAAAGGACTTCTTTCATCTTCAAATATTTTCCAGAATCTAGGTTGTAGGAGGCTTCACCACTTCCTTTGATGGGGTATTGATAGTCATCCCCAAGTTTCACTTTATGGGGTGATTCATGTTCAGATAGATTTACAAAAGATTCTTTAAACCCAGTCATGTGTTTGGAAGCCCCACTATCAATAAGCCAATCATTACAACCATGAGAGATAGTACCTGTGAGAGCAAAGATTAGAACATACTCTTCTTCACTTGATGAGTCGTCATCACTTTCTGCCCAAGCCTTCTTCTTTGGAGGTTCATCATCTTCGGCAGCATGAGCCACTAGTACAAAATGAGAGATAAGCAACCAAAAAAATGACCAAAATCCACATATAAATGACCACTTTTGAGTTGGTGACCACTGGTAGCAAATTAGTGACCATATATCACGCGACCAAAAATGTGGTCATATTTAGCTTGGTCATTTATAGCTTATATTGTGGTCATATATTTGGTCGTATATTTGGTCATTAATTATGACAATTAATGACCAAATTTATGACCACATTTTTTGTCACGTGATAAATGACCGCTAATTTGCTACCAGTGATCGCCAACTCAAAAGTGGTCATTTATAGGCATATTATGGTCTTTTTTTGTCACTTATCTCTCATGTTGTACTGGTGGTCGTTTATATGCAAATTTTGGTCATTTTTTAGTCATTTATCTCTTTTTAGTGGTTTCAGAAAATATATAGGGCATGGAGGAATCGAACCACCACCTCCTACCTATAAGGAAGGTGCTCTACCATTGAGCTAACACCCTTAAATAGAATTCCTTATGGATTTATATGAGAATAAAAATTCCAAGGAGATGATGATGTATCCCCCCTACAAGATGATCATGTTTCAACTTAAATACATCAGCAAGAATTGCATACTGTCCATTTGCTTTATAGAAGACTCGCATAAACATAGTTGCCTCTGCATCTTTTAGGGTATCATTCTTGATCCAGACATGTGTCTCTGTTGATCATCATGTCATTGTATGCTTCAAATGGGGCCTTGAACATCAAAAGCTTGGTGAATTGATAGGTGAGCCAAATTTTCTAAAGGGAATTCAAAGAAGGTGATCGAACTATATAAAGGCATACAAGCAACTGGACTTGCTCCTGATGCTAATACTTACAACATTTTAATCGCTATGTGCAGCAGGCATCTTAGTACAGAAGAAGCTTTTTCCATTTTGAGAGAAATGAAACGGTTTGGTTATGAGCCCACATTAAACTCATACAAAGAATTGCTTTCTACATGTGGTAGACTACAACAATGGAAACAGACTAGAAACCTCTTCAAAGAGATGGAAATGAGTTCTTGCAAATTAGACAGATCAACATACCATATCATGATAAAGGCATACAGGCGTGCAGGTGAATATAAAAAGGTAGACAATCTCTTAGGTGAGATGAAAAATTCAGGCATTGGGCCTAGTCTTGCAACAATGTATATGCTTCTAGATTCATATGGAAAGGGTGAAGAGCCTAAGAAAGCTCAGAAAAAGTATTTAGGGATTTACAGGATGTTGGTTTGAATTTGGACACTACACAGTATACTTCTATGGTCAATGCTTACCTTAAAACTCGTGATTATGCTGTGGGAATCAAGGGTTAAGATGGATCTATGCTGATTTTATTTTTATTTATTTATGAGCAAATACTAGTAAGTCTCCACTCTACCATCAACACTTATCATGAGAAAAATAAAATAAAAAACTAGTCCGTGATGATAGTTACATTTCGATTTTGCAAAATAAAAAACCCTGAATTCCTCGAAAAAAATTACCATCCAATCCAAATCGTGAAATTTTTAGACATCTCCTAAAATAAATGCAACAATATAAGATTTATGAACGATATTGTAATCTTACATGAAATTGTTCTAGTTACAGGTTTGTCTGTTGTACACTCAACAAATCAAGTTTGGAAATTACATTGATTTTCCACTTGTTTTGTACTACTCTTTGCATTTTCATGTAAGTTCAAATCATTAAAATCCCTACAAAAATGAATTCGGAAGTGAAACTCAAACCCATCATTACTAGTCCAATTACTTGAGAATGTATATATTCGAACATGATTTGTTTCCAACATATTTTTAGTGCTCCATTTACTTCAGTGTAGTCTAAAATATGTGTAAACCTGTCACATGACTTCTTGTAAAGATGTTTTTCATATTGATTTTCTTTATCTCCTAATGTATGTTCATAGTAATCAACAATGTCAGCTCCTATTAAAGCTTCCAATGTCAAGGCTTGGGAATGCAGCCTGCAAAGACAACATAGACCAACATAAACCAACCTGAAGCACATAAATTCTAACACAAACTGGTTGTTAAATATCAACAAACAAAATATGAAACAACAAAGACCCAGATATAAACTCTACACTTCAATTCCTCACCATTTCTCTAAACATAATTTCAAACAAAATAAAACTGAAGAGAATTGGCATGTCCAACATGTTTTATGTCTCATTTCTACTCCAAAAATGACAAAATAAGATCAAAATAGAATACTATACTTCCAAATAGTTAGGTAGAATACTATACTAAGACCAAGAATTTTACCAACTTGAACCAAGGGGTCAAATCTATTTACCAAAGGACTCTGTGAACAATTTCAAGCAAATTTTTGTTTTATTGCCTTCTATAAGGTCAAGATTGGGTTTGTTGTAATCTGAATTAGTTTCTTTATACGTAGGGATGAGTGTGTATGTAATAATGGCTATTATTTCCAAATCAAGCTCTCGAATCTCTTAGAGCTAGGATGAAGGTTTTTGTCTAATTTTAGAACAAGCATTTCTCCAGTTTGTTGACCGATCCGAATTATATGGATCTAGATGGATTGTAAAGTTTGAATATATATTGTAATATGGAAGTAACATTGTGGTTGTTGTTGTAATAAGGAAAACATAGTACTTATACTCTATGGATTTTCAAGAAATCATTTTTACTTCCACATGACTATTTTTCATATAGTAATAATCTCCTCAGTGTATGCTCTACATGGGTTGTTAGACTCATTGTGAAAGAATGACCTGGGAACATTTATGATCTAGGGGATCATTTAAATATTTTTTCTATTATTTAATATAGAAGGTCAAGGGTTGATGACTTGATTGTATTAGGAAATGGTTTCCTTAGGAAGAGTGATAAGTATGTCTAACAATGGAAAACTATTGTCAATATGCTCTCGAATCATTGAAGAGCCAGCAGTATGGATTTTGTACTAAAATAGGAGCGAGGATTTCTCAATGTAGGTTATAGATCGTGATTGTTTGGATCTAGATAGATAGAATTATGCTTTTATTTTCAAAAATACATTGTTTTAAGCAAGTGTGTTGTTGATGGAATAGGGAAAAACAGAGTATTGGATGTGTGTGTTTTAATGAAATATTATTCCAAATAACCATTCATTTTCTGTGATGAGGTTCTTAGTAGAAATTTTGAATCAATTGAAGCCAGCTGATTGATCATTGCATTGATCAATCAAATAAATTATTTTGAATTCATCAATTGCTAGTTGTGATATGTATGCTACCTCTGTATGTTGATTCGGTGCGAGGTGAATGAGAGATTGTTGATGAATCCATTCAAAAATCTTTGGATCATAGAGGAAGTCAAAAGTTGTTGGATGATAATTGAACTTAGATGTACAATCCAATTTGGATCATCGCATTCTCCACTAGATATAAAGACTTTTCCTTTCAGTCAAACCTCTACTCCTAGACTTGGTTTCTATGCATAGTGTGTAGGTTCCATCTTGGATGAATCGATTTGGAGTAATGAATCGATCCTCCATTAGATAGTAACTATCTGAGCTTGTATATGTGGAATCTCCTTAGAGGTGACCGTTTTGTCGAAGGACTGAGTAGATCGGAATGGTTCCAAGAAAACTAGCTACACACTAGAAGGAAGATCATTCTCATGGCGATATTGCAGAACGATTGACTTGTTTTGGCAAGAGGAATCAAGTTTGGATCTATCAAAATAGCGATGGAGTTGGAATAAGTCAAGATGTGCATTGAGAGAACCAGCAGATCACTTTTGAACTTCATGAGTTCCATTACAACATTGTAAATCCACCAAACCCTTGTGGATGCAACTTTTATTTCAAAATTGGATTAAATAGTATTTTTGCATCCATAAATTGAAATTACACTTTTGTATTGGTTTGAATATTGAAGAATAAATTCAATATTGTGGGACCAGTAAGTCTGATAATGAGGCATTAATATTTGTGTTGCATTGAAGTTGAAGATTCACCAAGAGATTAGAAATCCTTTTACGCCTTGCACCAGTTTGGCTTGATCTCTGCGCTAACTCTGTTGGTAAAACTGATCAATTGATCCCCAATATGTTATGTTAAGTTCATTATTGATGTTTGTGACCAGGAAGAAGCCCGCAGATCTATTGAAAGGATTTATCAGCGTAGGAGATAGTGAAATCAAATGGTTGGAATGAAGACAATTACAGACCGACCTTGTAATTTGTTTACAAACCTCTGTGTCCCAACTGCTTAGTCGCACATTATCCATTGATCTCTGCATCTGAATTCCCAACCACCTCCATAGTCAAAACAAACAAACAAAGACTATTTCCAGATTTAATTTCCACCATTAGATTTCTCAGGGAATGGTCACGATTTGTTCAGGTAGATTTAGGGCATTGTTCAGAAGTTAATAAATCTACACCGTAGAATAAGATTGATCAACGGTGGCTGAGTATGTGTTCTTTTAAAAGATTAACCAAACGCTATTAATGAAGAGGAGAGGTTTAGAACGCAAATTGCAACTTTTAAATGCACCACTCGTTGATTTCCCGCACTATTAAAGGTATTCCAAGAAAACTAGCTACACACCAGAAGGCAGATCATTCTCATGGCGATATTGTAGAATGATTGACTTTTTTTGGCAAGAGGAATCAAGTTTGGATCTATTAAAAGAGCGATGGAGTTGGACTAATTCAAGATGTGCATTGAGAGAACCAACATATCACTTTTTAACTTCATGAGTTCCATTACAACATTGTAAAGCCAGCAAACCCTAGCGGATGCAACTTTTATTTCAAAATTGGATTAAATAGTATTTTTGCATCCATAAATTGAAATTACACTTTTGTATTGGTTTGAATATTGAAGAATAAATTCAAGATTGTGGAACCACTAGGTCTGATAATGAGACATTAATCTTTGTGTTGCATTGAAGTTGAAGATTCACCAAGAGATTAGAAATCCTTTTACGCCTCGCACCAATTTGGCTTGATCTCTGCACTAACTCTGTTGGTAAAACTGAACAATTGATCCCCAATAAGTTATGTTAAGTTCATTGTTGCTTCTTGTGACCAGGAAGAATCCCACAAATTTGATGAAAGGATTTATCAGCGTAGGAGATAGTGAAAGCAAATGGTTGGAATGAAGACAATTACATCCCAACCTTGTAATTTGTTTACAAACCTTTGTGTCCCAGCTACTTAGTCACACATTATCCATTGATCTCTGCGTTGAGGTATAAATCTACACCTGGAAGCGAATTGAAGCTAACTCCCAAGGTTCGATTCCATCAATGAAAACTGATACAAGTTGATTCAATTCACTGGAAGGAAACTTTGACCTATGCTATCTCAACTCCCAACCACCTCCATAGTCAAAACAAACCAACAGAGACTATTTCCATATTTAATTTCCACCATCATATTTCTCAGGGAATGGTCACGATTTGTTCAGGTAGATTTTGGGCATTGTTCAGAAGTTAATAAATCCACACCGTAGAATAAGATTAATCAATGGTGGTTGAGTATGTGTTCTTTTAAAATATTAACCGAACGCTATTAGTGAAGAGGAGAGATTTAGAATGCATTTTGCAACTTTTAGATGCACCACTAGTTGATTTCTGGCACTATTAAAGGTATTCCAAGAAAACTAGCTACACACCAGAAGGCAGATCATTCTCATGGCGATATTGCAGAATGATTGACTTGTTTTGTCAAGAGGAATCAAGTTTGGATCTATAAAAATAGAGATGGAGTTGTACTAATTCAATATGTGTGTTGAGAGAACCAGCAGATCACTTTTGAACTTCATGAGTTCCATTACAACATTGTAAATCCAACAAACCCTAGCAAACCCTAGCAGATGCAACTTTTATTTCAAAATTGGATTAAATAGTATTTTTGCATCCATAAATTGAAATTACACTTTTGTATTGGTTTGAATATTGAAGAATAAATTCAAGATTGTGGGACCACTAGGTCTGATGATGAGACATTAATCTTTGTGTTGCATTGAAGTTGAAGATTCACCAAGAGATTAGAAATCCTTTTACGCCTTGCACCAGTTTGGCTTGATCTCTGCGCTAACTCTGTTGGTAAAACTGATCAATAGATCCCAAATAATGTTAAGTTCATTGTTGCTTCTTGTGACCAGGAAGAAACCCATAGATATACTGAAAGGATTTACCAGCGTAGGAGATAGTGAAAGCAAATGGTTGGAATGAAGACAATTATAGCCCGACCTTGTAATTTGTTTACAAACCTCTGTGTCCCAGCTGCTTAGTCGTACATTATCCATTTATCTCTGCGTTGAGGTATAGATCTACACCTGGAAGAGAATTGAAGCTAACTCTCAAGGTTCGATTCCATCACTGAACACTAATACAAGCTGATTCAATTCACTGGAAGGAAACTTTGACCTATGCTATCTCAACTCCCAACCACCTCCATAGTCAAAACAAACAAACAAAGACTATTTCCAGATTTAATTTCCACCGTCATATTTCTTAGGGAATGGTCACGATTTGTTCAGGTAGATTTTGGGCATTGTCGAGAAGTTAATAAATCCACACCGAAGAATAAGATTAATCAACTGTGGCTGAGTAGGTGTTCTTTTAAAAGATTTACCGAGCGCTATTAGTGAAGATGAGAGATTTAGAACGCATATTACAACTTTTAAATGCACCACTAAATGATTTCCCGCACTATTAAAGGTATTCCTGCACCAGTATGGGTACGGGGATTGGTGAAAATATATATCCCCAGAAATTATCAGAGCCTATTTTGTTCCCTTTCGTATTTGAATATCAATTCAGTCTCGGTAAGTAGTAACTATGGGGAAGCAGATACCATTGGAAATAAACTTGTAACAATCAAGTTGGTAAATGTAAACAAGTAATTTAGTAAAACATTCACTAGATCTACTTTGGTTCTTATCCTGTATCCCTAGATATACATAACTTCCAGGCGAATCCAAAACCCTAGTATTTACAACTAAAACAAGTAGAAAATTTGATCCACTTTAGAAAATTATAGATCAAGAATGGGGCACAATAAGAAAGTACCTTGCATGAATGATATTGACACTAGTTTTCAGGTTAGGTTGAGGCCAATTGTAAGCAATGGAACCATCCAACCCAAAAAACCATAGGGTTCCTGAGAGCACCAGAATTTTCACAATTACAAGAATACAAATACCTAAAAGATCCAATACCTAATTAGAAGAATAAAAATCACCTACATAAAATAGAAAATAGGTTGAGGTGCACTTACCAATAATGCTGAGCTTATTCTGGGAAACCCATGCTCTCGTAGATTCAATTTCGCTCTTTCTTTCTTCTGCATGACCCTGTGTCTCTCTTTCGACCTCTCATAGAGCTAACCCATAATGAAATTCATTTTGTTTGGTTTGCACATTTCCTTCTCTTTTTCCAATTACAAAATAAACTATAATATATATATATATATTCCTTTTGTCGAACTAATTTACTCTTTTTTTCCCACTCATATATCCTCTTTTTATTTTTTGTTTCTTTTTCTTTATTATATTTATTAAATTGTTATTTATATTCTTTTTTTTAATATATATATATATATATATATATATATATATATATATATATATATTCCTTTTGTCGAACTAATTTACCCTTTTTTTCCCGCTCATATATCCGCTTTTTATTTTTTGTTTCCTTTTCTTTATTATATTTATTAAATTGTTATTTATATTCTTGTTTTTTTTTAATTTATTAATATATATATAGATATAGATATATTCATTTTGTAGAGCTAATTTACCTTTTTCTTCCCTCTCATTTATCCTCTTTTTATTTTTTGTTTCCTTTTCTTTATTATATTTATTAAATTGTTATTTATATTCTTTTATTTATTTATTTATTTATTTATTTATTAATATTAATATTAATATATTATATATATTAATATATTGAATATATATAATAAATATATAATATATTAACTATATTAACTATATGTAATAATAACTATATTATATTAATATTACATATTATATAGTAAATGAATATATTAACTATATAGTAATAACTATATATATAGGGTTTCATCAAATGGCTTAGTTTCAAAATTTCACCACTTCAACAAGCACCACCATTTAAGTGTGAATCTATATAGACACCATTGTTATCAACCTTATTTTCACGTATTATGTTTGTATTCTATATAAAAATTGCACAAAATCGAGGACTAATGTGTATGTTATCGGCATATGGCATACAAAATGTCTCTCAATATAGAACTCTCAGGTTTAGGGTTTTAAGGAGTGCAATAAATCTAGCTGTGGTATCGATGCCTTAATATCACGGTCCCATGTAGAAGGCGCTAAAAGTTCATATATCCATCTACCATCAATTAACATACCACGTGATCCAACTTACCACTGTCCATGTGGCCCACACATGTACAAGTGTTCCTTTTAATTGCATTGATATAAGTGAAGCCAAGGGGACTTTAGAGTTTTTTTACCATTTTTATAAATCAAAATGAAAAATAATTGGAATCCATAAAATAAAAATATGTGTATCTTGATTATTTCAATGTAATTGTAGAGTATATAAATCAATTACAAATAAGCGAGCTCTTAACAGCCCCAAACCAATTTTGAAATAAAAAATTAAAAACATGTGGCACCCCCATTCTGAAATAAAAATGTTTATTGGCTAAATAATATTAATGTGTCTTAATAATGTAAGGAGCAACACCTAAAATTGTTTATGATTGGCTAAGAGTTCATTTTTTTGGATGTGAGGAAACATCTTAACATCCTAAGACCCAAAGGAATCTAGTAGGAGTGGACCACCAATGGGTTATTTTAGATGGCATGGTTTTCCTTGAATAATAGTGATGAGTCATCTTGCCTGTGCAGATAGCAGCTAGTGATGGTTTTCATAATATGTTACAATGTAATAAATTTTAACATTGCAAGTCAATTAACATAATGACACTTGCAACTTCACGACATGACAATGTTAACACAAAAAATATCCAAGCTTGATGCGCCACATGATGCAACTTGGAAGATCTGTCGAAGGGATAATACGAAAGAAAAAATGGTGAAATCAAATATGGACATCATAATAATTGCACATAGATATGGATGTGACAGTACATATAAAATGATCTTGCAAAAAATTTCAATAGGTTCGCCAATGGCGTCATGTACTTTTGACAATAGCACGTGTCTCTGAATCTATCTACAATGTTACAATTTACTAAATTTTAACACTACAGATGCACCCTACAAGGGTCTCTGAATCCATCTGTAGTGTTAAAATTTAGTAAATTGTGCAAATTCATTGTCAAAATTGTAATTTTCTATTGTCGGAGTGACACAACTAAAAATGACCAATTGTTGTGTGGTCATTTTTAGTTTAGTTTTTATCCCGTGACCAAATTGGTCATTTATCTTGGTCATTTTTAGTTTAGTTCTTATCCGATGACCAAATTGGTCATTTATCTTGGTCATTTTTAGTTAGCTCACTTAAAATTTCTCAATTTTGGTAATTTATCCCTTGAAAAAACTATGGTGACCAAATTTTTTGGTCACCTGGTCACTTATCTCTCATTTTGTACTAGTGAGCATGGAACTTTCTTTTGCTACCCTTCTTCTTCTTGCTGGAGTTGTTGTTGTTGTTGTTATCTCTTTTGTCCTTGGGACATTCTGAAGCAAAGTGACCCTTCTCATTGCATGTGAAGCACCTTAGGTCCTTCTTATTCTTTTGGTGATAGTGAGTGGATCTCTTCTGTTGAGAGTGCTCCCTCTTAGGCTTGCTTCTTTTGGTGTGAGTTGCGAGAGCTTGATCTTCACTTCCCATCTTTTGTTCTCGTGCCCCAAGCCTAGATTCTTCTTGAGAGCATTCCTCCCACAGTATACTGAAAGAGATCAATTTCTTTCTTGCACAGATTCCTTGAATAAAGGAATCCCATGACCTAGGTAGGCCATTCAGAGTGGTCATAACAACTTCACCATTGTCCACTACTTCATCCACAGCTTCAAGTTGTTCCTTGATCTGAGAGACCTTGGAGAAGTAATATTGAATGGTCTCTCCATTTAGCATATTGACCCCTTTCAATTGATTCCACAGAGTCATCTTCTGATTTATGTTCTTCCCTTCAAATAACTTGGTGAGGGAATCAAACATCTCCTTGGGTGTCTTTAGAGATGACACATGTGGTATGAGATGGTCTTTGATAGAATCAGCAATGATTCTCTTTGGCTTGACCAAGTTCTTCTTATGCAAAACCTTAGCCTCTTCATCCTCTGGGATAGGGACCTCAGAGCTAATGTAGGAGTCCAATTCATTTTCTTCAAGGATTAACCCAATCCTATACTTCCAGGCTCAGAATTTATCAGCCCCTTCAAGCTTATCCTCAAGCTTGGTGTGGTGAGACATCTTACAGAGTACTTCAAATGGAAATAGAAAATATTTAGGTCTTACCACTTGCTTTGGTGAAAACTGGATCTGGTCTCGGATTATGGTTTATCGGAAAAACCCTAAAAATTCAAAATGTGAATTTCAACTTTCTTAAAGGATAGAAAGATGCGCCTTGATGATCTGATCAGCCTGGTGTATTCAAAAATTGAGATCTGCAAGGCCTCACCCTTCAGAAATGCCTTTTAGTCTTCTCGGGTTCACTAGGGAGGACCTTGAATTAGGGTTTGAGTTTCCCGAAGATTTACTTAGCCAAAAATCTCGATCCAAAGCTCTAAACTTTGATTTTTCCAAGCAGCTTCCAGCTATGTCTTCAGATTTCAGAAATTCCTATTTTTGTGGAAACCCTAATTTTTAGGGCCAAAACTGAAAATGATCAGAATTGAATTCTGATTGGACAGATAGATTCTCCTTGATGAGTAGAGTCAATCTACTATACTGCTTTTCCAAAATCTGTGGAGAGAAACCCTATTTTTCGTCACTGCACAATGTCTTCTTCTCAGGTCAGCTCTGACTCCATGTTAAATTTTGAGCATTAATTCACAATACTCTAGGATCTTTATTGAGAGAATAACATGTATAGTATATCAATGCAATCAATCATAACAAGCATGTCAATCATCACAAGAAGCAAAAGCATGAGAGACAATAGACATAGAGTTTCTGTGGGGAAAACCCTAAGGTGAAAAACCCCACAACTTCCTCAGAGATAGATAGAGAAATAGCTCAACCAAAGAACAACCAAATACATAGAGATAGTCTTCTACTAGCAGATGATCCTCCTCCTCACATGTGCGCCACTTTCCGAGTGAAGGAAGAATGAGTTTATGAGTGATCCAAATAGAGATATCCCGATCTCTATTTATACTTGTTATGTTTGCCCAATAACCTTATTGGGCCAACTTGTTTAGCTAGGTACATCAACCACATATTACATAAATCAGGGCCGACCCCACACATGGTGGTCTAATAACCCATCGGCAAGTTAACACACTTGTGACACTTGTCAATACACATGACGACACTTCCGTATAGAGGAATGACACATCTCTATAGGAGTACAATAATATATAAATGAAATATATGGATGAAATACATTCTAAAGTTACATATACATCAACAGTACTGCATAAAACTATGGATGTAACAAAAAATTGAGATGCAGATATCATTACCAAGCGGACTAGCTGCAAAGAAATCTATTCCACACACATAATACTTGCCTAAATAATTATATAGCTTGATTGATACATAGATAGATAGTTAACAAAGAATAATCATACTTACCAATATAGTCCATAGGATGAGCATCTAACAACCACAAAATTGTCTGATGTGGTATAAATTCTAGAGGTGATCTCGATGTTGATTGCAAACCAAAGGCAATCAGCCTACTCAAAGCCTCATCCATGTTCAAAGTAACCTGATGTTATTAAATGACAAGTTAGAAGTTTCACTAAACAAGATAAAATAGACAAAAAATTAGGTTGGTGATTCAGCAATTATTTGCATACAACACAACTATATTTTCAGAATAAGTAAAACATTGAAGATGCAAAATTGATCCTTGTAAGATAGTTACATTTTCATCAATGGATTTACAAGTGTTTTGTGATTGAACAACTAGGCTTTGGTTTAATTACTTCCAGAAATTCTAAATCCATTCATTACTTACTTCCACCACATGAAAATTAAAAACTAATAATATTAATCCCCCCAAAATTAAAGGAAATTTGATGATAGACTTCGTCGCTCTTCCTAGACTGTCCACTCTCATATCGACATCACAATGTCCCCCATCTATTCAATGTTTTGGCCTACAAATGGTACTTAATAATTAGAGAGTGTCTATGTTTCACAAAATGAAGGTGTAACTTTGACTTCAGATTAATGTTTCGACCTACAAATTACAAAGGCAATGTCGACATGGTACACCTATGATTGTGTAGAATCTTGGTGGCCATGCAGTTAGGAAATATCGATATTTATAATAACTCAAAGCATCATATTGCTTATCATTTGATTAATCCATAATATAGATATTGTCCAAAATGAAGACAAGGTACAACCAATCATATGGAAAGATTGAGAATGACATTAAAAAAAGTGTAACAACCCCAAATTTTCTAAAGTGTGTATACAATTTTCTCCAACTAAAAAAAAGCATAATCATAAGAGTTCCTAAGTTTAGAAATATCCTATAAACATTTTTCTCTTATGTATGTATCTTTATGTGCAGTACAAAGTTTGCCAATTTCATAATTATAACAATGTTTTAAACTTATTCTAATCCATTTCTTATGCAATTAAGCTTATAAAAAAAAAAAAAAACCAGGTATCAATATCTATGTTAATCTCACTAAAAAAGAAAACTTTATTCTGATCGATACATGCTTGAGATTATTTTTCAAATACTTCACATACACATCTAGAACTATATCCAAAGATTCTTTTGATCTTAACCATTAAATTTATAGCCCTCATGAATATCAATTTGATTTCACCCGCGGAACCAAGGTTGACTGTGACATATATATATATATATATATAAAGTGTAACAACCAATCATATGGAAAAGATGCAGAGGCAACTTTAGTATGCTCTACCATAGGTCAACTTTGTCATTGTCTTGTAGGCTTCATAGAGGTAATATGGAGGCCACTGCATATTGAAAATTCTAGTGAGAGATCAAGCACTCAGGGACTTGACTGAATTCACGGGATGCAAGTGAAACCCTAGCTTTGCAAGGTTGTCAAGGTGATCTTCTTGGTTAAAGCGTGTGGCGGCTGATCCGGGTGAGATTACACGCCCAACCCTGACAGGACAAGAGCAGTGGGCTTGGGGCCCTTTCCTTATTCCTTTCGATGGGGTTGCATTCCCCCTCGCGACCGCCAATGACTGCTCCGCAGGCGGATGGATCTGGGGAATCTCAGGAGACAAACAGGATGGGAGGTAGGAAGAGGATAGGACCAGGAGGATGTTTACCCAGGTCATTAAAGATCCCAGCCATGCAGATAAAATAAGACAAGATCCGGGAGAGAATAGACGAATGGCATGAAAAATCCCTAATTGGGAAATTCGTGGGGATTGGCCCTAAAGAACGAGAGCTGGTGAATTGGATCAAGACAACTTGGAAACCTAAGGGTCATTATGACCTTCAACTTGGTGACAAGGGGTTTTTTACCATTATCTTCTTCAATGTGGAGGATCGGGATCAGGTTCTTGAAGGAGGCCCATATTTTTTCTTCTCAACAGGGTTATATCTTAGGCCTCGGAAGGAAAGATTTAACCCAGAGACTGAGGATGTGACAGTGGCCCTGGTATGGATCAGTCTGTTTTCCCTACCCTATGAGTACTGGGATCTGGAGGTTCTTCAAGATATTGGCAACACGTTGGGTGAATTTGTTAAAATCTCAGACCAGACCAAACAACAACGTTACACTGCGTATGCTAGGATATGTGTCTATATGGATCTGTCTAAGGAGCTTCTTGAAGCAATCAGTTTGAACTGGGAGGATGAGGAGTGGGTTCATCCTGTGGATTACGAACAACTTACTTTTCGTTGCCGTCAATGCCATGCATATGGCCATTTGGGAAGAAATTTCCCTCAGGTAAGTCCTTCTCCCCCTCCCCCCTTAAAAAGTGGCCTAAAAGGTGGTATTGACAAGGAAGGTTTTTCCCAAGTTCGTAGTAGAAGAAGAAAAATTGCAGGTCAAAATAAGGGAGGTAAGGAAGCCCAGAGGAAGGGGATCGAGACATCAAATCCATTCAAGATATTGGAGGATCACTAGGAAGAGGAGATGACTGGAAAGCACAAAGGTAAAGAAAAGGTTGATCCTATAGAAGGAGTAATAGAGGAAACGGAGCAGACCCAAACTGGTATAGACCCTATAGAACCAATGGTGGAGGATGAATAGGAGGATATGGAGCTCGGGGATCTAAATCTTGATGAAATTTAGAGGGAGTGGGAAAAGAAAGGAAAAGGTTATGTTACCAGAGAGCATATAGAGCTTCTAAAGGAAGCCATCATTAATGCCAAAGTCCCATGGCAGCTAGGAATAGCCTCGGATCCTCAGAAGGGCAGCAAGAGGAAACCCTCGGAGGTCGACTTAAAGAGGGGCAGGAAATCAGACAAGCAGATGATTGTTGAGGCCTTCTCAGAAGCCCATAAGGTTAATCAATGAATCTGATATCATGGAATATAAGAGGGTCCAACCACCCCAGGAAGATCAAAACTTTGGCCAGGAAGATTAAGCAGGAAAAATCGGATATAGTCTTTCTCCAAGAAACAAAATGCAGCTCTCTTGTTCTGGAGCATATCAAACAGAAGATATGGAAAGGAAGCGATGTGATGGCCATTGATTCTAATGGATTTGTAGGAGGTATGGAAATTTTTGGCGATCTGATGCTGTTGGCCTGTCAGAATGGTAGGCCACTCACTTTTCTCTAAGTGCCATGTTCAAAGACCGTGAAACCGACGCCTATGGGAGACTTGTCAATGTGTATGGCCCTAGCGCTTTTCCTCAAAAAGGAGTGTTCATCCAGCAGTTATCATGGCTGCGTGACCAGGCTTCCTGTGGCTCCTGGATTGTCGGGGGTGACTTCAACCTTATTACGTGTTAGGAACTTATGTCAACCCTTCTCTTTACTATGTTAGTAAATTGTTGTTGGACGCATATGCTTTGTAAGTCGTCCCGTAGTATTTGTTGATCCATAGTTTATATTAGCCCATAGTATTGACCCATAGTATTGGACGCATATGCTTTGTAAGTCGTCCTGTAGTATTATATGTCCCATGGTTTTGACTCATAGTATTGGGCATAGACTTAGTATATAAGTGTGTGTTGAGGTCATTGAAGGCACCGTGAAGTTAATTGTATTGAGCTTGCTCAAAGGAGGTTGCCCCCTCGAAGTGGCCCGTGATCAATATAAAAGCGATTCTGTTCTATTATTTCTGATATCTTGTGTATTTGCATTAATTAATTATTGCAGGTACACCACATCTGGTATCAGAGCACTTTCCTTGGCACAAGTGGGAAATGTTTTTTTCTTTTTTTGGGCGGTGACTTTCAGATCAATTTTTGAAACTTTCTGCACAAAATCAGAAGAAACCTATTGCATATCTCAATTCCTCTTTCAAAAATACGCAATTTCAAAAAAAAAATCATCTCATTTGGAGTTCTAAAAGTGGAGATATCGCGGAATTAAAATCAGTCGGATCTGGTTATGGTTGTCACCCGTGCAGGAGCACACACCATGGAGGAAGCACTTGCAGCCATCCAAACAAAACTCCAAGATATGGATGAAAAATTTCTCAGCCTCCATCTTCAGCATTCAGCCATGAACAATACCAGACAGCCAGAATCTTTTGCAACCACCAGGTTCTCTTCTTCTAGCAGTTTTCGTGGGCCGAAGCTTGATTTTCCTCGCTTCAATGGTACTGATCCGACTGGATGGATATACCGAGCAGAACAATATTTCAATCTGCATAATACTTTTGATGTTCAGAAAGTTCCACTTGCATCCTTTCATTTGGAACAGGAAGCCCTTCAATGGTACCGTTGGTACATTAAAGCTCATCCCGAGCCGAATTGGACAGATTTTTGCCAACTCATTTTGCCACGATTTGGTCCTAGTGCTTTTGACAAATTCACAGGAGTACTCACTAAACTTCACCAAACTGGCACAGTAAGAGAGTATCAGATGGAATTTGAGAAACTAGCCAATCACACAGAAGGATTGTCTGATGAATTCTACAGGAGTTGTTTTATCAGTGGTCTCAAGGATGAAATCCGCTCAGAGGTCAAAATGTTTTGTCCCAACACCATGATGGAAGTCCTAGGGTTGGCTAAGCTGGCCGAGGACAAGATCGCAGCTCAACAACGCTCCAAAACCACCTTTGTTCCCTTCAGAAATATGGGTTCCCAACGAACTCCCATCACGCCTGCTCCTCAACCAACTCCTATCAAGCATTTGTCTGAAATAGAAATGCAGGCACGCCGAGAAAAAGGGCTTTGCTATAATTGTGATGAGAAATTCACTCGGGGACATAGATGTGTTCAACAAAAGCTCTATCTCTTGGATGTGGATTCTCCGCCTGCCTTAGAACTTGGTGAAGAAGCTACAGATACAGTGGATGATCAGGTCGACATTCAACACCCGCCTGTTGACACCCCATCTCAGGACGACCCACCCGAGATCTCTCTCCATGCTGTCACCGGCGTCACCACCCCACAAATAATGCGGGTCAGGGGATACTTCAAGAAGCTCCCTCTTACCATACTCATTGATTCTGGTAGCACTCATAACTTCATTGACCCTCGGATTGCCAAACAGGTTGATTGTTTTGTCCATCCTTGCTCCAACTTTGAAGTCATGGTTGCCAATGGGGGCACCTTACCTTGCAAGGGGAAGTGTCACAATGTGCGTATCTCTATGGAAGATTATAACCTACGCTCTGACATGTTTGCCTTGTCCTTAGGCGGATGTGATGTGGTTTTGGGCATTCTATGGTTACGCACACTTGGCCCCATCTTATGGGATTTTGCTGAACTTTGGATGCAATTTAACGTCAATGGGGCACAACACAAATTTATGGGCTTACAACCAGGGTCTCTCTGCATCATCAGTTCACATCGCCTGGAAAAAATCCTTAAGAAGAATTCACATGGTGTCATCGCTCAACTCAATTCCATTCAGATGCACCCATCAACAGTCTCCACTACTTCCTTGGATAGATATGCAGGTATCTTTGCTGAACCAATGTGCTTGCTGCCTTCAAGAGACCTTTCCGGTAAGAATGTAGCCACATCTACCTCTCAGCAGGCAATGATGGCTATTTTGCATGCAGTACAGAAGTGGCAGCCATCCCTATTAGGGAATTATTTATGCATCAAGACTGATCTCCCGAGTCTGGAAAATTTTCTGGAACAATGGGTCTCCTCCCCAACACACCTGCAATGGGTTATCCAACTCATGGGTTATCCCTATGTGATCACTTACAAGAAGGGTAAGGACAATATGGTGGAAGATGCTCCTTCTCGCACAATTGATGACCCAGTTTCTCTTACAGCTCTTTCTCTACTTGTTCCAAATTGGTTGCCATATGTTCAACAGGGCTATCTCTTCTATGATCTCCATGCTTCTTCATCAACAAGACACTCTGGGTTCTGCAAAATGTATGACCGGGAACAATGTAACTTCTTTTGGCTCGGACTAAAAATCACAATTCAACAGATGGTGGCTAACGATGATACTTTCCAAGTCAACAAGGGGGAAACGACACTCCTTTCGGGATTGCTTTAACCCTTGCCCATCCCTACACTGCTTTGGCCAACTATTTCTATGGATTTCCTAGCAGCGCTCTAGTGGTACAATACCACATCTCAAAGGACACCATATGAAGCAGTCTATGGAAAAACACCGCCAGTTCTTCTTCCATACACCCTTAGCAGCTCCCCAGTTCAGGAAATTGACTCGGTTCTTCGAAACCGCGATCAAATTCTTCTCATTCTGCAGGACAATCTTCACATGGCTAGAATTCGCCTGAAACAACAAGCCGATCAGCACCGTTCTAAGCGCATTTTCCACGCAGCTGACAGGGCTCTTCTTCATCTACAGCCTTCCAAGCAATCCTCCTTGACACTCCAAAGGCGTCAGTGGCCCAAAATGCAAACCGAGGATGCTACCGGGGAACCACTCCTTCAGAATCTGCAGCAATTTCTCCAACCAAAGCTTTGAGGACAAAGCTTTTTCTAAGGGAGAGGGGATGTTAGGAACTTATGTCAACCCTTCTCTTTACTATGTTAGTATATTGTTGTTGGACGCATATGCTTTGTAAGTCGTCCCGTAGTATTTGTTGATCCATAGTTTATATTAGCCCATAGTATTGACCCATAGTATTGGACGCATATGCTTTGTAAGTCGTCCCATAGTATTATATGTCCCATGGTTTTGACTCATAGTATTGGGCATAGACTTAGTATATAAGTGTGTGTTGAGGTCATTGAAGGCACCGTGAAGTTAATTGTATTGAGCTTGCTCAAAGGAGGTTGCCCCCTCGAAGTGGCCCGTGATCAATATAAAAGCGATTCTGTTCTATTATTTCTGATATCTTGTGTATTTGCATTAATTAATTATTGCAGGTACACCACATTACGTCTCTGGAGGAAAAGAAAGGAGGAAGGAGAAATTTGGATAAATATCAGGAAGCTTTCAGGGATTTTATTACCCAGGGATCTTTCATAGACATTGAGCAGGGAAATGGACTATACACTTGGAACAATAGGCGAGGGGGTCCCTTCATAGTGACCTCCCACATTGACAGATTTCTGGTCACTGAAGACTTGATCAGAAATGGAGGGGAAGCCCATGCAGTTGTCCTGCCGGCGGCTAGATCGGATCATTGGCCCATCTATCTCTAATGGGATTGCTCCAATTCTGGCCGTTTCAAATCTTTCAGGTTTGACAATTTTGGCTCGAGCATAAATACTTTAAGGATTTGGTGGGACAGTGGTGGCAGGAGATTGTCCCTCCCAAAGGAACAGGAATGTTCCAATTTCAGCAAAAGTTAAAAGCCTTAAAAGTCAAAATCAAAGATTGGAATAAGTCATACTTTGGGAATATCTTCCAGGACAAGGCAAGGGTGGTGGTTGAATTGGAGAGGATACAATATCAGGGTATGGAGATAGGATGGACTGAGGAGCTAAAGGAACAGGAGTTCCACCTATTGACTCAACTTGAAGCTCCAGAAAAGCAAGAAGAGATTTTCTGGAAGCAGAAATCCAGAATCCAATGGCTTCAAGAAGGAGAACGGAACACAAAATTCTTTCATAATTCTATTGTTCATAATCGCCACAAATCAAAGATCTATAAGCTAAGAAAAGCTAATGGAACCCACTCAGATTCTAGACAGGAGATTGAGGATGAACTTGTTCTCCATTTTTCTGATATTCTCAATGAGGATAGGGTGGATCGCAGCTTTGCTATTGCCATAATAGCTAGGAACATACCTAGACTGGTCACAAATGAGCACAACAAACTCCTGAACAAATTTGTTTCCTTGCAAGAGGTTGAGGAAGCTTTGCAACAAATGGCTCTTGGAAAATCCCTTGGCCCTGATGGTTTTACCACCAACTTTTTTCATTGCTTTTGGGATCTTATTAAACAGGAAGTCGCTGGATTGTGAAAGAATCTCACCAATGTGGGGGGGTTTTGAAGGCTTTCAATGCCACTTTTCTGTCCCTAATCCCCATGGAGGAAGGAGCTGAGGTGCCTAACAAGATTTGACCAATTTCCCTCTGCAACGTTATCTATAAAATCATTACTAAGGTAATTGCTAATCAGCTAAAACCCCTTCTCCCTCTCTTGATAAGCCCAGAACAGTCTGGTTTTGTGGAAGGCCGACAGATTCTGGATGGTATTATATTGGCCCATGAGACATTTCATTCTCTAAAAACCACCAGAAAACCCAGAATGTTAATCAAGTTGGACATTGCCAAAGCATATGACAAATTAAATTGGCAGTATTGATGTGTGGAATATTGGAAGCTTATGGCTTTGATGCCAATTGGGTGAATTGGATTTTGAATCTTGTCACTGCCCCCTTCTTTTCCATTCTACTCAATTGCTCCCCCACTAGACTTATCCAATCCTCCCGTCGCATAAGGAAAGGCGACCCCCGTTCCCCTTTCCTCTTCATCTTAATGGCGGAAGGATTGGGTCGACTAGTTAAGGATAAAGCTGGGTTGGGGGAACTCCGGGGTCTAGATCTCCATGAGAGTCTGACAAAACAGACTCACCAACAATTTGTTGATGACACAATGCTAATGGGGCACCCTTCAGTCCAAGAATCCCATGCTTTTAAAAAAAGTCTTAATCTTTTTGCTAAATCATCGGGGCTTGAATTCAATCCAGATAAATCTCAAGTGTTCTTTTTTAACACTCCCAGTGTTACTCAACATAATATCCACCGCATTCTCAACTTTTCTAAAGGCACTCTCCCCACTAAATTTTTGGGTGCACCTCTCTCTAATGGCTCCATTAGAGGGATTTCTTGGCAATATATTGTAAATCAGATAAAGATCAGATTGCAAAATTGGATCAATAGACCACTTCACCTTCCCAGAAGACTCATTTTGGTTAAATCGGTTCTTCAATCCATGCCTATCTACCTCTTATCTCTGCTATCAGCTCCTAAGTCTATCCTTCGAGAAATCAGAGGTATCCAGTGGAACTTCTTATGGGGAGGCCGGGCATCCAAATCTAAGTTTTCTGTGATTCGTTGGGATGCCCTCTGCCAACCAAAGGACAAGGGAGGTTTGGGACTTTGCGATCCAAAAGTTTTCAGTGACATCCATGGTGCAAATTTGTGGTGGTGCTGGTGCAATAATAGCAATGAACCCTGGGAAAAACTGTGGCAAATCAAGTATGCTAGGACCCCACCCGCCAACGAATTAATTCGTCTCAATATAGATATTGGAGACTCCCATACCTGGAGGAAATATCAAACAGGAAGGAAAATGGTGCCGGACCACAGCTTCTGGGAAATTGGGGACGGATAAATTGCCAACTTCTGGGATGATTCGTGGAATCAATTCCTGAAATTGGGGAGTGATCAACAGTGGCAGGATCTCAGAAATAGAGGCTTGATGGAAGGAAGATTGAAGTTTTGTCATTATTGGTATAATATACCTGGGCATTTTAGTAGGAACTGGAGGGACCAAGAATGGTGGAATGATCTTACTAACATCAGGGATGGACAAGCTTTTGAAGAAATTCTTCAAGAACGATATATCTGAATTAGGACTGGCCCTGATAAACTTCGCTGGAATTACAGGCAAAAAGGTTTTTTTAGCATCAAGGAATCCTACGACCTCTATACGAATCTAGTTGAGGTTGGTGATAGTTACTAGGCTAAGATCTGGAAAATGAATCCCTGGCCAAAAACAACAATCTTTTGTTGGTTGGTCATATGGAAAAGAGTCCTCACAGGGGAAAATCTTAAGAAGAGAGGAATTCAAGGACCATCATGTTGCTCGCTTTGTAGAAACAGTGAAGAAACTCTGGGTCATATCTTGGATGAATGTGAGTTTTCCTCATTCCTATGGGACAAAGGTGCCTTGATTTTTCGAAGAAGTCACCAGGCTCACGATCAACCAGGGATTTCTCTAAGAAACTGGGATGCTAAAGCATTTAATAACACAATTATTGCTTTCATCTGGAAAATGTTCCCTGGCATGCTATGTTGGAACTTATGGAAGGAAATAAATGGAAGGATTTTCCAGGATAAAAGCAGGAATAAGGAGGTGGTTTGGACTACGCTAGTACGCAACATCCAAGAAACTGTTAGGAGCCGCCAGTGGACTGACAAGGAAAAAAATATTACGGAGGGAGAAATGCTCATTTCTAATGGATGGGACCTTAGAAAGGAGGATTTACTTGGGCTTCGCAGAAAATAAAAACTTTGCAAACCATCTAGTCCTCAGTTCTAGTCCCCTCCTACGTAGGATTTCTTTAAAATAAATTTTGATGGGGCTTCGCGTGGCAATCTGCAAAAAGTTAAATATGTCAATAACCCAATATTAATCTTTAAAAAAAAAGAATGTTTTCCATGACTGACTCAAGTTAAAATAATAAGCTTTTTGCCTTGAGAAGGAAGATAAGAAGCTTACCTTATATCTTTGCATTCATTAGCTGCTTTGTGGGACTGATTAGCAGTACCCTCCTAATCCAAAGACAAAGCCATGGTTACTCCTGGAATTCAAGGTTAAAAAGGATTAATAATATAACTAAATAACTAGACAACAAAACTTACATACAATTAATATAAAAGAAATAATAAAATCCCTAGTAATAAGCAGCTTGTGAGGTGTTTTTAATCCAACAGTATATGGTGTTCCTTCAAGAGGTTAAGTCTGCCGGCTTTGAATTAAAATTTAAGCATAGGCAATTCCCAGTAGGTAAATTGTATTGAAAGAAATCAGTCAGTAATTAGAGCACAGCCAAATTAGAAACTTTCTCATATACAAATATCTAACTAATCATCATAAACAAAAAATATGAGAAAAAAGGCTATTTCAGAGACAGGCATTCATCTCATATATCCTTCATGGAACATAATTGCAAATCGAAAAGAGATACACTTAAGTTTCCTAAAGCTAAATTGCATTTTGCTCATGTCTAGGTGCCAATAAAGGGATGTGACTCAGCCATTTTCTTAATTTCCTGAGCTTTCTCAGAACTGGTAAGTGTAAAGGATGTACATAATACTATAAAGTATAGACTATTATCTTTACAAGCAACTATAAATGTTTATGGTTAATTCTAAATATTTTTAAAATTTATTATTTTCTACACACATATTATTGTCATCCACAACCTGCCAACCCCTCATAAATCTAGGGGTGCACTCTAGTCGTCCTGGGGACACATCCCCCAGTACCCGTCATCCCCCAATTCTGAAAACCAGTGCAACATAGCTGAATAGATCCATAAATGTGTGAGTGATATCCTTAATAAACTGTCAATATAAATTAGTGTGACTAATTCTTGGGTTTAATCTTTGGAAATATCTAGTACCACCCAAACTGAGAGAGGCTTCCCAATATTTGTAGATGGAATCCCTAGTAAACCGGTTGGCAAAGAGTACTGCACCTAATCCTTGGGCTAAATGCGGGGGTGAGATTGCTGGTATATTGTCAGACCCAAACCAATCAAGCCACTAGGGGAAAACATGTCACTAGGGGGATTCAAGACACTAAGGGGATTTGAACTATGGTAAATCAAATTTGCTAAGTTTTCTTATTAATTGTGTGGATAAATTTTACCAATTTTAATGGAAACATAATATATTATAAATTTTATGTATACACACAGATGCCCATATTTACAGGCACTATCATGTGAAACATTGGTGTATGGCCACAAAAACTCTTATATACACTCAAATATGTACACACATAGTGTGCACATTGCTAATAACAATCACTCCCTGAGAACCCATTTTAAAAATATGATCTTTATTTAATATTTATTTTCAGAAAATGTTTTAATGCGGGAGGAGCTCTACAGCAAGAGATGGTTAGAAAGTTGAAAACTTGAAACTCATAATTTTATAATTTTTTACCTAAAAGTTATGGGTTTTGCAATGATGTTAACAAATGCTATCAAAGAAATTATTTTCCATGGGTATGATACACTATATAGTACACACGCACTCATAAGAGTGTATACTCACCCCTTGCTCCCAATGGCCAACATTTTTTATCATACTTGTTAGTAAATAAGCAATTTTAGAGTAATGTTAAACAGTTGTTAAATATTAAAGTAGAGTAATTATGTTGTTGCTATGATGGCCTCTGGCTTGTCTGTATCTAACCCCCTACTCCCAATGTCCAACATTTTTTATCATACCTGTTAGTAAATAAGCAATTTTAGAGTAATGTTAAATAGTTGTTAAATATTAAAGTAGAGTAATTATGTTGTTGCTATGATGGCCTCTAGCCTGTCTGTATCTCTAGAGATGTTGATTTACATATAAACTTGTAACTAGAGATGTTGATTTACATATAAACTTGTAACTATGGTGATCAGACTTTAGTGCTTTGCTCTTCCTCTTGAAATGTCTGGCACAAATAGGGTAGAGATATTCTGTATAGTATGTCTCCAAATGATATACCAAACCAGCTGGTTCAATTCGAAACCAGTCATCTATGGGCCTGCACAATTTTTTAAAAGAAAAATGCAAAAAACAATTGAAAAGCAAAATATCCCCCCTCAATTTGTGCAGTCCCATACAAATTAAAATAATAAATAAATAACAGCAAAAGGTAGCTTTGTCCATCCTGAACTTTCATTTGGAGGTGGTGGCTGGTACCGAGCGAGGGACCACCAGCTTATAAAGTAATGTAAATAGAATGCTCATGTTCTACACACACTAAATTGTCTCAACTGCAGGCCAATTTACTGAAAGGTTCTATAAAAACAAAAATAAGAACAACAGAGCATCACCGAGCTTTAAAAATTGTGTTCAAGAAGATGTTGAAATTTAGATAGGAGATAATGTACAAGAGTAAATCGAGGAATTATATAAGATGTCAATTTGGGTTGGACACAATGAGGACAAATACCAATGAGTCTGAAGGTTTTGGAATAGGTTTTTTTTGTGTTTTAAAATGAGATATGTCCATGAGAAGTCCGCTATGTCCAAGCCAGAGGATGATCCTGTATTTCATGATGAGGATCCAATTCTCAGCAGTTGTGATGACTTTGATAATTGATTGTGTTGATCACATAGTAGCTTGTAGCATGCTTCTTTTTGGACTCTAGAGGCAATTTAAGGTCTTGTTTGTGTATTTTTTTCAGATATGTATTGCACTTGGTGCCATTTTGATATATTCATCCTTATATGGTATATACTGATACATTAGTAAACTTTGCATACTTGGTCTCTAATGATTTGGATTTACATTGATGTACATGAATATATCATTTTTTTAAATTAAATTTTCATATTTTAGTATTTTTTAGTAAACCAATTCATAAACCAAATTGTCAGTCAATACCGATCCAAGTCTGGTCTAACCCTCGGCTAATTCTGAGTCCAATTCAACTTTTGAAGTATCGTTTGAATGACACCAACATGGAGTTCGATTTTAGCATTGAACCTTACCAGTGCAAAATAAATAATATTGATAATAAAATTAAAAATCAAATAATAGTTAGGATTGTATAATATATTTTAAAAACTCAGACTATTAAGGCAGAGTCTGGCCAATACCAATGTCAGATTGATTTCCACAAAACAAGAAATCTTTTTGTATCTTTTTAGCCAAAAGCGATCAACTTTAGAAAGAAAGAAGACCAATTTCATGATTCTCCCCTTCACTGTCAACAAAATAAATCAACTTAAGTTTGCTAACACCTCATGTTGCTATAAAATAGACTCTATTTGAAATTGAATTTTATTATGAATCCCATTTATTACTGATGGAGGAAACAAAGAGGCATTAACGAATTACTCACACATTTCTCTGCGAAAAAAATTCCTATGCCCTTCTTCAGTTAGTTTGTAACAGCCTGCAAGGATATCAATTATTAATGTTGCTAACTGTGACAGTACTAAAAATGCAGTGTCCACTCAAAACCTAAAATGCATTCTAGTTCTATTTGAAGGTACAACTTCAACTCAATTTTCCTTACAATGCAATATTATTTCTCTCCCGCCTTTTTTCTTTCTCATACCTCTTACATTTCTCAAACATACTGAAGATTGCACAGTTGTTTATTATCAAATTTGGATATTTCTTTTCATTTCTTCCAGCGATGTACGAACTATTTTCACATTCATATGAACCAACCAAAGTGCGTTGAAAGAATCTTATGCAAATCTTGGTTTTATGCTTATTGTTTCATTTAGGAAAAAAGGAGATGACCAAAAAATAGAACATACTACAAGTTGAACACACTAGAATATAATCTAGAGCCAGACAAACATAAAGCATGATCAAGAACCAAAGTTACATCTGTCATCAACATAGGTGTAGTGACATTGGGTGCAGGTGTGGCATATTTTCAGAAATACAGGATTGAAAGATGCATCAGTTTGTAGGCTAAATGAAAGCACAGAAATACAAACATACACAGTGTACCAAATGATTCTTAAATCACACAACTAATACAATGCAACCCAATAGTTGAAACTTGAGTCATATGATAATTAGGATCGATGAAAAATATGCATCCTCATGCATAATGGTATAGCATGCCATATTGCATAGTTATAAATTAGCAGGTTATTTAAGATTAGCGTTTGATTCTTTTGGTTGAGAAACAAGGTTTGCAGGCCTTTTCTAAGCTTCTCTGTTTGCTTTTTAAATATTACATACTAATAGGGCCATCCAGATTCATGATTCAGTCAGTAGAAATATTTTCATTGGATTCAGGCTGACTGTAATTACATGAACTAGGAGCCACTGGCACCTGAACACCAACCAGGGCAACTTGCATTGGAAGAGTTAAGAAATTTTTGAATTCTTTGCAAAACATGACTTGTTAGGTTCTTAAAGTAAGTAATAAATTATGTCCAAATACCACTCGTGTTGCTCCAACTCATTCATAACTGCAGATACCATTTCTGGACCACCACCTAATGCATCCATATCCAAAGCTCTCTCATTCCCTTCAGTAAGCATATAAGCCAATCCTTGTCCCTTGACCAATTTTGTTTCCCAAATCTCCATATAATACTCCTGAATTCGTGACACCCACTTTACTCTAATGCTCAAGCAATCCTGTTGGGCCAAAATATCCTTCACTGCTGGATGCAAAACATATGCTACTATCCTGGAGTAACCCACATCATTCCTAAAATGTTTTATGGATTGAACTAAATCTTATGCATGTTTATCCATTTAGGTCCTATGTTTTGTGGTCAGAGGAATGGAAATCATAGTAGATGTGGAGACAATTGCCAGGGTTGCAGGGTTACCTATTGGACAAGCTTGGGATAAAGATAATCGAGTTCCAGCTCAAGAAGCTAAGCCCAATCTCACCGATGAATAACCAAATTTGTACTTTGCCAGCATCTCTTCCACTAAGCTAAGTAGGTAGGTAGCGAAGTGATTCAAAGTTGGTAATTCCATAGCATGCATGGGTGGAGGGTGGCCATTATCGATACCAAAGCACCCACGTGCAAGGTCCTATTTTCGAAAGCTGTCTATTCTGCTACAGGTGCATTCATACATTTTTTTCAAAGTAACAACTTCATGGAAAACCCTCCGATTCATGTATTGATTTTAAAGTACTACTAATAATGCCCATCTAGCTCACAGCTAAGCTTCTATTTCAATTTAGCATTGTGAATGATCTAGATTCTTGCCCTTAATGTTCATAAATTATGTCTGTGTGGATTGAACATGATATCCTTAATAAGAAAGTATTAGTAAACTACACTGAACTTGCCCAAGAAAACTCACAAACAATCAATCAAAATGAGAAAAACAAACATGTAAAATCCTTTAAATTCAAATACATGGCAACATACAGAATTAGATGGCATCTCCAAGCCTCTCTTAATAGGAATGCATCTTGTCAAGTCTTATTTGCTGATGAAATTTGGCAATGAATTCGTTGGCTGGAACTTTGGAGAAATATCTGCCTGCGTAGTCTTCTTGACCCCAAAAATTTGCTGCACCCCAGGGAACCTTAGATAAATTGTTTACTACACAATTTGTAAAATACCAAACCAAGGTGAATAACTCGATGGATAAAGACCATGTGCAAAGCCTGCTAGTGCTTCTACTCATGCTCCTTCTATTCATGTTATTGAACCAACTGAATCAACTTCTTGCTTCTTGGATAGGTGCTTCTTTGATTGGTGGTGTTGGTGCTTCTAGATCTTGAACATCAGACTCTAGATCTGGATCTCATTATTTAAATTCCTGAAATCCAAACCTTGGTGAAATAAATGATCATAAGCCAGGTGGAAGGAATGAAATATCATGGCCTAGTGCTACTAAGCTTAGTTAAAAAAATGAAATACCAAACCCTGATCCAACAAAACCTTGTGCAACAGCAAAGCATGGTTAAAGGGATTAAATACCATAACCAGGTGGTGTTGTTTGTACAGGTGCAAAGTGTACTTATGCTTCCTACGGATCTCGATCACAAAATTCAGGTTCTTCTTCCCCATAACAAAGGTAAGAATCTGGCTCTCTATCTTCGGAATCTAGCTCTGGACCTAGAAACTCCGAAACTTCCTATCGATCACCATCAGGGTTGGAATTTGTTTATTATTTTAACCTTCACACAAAAAAAATTCGACGTTTAAGTAGATATAGTCCCCATCTCAAGACGTTTTGTTCAAAATTACGCCCTTCATCAATTAAAATATTGTTTTTATATAATAATTTTAAATAGTTAAATTGTTAAAAAATTTAAAATTTCCTATTATAAAATAAAAGTATTTAACTCATTAAATCTTAAAACTAAATACCCATTATCAAAAAACTTTAAAATTAATAAAGTATAACGTTAGGGCTAAGAAACATTTTATTTATTCATTTTAATAATTTGGAAGCTTTTGTTTCAATATCAAGTGATTTGTGATTGATTTCTAAAATATTTCAATAGTAAAATAAATTATAAAATGTAATTTCCAAATCTATTATAATGTTCAATTATAAATGAATTTTTATTGTACAACTAAGTGGAAGTGAGACAATTTCTTACTTTGTTATCAAATAATTATTATAAAAAACTAATTCCCTTCTTCACAATAATTATTATAAAATAGAAATTTCCTCTTTAGAAGAAAATTAATTAGCGGATAAGTCCTCTTAATAAATATATTTACAAGTCCACCTAATAAATATAAATCACTTAAGGACAATACCAACCAATATCTACTAAATAACTCCTTGGATGGAATTGATGTGACGTGGGGAAATATATTAAAGAAACAACCACCAAGCAATACATATTAAAAATACTAAATAAAATTTGATGATGGTCTAAAAAATAAATTAAACGTTTTAAATACGTTTTGAAAAAGAACTTGCCCATGTTGCTAGACAGTTTCAAAAAATATGTACCTGTATTTGACATACAAAATGCCTCGTGACAGGCATTTTTCCCGTCAAATTCCAACCCTGATCACAATCATCAGAATCTGGCTCTTGTCCTAGAACTGAAACTGTTGCTACTGGCACTGGGTCTCAATCTAGTGAATCTGGCTGAGCGAAGGAAAGCTACGGACTTTTACCCTGCATCTGGGAACTATACCTCTGACGTTGCGCCTTCCTAACAGGAACCTTCAATAGCTTATCACTGTTTTGGTCTGTTGGATTTTTCAAATATTCGCCATCAGTTTGCACAACCATTAAACTATCCGGAGCAGCACTAGAATCAAATGGCTCTTTCGAGTAGACTATTTCACAGGGAACCATGGCCCCCGTTTGGGGAGTCAAGCCAGAATCTACATCTCTTTTTGCCCCAGTATTCAGTTCCTAAACACTTGGGGTTGCTTTCCATCACAGACCCCAAACTTAAATAACTTTTGTGGAATTACCAAGAAACATAATTCGTATAAAATTAGGTGGGTCTTAATGTTTCCTTTCAAAACAAATCTTTTGCCCACACAGTTACAATAAGTGTATTCTGATATAATACCTTAGTCACCTTTATGTTTTGCATAGAGGCTTCTATTTATGCTAATAGTGTACCGAGACAATTAAACCATGAATTCAAAGATTAAAGAAAGCCCATAAATACAATGGAACCGAAGATATAAGGGTAGGAATTGTTACCTAAAGCATGATTGTGCTGCAGTAGTTGAGCTAGGGTTTCAAACCCATCCCAAATATTGTTGAAAAAATTGATGGCGAATAAATGATCTGAAGAAAAATCAAGAAGCCTATCACATAGAGATCCTTGCAAACATATGTCAGAGAACTTTGCTTCCTGTGCACAATTCATGGAGATCACATGGAGATCCTTGCAACCATATGGATAACTTTGCTTTGTCTGAGCAATTCATGGAGATCAGATTTATTGGAGGCCCTATTTTCTTTTATTTTCCCTCTCAATCTATTTTCTAATTCACCACTCATTCACTTTTCACTTTTTTTGAGTTTCCCTCTATCTGTTACACTTGTTTTGTTTATATTCTTCTTTTTCTTAATTTGTTAATACTAGTTCAATATTTTAATTATATAAATATATATAATAACTATTGTGTTGGAGAAAACTCACTATGGCTTGGGGTAGACCACAACAGACAGCTGACTACCATAAATTAACTCAATTCTCAGAATTATGCTATTATAAATGACAATGCTAAGATAATGGAGAATTTAACCAACCTCGATCCAAACGTTTGATGTAGATCCCCGTTGGAGATTTCAATCCGTGCACTTGAAATCCGCAAATTAGTCTTGACATCCAATATACCACAAGTACATATAATATATAAACAACATTAACATCATCAATAGCAATGGTCCATGATCTTATAAGTAAATGCAACCCAATGTGTAATAAACAACATTCACAACATTAGTGGACGAGAATATGAGTATTTCTATTAATAAACAAGAAGAAGTACAATGTGATACGACCTCTTGCTGGCAACCAATCTGAACCACGACCTGGATCAATCCACTTGTGCCTCCACCACTTCAATCCTCCATGAATGGCAAACTTAAACTATGGTAGGAGTTTGGAAGGTGAACATAAGGGGTTCACAACTACAAGGATCATTTAGTGTAGACTCAAGATAGGGAAAAAATCTACTAGAGTTCTCTTGCTCTTCTTTCTCCTCCCGTCCATAAGCCATATGTGCTCAATATATAGTCCTCCCAAAGGTAAGTGAAAGGACACATCGAGGCGTTTCTTGGGTAGATGGAGGGTCAAAGGTCAGCCAATAATCGCTTTTTGGGAGTAAAAAGTAATAAACTAGTGATTTTTACCATTTTACATGCTACCCGCGGGCTATAGTGATGCAAATCACGGGTACGCCCACTGTAATGAAACAACTAGCAGGTAAGAACAAAAATAGGGAAAAATAGTGTCTGAAGGATATAAAGTGGATCTGAGTGAGTGAAATGGATCCTCCAAGACAAAGAATGATGATACTCACAAGGTGGAAGATTACATTGTAACAGATGCCCCCTAATGTGTGAGGTCAAACACTGATGCTACGATGGTCGAAATACATTATAAAACTCAGAAGTGGAGTGATGGAAACACAAGTGGAAAGAGCATCTCACTCGTCATAGTACAATAGTGTCCCTGAATACATGTCGATATAGTACAACAATCTGATACAATGGCCATGAATAAGCAGTACATAATGGATATATGTCATAAGTGATCATAGCCATGATCCCTCTATAGTAAGATATGGTCTCCTGCTGAAAAGAAGACAACGGGTGCAAACTAGAGGTACACACTACTGATATCTGAGAGGTGATATCTCAGATGTAAATTCAAAGTCATAGGTAGCATACTGAATGCCACCATCGCCTGGGGTCTTCTACACAAGTCTTCGACGGTGCAAGTCCCATCAAATGAATAAAGGAGTTGGGGTCGAACCTGATGTGACATCATCTGATTATCGGTCAATGATGTATACCATTAACAGACGCGAGATGACCCACCAATAATGAAAATGGGCATCAAGGCAGAGAGCACAATCATCGAAGTGTGAATAAATGAGTTGAAGTCGAACATTAGGATGAATCCATCGATCAGGGGACATTAATGTATTCCCAAAACTATCGATGGCGAGAGAACCTGCCACTAATGACTGCAAGCCTCAAGGTACTCAATGAAACTCTAAGTCTCAAGTCTCGGAATAAATGGGTTGAAGTCGACGGAATGAGACTCGTTGGAAGGAGGGCATTAATGCATCCCCCATCAACCAACACGAGGTACCAGCTATGCTGAAAGATTTGGAAGATCGCGGGTGAAACGGAATGACTCAATAAGGATGGCCGACATGCAATAGTCAAGAGATCTGAGGAGTGGCCAACTTAGGTTTTAGAACTTCCTTTGAACAACAGAATGAGCAAATGGATAGACTCAGGCAACATAGACTTGATGTAGACTATGCAATGCAGGAGACATCACAAAAGGCTCCATAATGACTGGAAGCTTAACCAATCGGTGGAGAAACTGAGAAACAAGTACAGCTCCTAAGGTCCAACTATAGTCCCGACTTATAGTGTATGGAGTGGAATGAATGCTCTGTTCAAAGGTGACACAACAGCTTCCAACAAGAAGTAGTAACCATAATCCCGTCCAGCTTTTTGGAATATTTGATTTTTTTGGTCTTTTTCATATTTGGGAAAAGCTTGGAAAAGAATAAAATTTCTTATAGTACAACAAGTGAGGGAACGAATGTCAAATAGCTATCAGACTAGTCCCAAGCAGTGGAACATACCTATGATCAATTCAAGGAAGTGCATGCAGGATGTGGACACTCGGGGGGGTGTTCCCTCAGGGTCAAAAGGTCATCAAATTGTGAAGGACAAAAGAAAGCTCTGTAAGGCTCGATAGGGAAAAGTGCTCAGGCACCAGGCTAACAATTGAGTAAGCGGGAGCCAGCACAAGGCTCAAGCGACAAGCAAGATAATGCAATGCAATCACAACTCGACATAAAAGGGAAGTCCTTTTTCGTAAAGTTAGTCTCCTCACCCGAAAAAGTGTAAAACAATGAGAGAAGAACTCTTCTAGTCACATATGACTAGAGTATACTTTTTTCGTAATTAATCCACAAAGGTCCAGAAAATGGGTAAACTTATACCTAAGTGAATGTCGCTTCAAATCCTTTAACGAGTCTGAAATGACAAGTATACTCGGTGATCTTGTTTGATTTGAAAAAGTCTAACAAGGGCTTAAAAAAGACTTTATAAAAATATTTTCCGTAAAGGTTTAACGAGCCCGAAAAGTAAACTCGTGACCTCCTTGCTGTTTTTAACTAGCTCAAAGGAGATATGGAAGAATGCTCGTAATGAGAGCAGACGAGTGTCAGGGACATGCGAGACTAGTTCCAAGCGCATGGGACAAAGCTATGCATAATGCAAGGAACATGAGCAAGATATGGACACTCAAGGGGTGTCTGCAAATTCGGATAGTAATAGGTTCAAATGCATCATAACAATGGGGAGGCCTAAACCTATATGCAAGGTTCTGAATATGCCTACCATGACTGAAGCAAATGTTGAAAAGGACTGGTAAACAAGTATAAGTCTAGCTAAGAATCTTGTCTCCAAGAAACATAAGTACCAAGATTATCTCTAAAACGTACGTATAGAAAAATCTTATACAAGCCACTGCGGTAGAAACATTTTCAACTTCACTATTGTTAACCTCAGACAACATGCAGGTAGAGATAACCACTGAAGGTTCCATAGTACCAATACCTGAGGGACCAAAATGATCATCTTTGGAATGAAGAGCAAAGCTGAAGGACGTGGAGGAATCTGCAATGGAAAATTCATCATTACGAGAGTTGGAAATTCTAGAAGTAGAATCGAACTCACCAAGATCACCGATTTGTGGATCTATAGGACAGTCTACAGACTCATCACTAGGGAGATCATACTTTAATGTCAAACTAGGGCTAGATAAAACTATGCCTGGATCAAAATCCAAATGCATGGCAGGTTGTACTCGAGGCTCATCTCGCTCAATAAGATCAAGGGTAGGAAGGAAATAAAATTGATGATGAGAATTCTCCCAAGGCTTGTCATTACCATTCATGGCCTCGATAAAAATTTTGTCTGAAGGTAGAATACCATCGAGGCAATCATGTGAACAAGATGGGTCGACTGCACATGTGGGAAACATAACGGGATCTTCTTCCCCTGTCCGTGAAGAAGAGAGATCCGGCTCTGAAGTGGCTTGTTGAATATCTTGGTACTCGTGGACGATAAGGTCCATGGATCAGTACAATAGGAATTCCGGAATGACATACTATGCGAAGGAGGAGACGCATCGTCGGAAATGGTTCCGATAAAGTTCACAGGTGTAGGAAGACTATAAGTTCCCATTAATGAAGGGTACATACCAACACCTATGTTCCCAGTTGCCGGCTGAGAATGAGTAACCTGCGGAACTATGGATCCTGTGGATGTTGTAGAAGGGGGATTAACGAAATCCAGCTGATCAATGGTTACAATATTACCTTCATGGGGAAAGCAGATAAATCTGAATACAGTGAACGTGATAGCCTTCATAACATACATCCAGTTCCGACCCAATAACAGGTTGTAGTCGATGGGCGCATCAACCACCTCGACTTCAATAGGCACAGACTTACCTCCCAAGCAGACAACAAGGGAAGGGATAATTCCATGTGGCTTAAATGATCAACCGTCGAATGCAGTGAGCGTGGTTCTAGACATGAGTAGAGGAGGAGAGCCAAGAGCTTTCCAACAAGATAACGACATTACTGATGCAGAAGCACCTTCGTCAACCATAGTACGTTTGACAAAACTCTGAAGGCACACCACCTGGATTTGAAAATCCACATGGTAAGGTAAGCGAGGTTGAACATCAGTAATATCGAACTTGATAACACTGGGATTTCCCCCGTCCTGAACTCCTAATGCACACAAAAAGGCATGCTTCTAAGAAGGACAGGCCTGCAAAACTTCAAGAGCCGACATGGCACACGGATTTTGGCCCAAATATTCTACAATGGAGTAGTTCTAGGCGGCTCGAGCATTAGGATTATGCATAGTGCACTTGAGAACACCTTTCGGTATCTGTGGCATATTAGAGGGCTTCTCGATATGCAAGGAATTGTTAGGAGAGGGGGGAGGCTCACTCCCCATATTAGGTTGTGGTGCACCATAATCACGTTGACGAGTAGCAACACAAACATCCGACTGAACCTATTCACACATCCATAACCACTAGTATTGGAAGAACATGTTGCCATTTTAGTAGGTCCATAACCACTGGTGGGAGCATGCAAAGCCATGTTTTGATTATGAGGAAGGGGATCCTTTAACACAGCTGGGATTTGTGCCAAATGCTTTGAGGCTTCTTCGATCCGAGGACATAAGTGAGTAAGATGATCTTCCCCACAGAGCTTGCAAGGGAATTTCACCTTATGCCTAGGTTTACAATCCTCACCAGCATTTCGCCTTCCCGAAGAGGGTTGGAATTCTCTTTACGAGGAGTATTGCGATTGCTATTACTGTTATTCCCATTGTTTCCACCCCTATGGTTTTTTCTCCCATTTTTCTTACCACCAGGTTGTTGGTTACCTGACGGCTTCGTTGATTGCACATTGTGTACATCAAACGACGGAGTGGAAATGGACAAGGTGTGAACCTATCCGGTAGTAGACTGGTTTAGCGACAAATTTTGCATTTGATTAGCTACCAAGTCTATAGGGCGAGTGCTTGCGTATCCCACGATGCCATCGGGATGTGGTCCAGGAACTGACGTAGGCTCACTTCTTGTTCTCGGTGCGTCAGGAATAATGTCATATAAAATGCCAGACTGAGAGTATAGTAGGTCTAACTGCTGGACTTTCAAGATAGCTTGTTCCTCAGTCACAATGCAGGACATCGAAACATCCTTAGCAATGTATGGTAGTAGAGACTTGAGGAACCATTCCAACAGAAACTCTGGAGGAATGTTGGCTTTCACTAATCTCTTCCGTCGGTGCCACTCTTGAACGTGGTCAGAAATATGTGTGGCCTTATTCTGACAGAAGGTAGACAACAGTTCAGTACCAGTATCATAACGAACCGGAAACTGGAAATGGTCCAAGAAAACCAAAGAAATATCATTGCATCCCCTATAGGTATTCCCAGGAAACTCCACATACCACTTCGCAGCTGCCCCGGTGAGGGTTTATTGAAATAGTCGTAATCTAACGGAATCGCGATTCAATGAGTTGGAGGAGCACCAAAGGTGAAACATTGTGACATGATCACCCGGATCCTGGCCACCTTTCCCCTCAAACTTAGGGATGTCCGAAGGGATCTTGGTAGGAACCGGGGGCCAAGTAGGGTCGTGACACACCAGATCATTCGTGAGCTTCGAAATATCCGGAAGATTCAAACGTGTGACGAATGGGAGCTGCGGCTGGAAAGCTTGATTATAAGCTCCCATAAAAGGTTGGTTGAACGGAACCAAATTATAAGGTGGACCAAAAGCTTGACCATGAGTATTAAACTGCTGATAATGAGGACCTAGCGGACCATAAGCTTGACCATGGCCATAAGATTTATAACCTCCTCCGACCTGACCCATATGAGAGTAAGCAGGTATATAAGTGTTTTGGGCACCGTATTGAGGTGGGTTGAACTGGTGGCCAGCACCAACCGTGTTGTAGTAAGAGTTGCCACCATAGGTATGGGGCATATATGTACTATTCGTAGCGGGAACCGAATTGTAATGACCATAATGGTGAGGTATGTTCCCACCCCCAACATTAGGAGTAGGATGAGCAGTCGTGTGGTGACCCAAAGCATGAGAAGTATTCCCTACCCCAACAGTGGTGTTACTAGTAGCAGGAATGGTGGGGTTATCACCATGTAGATAAGATACATTCCCACCCCCTACATTAGCATTTCTAGTAGTGGTGGTGGACGCAAAAGTGTGTGATATATGTCCACCCCCATGGTTAGGAGGAGCATTAACATTGGTGAAAGTGGTCCTAGGTTGACGAGTAGCAACATGAGTGTTCGGTGGTGGATGGTGAGTCGTGTTTCAAATAGTGTTCCTATTAGGTTGGGCAGCCCTAAGAGGTGGTCTTCTTCCAACATTAGCATGGTTAGGAGGATTATGACCAGTCTCCATACTACGTGTGTGAGTGATCAACGTGGTGCCCCCGGCAAGGGTATTTCCCCCAATGGGTGCAGTGTTTCTAACACCATGACTAGTGCCAACATGACTACCAAAAGCAGTGGGAGGATCAACTGTACTGAAACCGGGCATACTATATGAGAACGGGTTAATATTGATCGCAGGATCTTCGTCTTCAGGTAAGGTAGGAATCCCATAAAGATAATTATTCAGATTCGAAGGATCGAACGGATCGTTCTCAAGTGGATTCGGCCAAATAGAACCAGGTTGAGTCTCAAGCGGATCACCCCCCCAGGCCTCTCGAGGTGTGGGGGTGTCTGGAGTATGTTCGAATCCACCCGATGGAATCGTGGGGAAGTCCTCCATGTAGGAATGTGCAGCCGTCATAATGTCAGCTACATATGTCTCGTAAGAATCCGAAGACTCTGAAGGATCCCGCCAGCATCCCCGAGCAATACGACGTGAAGACTCGGTCGGTTTTCAACCAGCTAACCGACGAGATCGGCGGAGAGTAGGACTCCACGCCATGATATCTCCGAAGAGAATATCAAATCACAACATCTCCCATGGCCAACTATCGATCAAAAACAATAAATCAAAAGCACACACCTAGAGAAACTACAGTCAAGAGCAGACAAACAGAGTGGCTAAATGAGCTCCCGACACTAGAGCCGGTATGTCTCGCCTAGGAGAGGCTTGAGACTCCCAAACTATAGCCGGAGGTAACAGAATCAGTTATAGAGACACCCAGGCTTCACTACATGCACATGGTCAAGTCCACTATACAAACACAACTGTGTTGTCCAATCCCTATCTGACTCGGGACACAAACAGCATAACCACTGCAAGTACCCTATGCGATACCTAGGTAAGGAAACTATGGTTACCGCAATATAACCAATGCTCAAGGGGACAATCGCAGGTGGGATCCGTTCTTATGGGTAGGGTAGCTAAGCCTGAAGAACAAGAGGATGAACCTCCGGTACCCCCAGATACGAACAAATCCTGGAAATATCTCCCACGTTCAGCCGGTATCAAAGGGATATCACTTCAACCAACCTCTCGTGACCTCATGCTTAACTCTGGCTTGAGTAGAGCTTCCTGAGAACACCGATATATACCATGGATTCCTCCACTCCCTGGTCAGACACCTGATTTTTTGTCTAGTAGTCTTGGATTGTTAACTCATAATGATCTATTCCAAGACTCTAAACCTATGCTAGTTGGTGTACCCTATAAATAAAATCAGTCTTATCAATTTTGAGATTAAGAGTTAATTTTAATGGCTATGGTTACTCAAAGGATATGGTCGTGAAACTAGTGATGTGTATGACTCAATAGTATGCAAAATCGTCCAATCCTAGACTCATCTATCCAATAAAACAATGTCACTAGCATGCAAAATCAACTCAACGGTTCCAAAATAAAAAAATGCAATCCTTTTATATTTTCGATGCACAAGCATAACCTAAATGAAAGCAACAAGCACTCAATGCAAGATGCAATACATGAAAGTAAAAAAAAAATGTATTTTCTCTTATAAACAAAAGGAAAATGCAAAAACTAGATGTATTTTTTTTGTATTTTTCAATATAAAAAAATGAAAAATGCAAGCAAAATCCTACTATTTAGTCACTAAAGTGCCGAGAAGATCACTAAGAGAACCCAGTAGATCCCAAAAAGCAAGACCCAGCCATAGGGATGAGCACAAAAGGAAAAAACCAACAAGGCTAAATCCAAAGATGGGTAAAAAACCAATAAGGCTCAACCAAGACAAATGAAGAGTTCTGGTCACAACCAAGGCATGGAATAGTCAAGAAACAGGCCAACAAAGACTAAGATCATCCAAAGCCAACCCAGCAACAACCAATAATCATAAACCAACAAAAGCCAGAGTTGTACGCTATTGTCGAAGGAATACCTGCGGGTACCCGCGAGCAGTAGAGTAAACAGAGGCAGGTATACGCGAGCAGAGCTAAGCTAGCCGACACGTTAGGAAAGGCAAAGGGGAAAACAAAGAGTCCAATGGCTCAGAAAAGCAAGTTTTCTATAGTGTATCTCAACGGCCAATCAGTGACACAGAGCTTCGACAAACAGCAACTCTAATTAAGGACTAATGCTTAAAAATCCCCAAACATGGATGTTTTCCCCACCGGAGTCACCATTTCTGTGTTGGAGAAAACTCACTATGGCTTGGGGTAGACCACAACAGACAGCTGACTACCAGAAATTAACTCAATTCTCAAAATTATGCTTATATAAATGACAATGCTAAGATAATGGAGAATTTAACCAACCTCGATCCAACGTTTGATGTAGATCCCCGTTGGAGCTTTCAATCCGTGCACTTGAAATCTGCAAATTAGTCTTGACAGCCAATATACAACAGGTACATATAATATATAAACAACATTAACATCATCAATAGCAATGGTCCATGATATTATAAGTAAATGCAACCCAATGTGTAATAAACAACATTCACAACATTAATGGACAAGAATATGAGTATTTCTATTAATAAACAAGAAGAAGTACAATGTGATACGACCTCTTGCTGGCAACCAATCTGAACCACGATCTGGATCAATCCACTTGTGCCTCCACCACTTCAATCCTCCATGAATGGCAAACTCAAACTATGGTAGGAGTTTGGAAGGTGAACATAAGGGGTTCACAAATACAAGGATCAATGAGTGTAGACTCAAGATAGGGAAAAAATCCACTAGAGTTCTCTTGCTCTTCTTTCTCCTCCCATCCATAAGCCATATGTGCTCAATATATAGTCCTCCCAAAGGTAAGTGAAAGGACACATCGAGGCGTTTCTTGGGAAGATGGAGGGTCAAAGGTCACCCAATAACCGCTTTTTGGGAGTAAAAAGTAATAAACTAATGATTTTTACCATTTTAAATGCTACCTGCGGGCTATAGTGATGCAACTCGTGGGTACGCCCACTGTAATGAAACAGCTAGTGGGTAAGAACAAAAATAGGGAAAAATAGTGTCTGAAAGATATAAAGTGGATCTGAGTCAGTGAAATGGATCCTACAGGCAAAAGAATGCTGATACTCACAAGGTGGAAAGTTACGTTGTAACAACTATAGAATATATTAATATTATTTATGGTGAAAAGATACATGGAAAAAATGTTTTTGATCATTTATTTATTCTATATGTGAAAGGAGAAGGGGTTAGCTACGATTATGGGGGTATTTTTATTATTATTTTATTTAAGGAGATGGGAACAAAGGGATTTTTACAAAAAGGGAGGAATTATTTTTTCTTCAAAATGGAGGATATTGGCTATAATTCTTGTAAGGGAGGGACCTAGGGGGACTTCAAATATTTTTGAACTGAGGTGCAAAGAGAACCATGGTGAATGAATGCATATGGAGAATTAATGGAGGTTATGAAATTGACAATTTTTAGCTAACATGAAACAAAATACATGAACTTGTCAAAACTTTAACAAACTTCCAAGATGGTCAAACGACGATGGTTTTGTTCAAACAAAATATGAACACAACCAGTACAACAAGGTGAACGGAGTAACACTAACTTTAGGACATGACAATTCCAAAAGGGAAAGACGACAAATATCGACTAAGACTCGACTCAACCACATGTAGAAGAACTCATCTATCACTTGATAAAATATATCCAAGACATGATGTATTATCTAGATATCAACTCACCACACCTAAGGCACTAATTAGTAGAGAAACCCCTAAATGAGCATATCAATGATTCTCTTGTCATCTAACACAATAGGCATCAGGATGGCCTCAAATAAATGATCCCTAGCTTAGAAGACATGTATTGAAAAATAATCCAAGTTGTGTACTATTAATGTTACAATTTACTAAATTTTAACACTGCAGGTGGATTCAGAGACCCCTTTGGGGTATCCAAATCCACCTGCAATGTTAAGGGGTCTCCGGATCCACCTGCAGTGTTAAAATTTAGTAAATTGTACAAATTCATTATCAAAATTATAATTTTCCATTGTCAGAATGACACAACTAAAAAGGACCACATAAATGACCAATTTTTATGTGGTCATTTTTAGATTAGTTATTATCTCGTGACCAAATTGGTCATTTTTAGTTTAGTTCTTATCTCGTGGCCAAATTGGTCATTTTTAGTTTAGTTCTTATCTCATGACCAAATTGGTCAGTTTTAGTCAGTTCACTTAAAATTTCTCAATTTTGGTCATTTATCCCTTGAAAAAGCTGTGGTGACCAAATTTTTTGGTCGCTTGGTCACTTATCTCTCATTTTGTACTAGTGATCATGAGAAATGTGAAAATTTGAATGTTCTGGATGTGTTTGAAGATGAACTTGAAGAGATCCAAACACTTGATGTGGTGAAAGAGGAACTTGAATTGTCTCTTGATGAAGGTATTGCAATTTTTAAAGAAGAGCATGATTCATCTACATTGGAACCAATCTATGACAAAGGTTTCACACTTTTGAAGGAGCTGCATGATACTACCCATATGGATCCTTCCCATGATAAAAATTCTGCAGTTTTTGATCATTTGGGTGAGTTAGTTCATTCTCCTACATCCTACAATTACATGCTTTGCAGCATTAGTCTCAATGAAGTATGGGTGAAAGGGTTCTTTTTTATGGTGCCACAAGAGGAGTATGGAACTCCTAGATTTACTTTTTATGATGACATGGTTGGAGCACATTCTTATTCACATTTGCAGCATCATCCTTTTTTACTTTATGATGATGCACATCTACATGGATGCACCTATTATATGCATTTGAGTCGCCTGAAGACTCATGGTTTTTCTTGCTCAACACTTGGTTCATTTGATGTTGGAGTAACTTCATCCAACACTTGGGTGAATAAATTTATGATTGGAGAACATTTTTGTTGGCAGCCACATACGTTGATATATCTTTATGATTCTCACATTCATGGATGTATAGGTGAGACTTCTTTGAGTCCTTTGAAGTCTCCTTGTTTTTTCTGCTCATTATTTGGTTCAGATTTTAGTAGAGATTCTTCATTCACTTATTGGATGAAAGAATACATGGCTGAATATTTTGATGCATATCACATCCTTTTGGAGTAGCATTATAGGACATGGGATCCTCACCTATGTCATTGGAGCAGATTTGATGGGTCACTTGAAGATTGTATGCACTTGGAAAATGGTGGTCTACTTCCTTTGAGGTATAAGCACTTTCATGACTCTTTGATGAAGCATCTCCTTGATGTACATTTTCATTATGGTGTTATGTACTTTGATGATATATATTTTGTACTCATGATGTTTGGAAGAATGCATACAAGAAAATGGGATCCAGGAATCCTCTTATCTGATGGTATGGGTTGGAGAGCACTCTTAATTGTTGGGGTGCAATACAAGCAATGGGACCCTGGAATAATTTTTATCTCATTGGTTTCAAATTTTTGGGGAAACAAGCAGTATGGGAGATGGATTTCCCACTTAATAAAGTGATTTTTATCAGAGTAGTGCAGCATCAAGCATGGTGGTTCCTCTCTAAAATATTCATGGAAACTCAAAGACTCAAGGTTGGGCAATTCAATGGCAACTTCAAATAATTATACAAAAAGCAGATTCTTCAACGCCCATGTTTGAAATTGCTTGAGGACAAGCAATATTGGAAAGGGAGGATTTGTCATGTACCAAATTTGGGTCACAATGGCCTAAGAAAGTTGGACCTATTCATTAGAGTTTTTCAAATTGATGCTAAAGGCCAACTAATTGCCAAGGAGGAAAATTACTAGTTTCCTAGGTTTGGGGTGGAAGCTTTGGGATTTGGAATAATGGGGATAATAAATGATGTTGGAACATTAGGATGGAATAAATATTTAATAAAGGAGATAAATAAATATATACAATTGAAAATCAAAGTGGCATTTGAGCATGAAGACACATGAAGGAAGTGGGACCTACACAAGCTAGAATTTATGTGCCACATGGCATCCTCTTCTTGCAATTTTGAATCCATGGGAAGCCTAATGTTATTGGCATGAGTTATAAGTTCAATAATACTTGTCATGAGTCAATGAGGTTGAAATATAGAGGAAGAGTAACGCCCATGGAAGAGGAAGAGGCAATTTGGAGCTAGTGAGACACTTGGGCTAGATTCCCTAGCTCTATGACAACAATGATGAATATGCTATGACACCTATGACACAAATCAGACCTGAAGGCTGAAATATGACATATATGACATGTCATTGCTAAATGTAGACTCAAAGAGGGTGCTTAAGGGTGTTAGGGCAGCTAAGATGCTTCCACATGTGATTTGGTGGAAGTGGGAGACTAGGAAGTGTTGTACAAGTGGTGTTCTTTGGAATCTCTTCCCAACTCGAGTTGACATGAGTCTCTTGGAAGGAATTCAACCCATGGAGGACATTAGAACTTTATAAATTTCAATAACAAAGAATGAAACTATATTTTTATCATTTGTAGAATTTGCAATTGCATTTGTGAAGAGGGAGAGCTAGTGGATGACTAGTTTCTTGCCTTAGCCAATTTCGAGGGTGAAAGATTCCCATCCAGGTTGGTAATTGGAAAGGAAATTCAGACCTTTCATTTGGAGATTTAATGGAGTCTTTATTTGAATGTGTAAGATACAAGGCAGCTCATGGTTTCTTCTATTGCAGCTCACTACTTCAACCATTTCCAGTTTTGATGGCATATTCTTGATCCTTGAGGGAGGGCGTTTTTGGTGAGATATTGTACTCTTTGGGGGAGATTCCAATGCCCCATTTATTTTGTAATATGAATTAAATACTCTTTTATTCATATCTAAAATGTTTCAGGTCGAAATTCCAAGTAGAAATGTATAAATCTCATTCTTAATGAAAAAACAATGCCATTTCCCCACTACCTTGTTGTGAACCAATCTAATGTTGATGGATCCGAATGGATAAGTAAAATACTAGGGGTTTATTGATGAATGGAATGTTATTGATGTATTATACAAGTTTCATGTTCAGTGCTCAAGCATTTGAAGTCATTTTACTCAGTTTATTTACATTTGGAGAAGATTTGGTGCCATTTCCCCAAGGGTCGAACTAGTGATTTTTGTTGTTGTTTGGGAGAGGTTTGGAACAGACTTAATAAATAATGAATGGTGCATTTCAGAACTTAATAATATACTTGAGACATCCCCTACCTCGTTTCAGAAAATTTGAGTGGGTTTGGAGGCATTTGGGAAGCCATTTTCAGTACTTACCCCAGGGGGATTTGAACCCCAAATTACTAGTAAAATTACATACTTGGTCAAGAATCTTAAGAGATTTTTAAGAGTTATTTTGGTGGCCATATCTCATCCCTGAACATCATATTCAATTCATAATATCATTCATACACGTTACTTGAATATTGGAAGGCATTTGGAGTCAAATTGAGACCTAGAGACCAATACTAGTCAAAGGAAAATTACTAGTAAAGTTCCCTACATTGGCCAGAATTGAAAGAGGATTTGCAGAAGTATTTTAATTGTCCAAAAGCATCCCTGAAACACATATTTATGTTCTAACATCATCCATATACCTTCTCAGAATATTTGGGATCAATTGGAGCAATTTGGGGACCTCGAGCTCAAAACTAGTCAAAGGTCTAACGAGGGAAAAAAGTGAAAAATTGCCATTTTAATAAAATTCCTAACAAGGGACATTACACTTGGCCTCCAAGAATGCACATACGACCATGATGCATGGATGGAATACAATGGTGGGGATACCTGTGGAGAGTTTGGGACAATGTAACCTGACATTATTTATCTAGAACATCATGAACATGCTAGTGTGATCCTCTTTCTGATGGAACTATGATTCTAGAGCTCATAACCACTCGATTTTATGCAATGTGTAGTTGTGATGAAGTGGAATATGGTTGTATATTAACTTTTATGATTGCAAGATATGTGATCCAGCTCAAGAGTTGAAATATTGACCATGCCTTAGCCTTATGGATTCCAATATATTCCCTAGATAATTTGATCAATTATTGGCAATGTTGGGTGAATTTTGCAGTTAAAATTGATAGAAATTTCCTCTACAAAAACTACATCTTCAAGGTGATCTAACTATGATGTGTTTCAACTCCTAAAAAAATATATGAATAATCCCTAGGCTTAGAGTTACAAAATGCTATTTCAATGTTAGCTTCGAGGAAACAGAGATGCGGCTTCTAAGCACATGAATACGGCATATGTCCAAAAATGTTTTGCTACTTGCGTGATTCACATGGGGCCAAACGAATTGTGTGGTATTGATGGATCCCATTAATAGGTAAGAAAAAGCATATAAATCCTTTTCTCAATCAATCAGATTGGATTAGAAGAAGTTATTATGGTATCAAGTTGGTAAAAGATGAGTGCATCCTAGTTAGATTTATAGAATTTTTCAATTTACATATTATGAATGATGAAGTCTTCCTTTCTAGCTTAATTATACATATGACACTAATCTGATTGGTTGTTAGCAGCACCTCTTTCTGATATAGGTTTAGAACAAATACATTGACCCATTTTTGCTAGAAGAGCAATTTTACTTCAGTACGGTTGGCACAGTTTTAAGAAATGTGAAATACTAGTTCGCAAGATAAGTGAGATCCAAAAGAGAAGATGCAGTTACTAAGAAAAACTCTAGTGTTCAATGATTCTAAAGAAAAATATGATTGAGGCATAGTCCCCGAGGACTGTATTGAGCTTAGTTGGACTACTAGTATGTGCCATCCTCCATAAAGCGCCACAAGCAGTTACAATTTAAATACTAGTAGTTCATAGCATTAGAATATGTCTATTTAAAAGACATCACTTGTCTCACAAAGCAGGCCTAATTTTGTATAAGAACAATTATGTTTTCATCATTTTAGAGAGCATCATAACAGTTTTGAGACTTATTATGTTTGACAGTGATTTTTAAGTAATGAAGAATTCTTTCATCCTATCTTCCTGAGTAAATTAGTGTTCATGTGTTGCCATGGGTAAGGGCCCATACATTGGAAATAACAGGGGCATGCAAGTTAGATTAGGTTTATTTGTTGTTGAATGAATGAGATAGGGTAAAACAGAACAGACTAGATTCATTACAGTTTGTAGGCGATTTACATTATGTTGACAGAGTAGCGCTAAATAGATTATTTTTGCAATTTGAATTCAGTTTGAATGCTTTTTATTATTTCTGCAATTTCTCAATTCAGCATTTATTTTATGAGACATGGTATTTGATTATGTGAGTTCAATTAAACATGATATTTCCAAGTTTGTTTAGTTACTCACTCAGATCTTGAGGTCACCTAAAATCCCTAGACTTAATGTGTAAATGAGAAGGTAGATCGGGAATCACTCCTCAAAAGGCTTGTCTAAAGCTTGGTGACGATCATCCTTAAACTAGTCCATAAACCATTGATAAAGGGATAGGTACCTAACTAGATGATGGGATCCATGTCCCTTGTAAATTCATAGATCAGAATTTCCTTTTGTTTTGTATCTGCATTTTTCCTTCTTTAGAATAATACTAGGCATCATTAGAAGTTTCTTTGTAGTTGCTCATATTGTGCAAGACCCTCATAAGTTTGTATGAATCCATGGGTTCATGATAAAAGGGACGGTTTAGATACATCATATTTGATGGTGTATTGTCCCGACAGGATACAATATTGATTGTTGATTGATTAATCCTTTCAGTTATGTATCCCTTGGCCTTATCAACAACCTCCTAAAATTACTCCTCAATTAGTGAACCTCACAAAGAGAGAATTATCCATCAAAAGTTTGCATGGAAAACTTGGCTAGAGACTATTAAAATTGTGTATCCCTTTGCTTTATGAGATTAATAACGATATATCTCTTGCATACAAAGACGAAATGGCATGCCGTCATAGGTGGTGCATAGTAGGAATAGAGGACTTCCAACAATTGGTTGTGTGACACTTTTTTATGCTTGTTTAATATATGTTTTTAATTAGAATGGAAAACTAGGCACCTTTAAGGGAATTTTTTAATGCCAGCTTTTTGTACTTATGGGGTCAAAATCTATTTATGTCATATTCTTACTTCATTAACATATTTGAACCAAATCTTGCCTTCAAATGAGTCATTCTTCCTGTTAGTGCTAAAACCTACCTTTTTTTTTTGCATATTTGGATCAATTTCATGATTATGTAGCAAAAGCTTGAAGTTTCATATGTATTGGCACTACAGAATGAGCTTTTATTCTTTAGTACGCTACAAAATGAGTTGTAGTTCTACAACAAAGGTTATTTTGGTAACACTTTGAGGCTAGAGAATCACATTAAAATTTGCAGCAAAACTACAATCATATTTTGATTTAATGGACATGTGTCTCTTATCACAATCCATGACCTAGTTGATTAGGAACATGCAACGATGACTATACAGTTCATAGAATGGTGTACATTTTTTTCTTAAAAAGACAATATTTTTATTTCAAAATACTATTTTATCTCCACGTCCATTTTAGGTTATGCAACACCTTATCGAGCTTGCATTCGTCAGTTGCCATATTGCATTCTCAGCCATGGCACTTCATTAAGGAAAACACTTGATGCATCATGAACCTGATAGCGTTCTATTAGAGGTTTATCCAGAACGCAAGAGGAAATTTGAGGAAGTTGGTTGTTATGAATTTTCTCAACATCTTCAAGGGTATAACTAGTAGATAGCTTGGGCATTTGCTGAATTTTTTTGATGGTTACCAAGATGTCCTGGGAGGTTTAACTATCAGAATCTATAAAGAATCCATTGCACATATTTGTCTTCTATCTCTAGAAGGATAAAGGTAGTTCAAACAACTTACAAGTTAAAGACACGTTGACTGTTTCTGTCATTTTCCGAGTAGCAGATTTCGAGATCGATTTTCGGTCGAACCGTGAGGAATATGTCAAAACGGTTAAAAACCCACTTTGAGAATGGGTCGACTTAGTCTTATCACGAGTCATTTTCAAATTTTCGCAATGGTTTAAGAGAAAATTGTCTCTTTTGAAGACAGAATTTCCCAAAAATGGTTGCGGCCAGTGTTTGAATGCCAGTTCATCATCCAAGCATCTCTAGATCAAAAATTTCAAGGAATTCAACATCAGCTGCTCCAGACTCCCTGCAAGAAGTCATTGATTGTTGCTATATTTAGTTTATTGTTAAAATTTGATCCTAAAAGCTGATAACAACTCTTATCATGTAAATGTTATAAATTTGATCATTATAATGTAACAGGGGAGGATCGTCCTCTTGGGAGGAGGTAGCGGTTCAAAGAATGTCTATAGGGAGAAGCTTTCATCTTGTGCATTTTCTCCAGTATTTAATATGACAACAATATGCTCATTCTCTACGATCATCATCACATTTGTTAGACTATGTTTTTCTCACTTTTCTGCAATTCCTCTTATTAGAATAACAGAGATAATTTATATCTAACTTCTAAATGTTAAAAAAATAAAAAAAATAAAAAATGTGCACATTTTTTCACTAGGGGAGTCAGCAACAGAGATTGGTCTGGTACTCGCATGACACGAGGTCCAGGGGTCCAATATCGCTACCACTATAACCCTACGTGAAACCACAAGGCCCGATTCATGGTGCACAATGCAAGTTGGGGGGAATCGAACACATGACCTACTATTCACAACCAATTTCACAACTTCAATAAAACCACTTGAGCTACCCCCCACGGGCTTGTGTATTTTTTCATTATAACTAGCTACAAATTGTATATTTTTTGGAATAAATGGAAAAAGGCATTTGTAAATAAAAGTATAGTTTCTTTATTTCCAAGGAGTTTCAAAATAAATAAAAAATGGCTCGAAATGAAAAATGGTGCTACCAATATACACACTTTTTGAAACGAAGGTAAAAACAACTACTAAAATTGACCCCCAAAAAAACCAAAAATAATATCGGGTTCTCTTCAAGTTGTATAACTTGTTAGGACTGGATCTAGAACCCAGGAGCGACCAAACAAAGAGTAATGCTCTATGAGTGCTCCATGGTTCTCCATTGGGTTCTAAAGAAGCTTATTCGCATAATGTTAATAGAAATGCATCCCTTGATGGCGAAAATCAAGGAAAAACTTGAAGCAACCAAATACATCAAGAATCTAAACAAACTCATGGAAAGGAAGATGACTGCAATGGCAGATCATTTGGACAACCAAAATTCGAGGCCTACAATGAATCTTGGCTCCACCAGCAACAACCCCATCACCATCAAGGATGATGCAACACCACAACAACAAAAAATTAGGTTTCCCTTAAGTTTTATTTCGCCTTCATCAACGCCTATGCCTATAATGGTCTTTTGTAATTTTTATCAAATACCACTTTGCCCCCTCTAGAAAGCATGTAGGCCTCAATCAACAAAATCAATTCCCTAGCAATTGTATCCATAATTTTGTGGACTATCTTGGCATGCAAACACAATTTTATAGTTTGATCCCTCCTCATGGGAGGATGAATATGTACAACCAAAAGAATATTGTATCCCTATTTTTTTCAAATTAATAGAAAGGTTCCTATCTACTTGCAAAAAAAAAATACTATAGACATTATTTGCATACAACACAACTATATTTTCAGAATAAGTAAAACATTGAAGATGCAAAATTGATCCTTGTAAGGTAGTTACATTTTCATCAATGGATTTACAAGTGTTTTGTGATTGAACAACTAGGCTTTGGTTTAATTACTTCTAGAAATTCTAAATCCATTCATTACTTACTTCCCCCACATGAAAATTAAAAACCAATAATATTAATCCCCCCAAAATTAAAGAAAAATTGATTATAGACTTCGTCACTCTTCCTAGACCATCCACTCTCATATCGACATCACATTGTCCCCCATATATTCAATGTTTTGGCCTACAAATGGTACTTAATAATTAGAGAGTGTCTATGTTTCATAAAATGAAGGTGTAACCTTGACTTCAGATTAATGTTTCGACCTAAAAATTACAAAGCCAATGTCGACATGGTACACCTATGATTGTGTAGAATCTTGGTGGCCATGCAGTTAGGAAACAACTTACAATTGAAACACATTGTATATTATCAAATATCGTCGTTTTTCGATGTTGGAGGCATTTAACAAGTAGATATGCTTATGAGAGTCTGTTAATAAGACCACTCAACCATAATAACTTTGATATCATTTTTTTTTACTTCCTATTCATGATTTAATAACTTGATGTATGATGTTCTCAACGTAATGGGAAGAAAAATTAAGCAATCCAATAACAGACTAAATTCCATTAAAAGGCTCCAAGTTTAGATCTCTAGTCTAGTACTTTATAATATTAATATCTATCTGTTCACATAGAGCTCGCTCTCTTTTTTAATACAAAATATCTATCTACGTCTATATGGTGTTTATATAATTAATTGGTTGTACTCCTTTGTTTCTCAAAAATGCGTTAATGAGAAAACACTCAAAAGTCATTCATTGAAAACCCTAGACAATATTAAAGCAATGGCTATTGAGATGCTTCAATAGTCGCAACATTTTCGAAACATCAATATTTATAATAACTCAAAGCATCATATTGCTTATCATTTGATTAATCCATAATATAGATATTGTCCAAAATGAAGACAAGGTACAACCAATCATATGGAAAGATTGAGAATGACATATTAAAAAAAAGTGTAACAACCCCAAATTTTCTAAAGTGTGTATACAATTTCCTCCAACTAAAAAAAAGCATAATCATAAGAGTTCCTAAGTTTAGAAATATCCTATAAACATTTTTCTCTTATGTATGTATCTTTATGTGCAGTACAAAGTTTGCCAATTTCATAATTATAACAATGTTTTAAACTTATTCTAATCCATTTCTTATGCGATTAAGCTTATAAAAAAAAAACCAGGTATCAATATCTATGTTAATCTCACTAAAAAAGAAAAATTTATTCCAATCGATACATGCTTGAGATTATTTTTCAAATACTTCACATACACATCTAGAACTATATCCAAAGATTCTTTTGATCTTGACCATTAAATTTATAACCCTCATCAATATCAATTTGATTTCACCCGCGGAACCAAGGTTGACTGTGATATATATATATATATATATATAAAGTGTAACAACCAATCATATGGAAAAGATGCAGAGGCAACTTTAGTATGCTCTACCATAGGTCAACTTTGTCATTGTCTTGTAGGCTTCATAGAGGTAATATGGAGGCCACTGCATATTGAAAATTCTAGTGAGAGATCAAGCACTCAGGGACTTGACTGAATTCACGGGATGTGAGCGAAATCCTAGCTTTGCAGGGTTGTGAAGGTGATCTTCTTGGTTACAAGGTGTGGCGGCTGATCTGGGTGAGATTACACACCCAGCCCTGACAAGCCAAGAGCAGTGGGCTTGGGCCCCTTTCCTCATTCCTTTTGATGGGTTCGCATTCCCCCCCGCGGCCGCCGCCGACTGCTCCGTAGGAAGATGGATCTGGGTAATCTCAGGAGACAGACAGGATGGGAGCTAGGAAGAGAATAGGACCAAGAGGATGTTTACCCAGGTCATTAAAGATCCCAGCCATGCAGATAAAATCAGACAAGATCCGAGAGCGAATAGAAGAATGGCGTGAAAAATCCCTAATTGGGAAATTCGGGGGGATTGGCCCTAAAGAACGAGAGCTGGTGAATTGGATCAAGACAAATTGGAAACCTAAGGGTCATTATGACCTTCAACTTGGTGCCAAGGGGTTTTTTACCATTATCTTCTTCAATGTGGAGGATCGGGATAGGGTTCTCGAAGGAGGCCCATATTTTTTCTTCTCAGCAGGGTTATATCTTAGGCCTTGGAAGGAAAGATTTAACCCAGATACTGAGGATGTGATAGTGGCCCTGGTATGTATCAGGCTATTTTCGCTACCCTGTGAGTACTGGGATTTGGAGGTTATTCAAGATATTGGCAACACGTTGGGTGAATTTATTAAAATCTCAAACCAGACCAAACAACAGTGTTACACTGCGTATGCTAGGATATGTGTCTATATGGATTTGTCTAAGGAGCTTCCTGAAGCAATCAGTTTGAACTGGGAGGATGAGGAGTGGGTTCAGCCTTTGGATTATGAACAACTTCCTTTTCGTTGCCGTCAATGCCATGCATATGGCCATTTGGGAAGAAATTTCCCTCAGGTAAGTCCTTCTCCCCCTCCCCCCTCAAAAAGTGGCCTGGAAGGTGGTATTGACAAGGAAGGTTTTTCCCAGGTTCGTAGTAGAAGAAGAAAAATGGCAGGTCAAAATAAGGGAGGTAAGGAATCCCAGGGGAAGGGGATCGAGACATCAAATCCATTCAAGATATTGGAGGATCACTAGGAAGAGGAGATGACTGGAAAGCACAAAGGTAAAGAAAAGGTTGATCCTATGGAAGGAGTAATAGAGGAAACGGAGAAGACCCAAACTGGTATAGACCCTATAGAACCAATGGTGGAGGATGAAGAGGAGGATATGGAGCTCAGGAATCTAAATCTTGATGAAATTGAGAGGGAGTGGGAAACGAAAGGAAAAGGTTATGTTACCAAACAATAGAAAGAGATTCTAAAGGAAGCCATCATTAATGCCAAAGTCCCATGGTAGCTAGGAATAGCCTTGGATCCTTAAAAGGGAAGCAAGAGGAAACCCTCGAAGTTTGACTTAAAGAGGGGCAGGAAATCAGACAAGCAGAGGATTGCTGAGATAGGTGTAAAGTTAGTTGAGTCTAGCCAGTACCCCACGATACTGGAGGCCCTCTCAGAAGCCCATAAGGTTACTCAATGAAGCTGATATCATGGAATATAAGACGGTGCAACCACCCCAGGAAGGTCAAAAATTTGGCCAGGAATTTTAAGCAGGAAAAACCGGATATACTCTTTCTCCAAGAAACAAAATGCAGCTCTCTTGTTCTGGAGCGTATCAAACAGAAGATATGGAAAGGAAGGGATATGATGGCCATTGATTCTAATGGCTTTGCAGGAGGTATGAAAATGTTTGGTGATTTGATGTTGTTGGCCTGTCAGAATGGTGGGCCACTCGCTTTTCTCTAAGTGCCATGTTCAAAGACCGTGAAACCGGCACCTCTGGGATACTTGTCAATCTGTATGGCCCTAGCGCTTTTCCTCAAAAAGGAGCGTTCATCTAGTAGTTATCATTGCTGCATGACCAGGCTTCCTGTGGCTCCTAGATTGTCGGGGGTGACTTCAACCTTATTACGTCTCTGGAGGAAAATAAAGGAGGAAGCATAAATTTGGATAAATATCAGGAAGCTTTCGGGGATTTTATTACCCAACGACCTTTCATACACATTGAGACGAGCAATGGGTTATACACTTGGAACAATAGGCGAGGGGGTCCCTTCCTAGTGTCCTCCCGCATTGACATATTTCTGGTCACTGAAGACTTGATCATAAATGGAGGGGAAGCCCATGCATTTGTCCTTCCAACGGCTGGATCGGATCATTGGCCCATCTATCTCCAATGGGATTGCTCCAATTCTGGTCGTTTCAAACCTTTCAAGTTTGAACAATTCTGGCTCGAGCATAAAGACTTTAAGGAGTTGGTGGGACAGTGGTGGCAGGAGATTGTCCCTCCCAGAGGAACATGAATGTTCCAATTTCAGTAAAAGTTAAAAGCCTTAAAAGTCAAAATCAAAGACTGGAATAAGTCAGACTTTGGGAATATCTTCCAGGACAAGGCAAGGGTGGTGGCTGACTTGGAGAGGATACAATGTCAGGGTATGGATATAGGATGGACCGAGGAACTAAAGGAACAGGAGTTCCACCTGTTGACTCAACTTGAATCTCGAGAAAAGTAAGAAGAGATTTTATGGAGGCAAAAATCCAGAATCCAATGGCTTCAGGAAGGAGAACAGAACACAAAATTCTTTCATAATTCTGTTGTTCATAATCACCACAAATCAAAGATCTATAAGCTGAGAAAAGATGATGGAACCCACACAGAGTCTAGACAGGAGATAGAGGATGAACTTGTTCTCCATTTTTCGGATATTCTCAATGAGGATAGGGTGGATTGCAACTTTTCTATTGCCAGAATAGCTAGGAACATACCTAGACTGGTCACAGATGAGCACAACGAGCTCCTGAACAAATCTGTTTCCTTGCAGGAGGTTGAGGAAGCTATGCAGCAAATGGCTCTTGGAAAAGCCCCTGGCCCTAATGGGTTTACCACCAACTTTTTTCGTTTCTTTTGGGATCTTATTAAACAGGAAGTTGCTGACATTGTGGAAGAATCTCGCCAATGTGGGGGGGGGTTTGAAGGCTTTCAATGCCACTTTTCTGGCCCTAATCCCCAAGGAGGAAGGGGCTGAGGTTCCTAACAAGTTTCAACCAATTTTCCTATGCAACGTTATCTATAAAATCATTACTAAGGTAATTGCTAATCGGCTAAAACCCCTTCTCCCTCTCTTGATAAGCCCAGAACATTTTGGTTTTGTGGAAGGCCGACAGATTCTGGATGGTATTATTCTGGCCCATGAGACAATTCATTCTCTGAAAACCACCAGAAAACCCAGAATGTTAATCAAGTTGGACATTGCCAAAGCATATGACAAATTAAATTGGCAGTATATGCGTGGAATATTGGAAGCTTATGGCTTTGATGCCAATTGGGTGAACTGGATTTTGAATCTTGTCACTACCCCCTTCTTTTCCATTCTGCTCAATGGCTCCCCCACTAGGCTTATCCAATCGTCCCGTGGCATAAGGCAAGGCGACCCCCTTTCCCCTTTCCTCTTCATCTTAATGGCGGAAGGATTGGGTCGACTAGTTAAGGATAAAGCTGGGTTGGGGGAACTCCGGGGTCTAGATCTCCATGAGGGTCTTACAAAACAGACTCACCAAAAATTTGTTGATGACACAATGCTAATGGGGCACCCTTCAGTCCAAGAATCCCATGCTTTTAAAAAAAGTCTTAATCTTTTTGCTAAAGCATCAGGGCTTGAAGTCAATCCAGATAAATCTCAAGTGTTCTTTTTTAACACTCCCAGTGTTACTCAACGTAATATTCTCCGCATTCTCAACTTTTCTAAAGGCACTCTCCCCACTAAATTTTTGGGTGCACCTCTCTCTAATGGCTCCATTAGAGGGATTTCTTGGAAAGATCTTCTAAATCGGATAAAGAACAGATTGCAGAATTGGATCAATAGACCGCTTAACCTTCCCAACATACTCATTTTGGTTAAATCGGTCTTCAGGCCATGCCTATCTACCTCTTCTCTCTGCTATCAGCTCCTAAGTCTATCCTTCGAGAAATCAGAGGTATCTAGCGCAACTTCTTATGGGGAGGTCGGGCATCCAAAACTAAGTTTTCCTTGATTCGTTGGGATGCCCTCTGCCAACCAAAGGACAAGGGAGGTTTGGGACTTTGCGATCCAGAAGTTGTCAGTGACATCCATGGTGCAAAGTTGGGGTGGCGCTAGTGCAATCATAGCAATGAACCCTGGGAAAAACTGTGGCAAATACGGTATGCTAGGACCCCGCCCACCAACGAATTAATTCATCTCAATACATATATTGGAGGCTCCCATATCTGGAGGAAATCTCTGACAGGAAGGAAAATGGTGCAGGACCATAGCTTCTGGGAAATTGGGGACGGAGAAATTGCCAACTTCTGGGATGATTCGTGGAATCAATTCCCGAAATTGGGGAGTGATCAACAGTGGCAAGATCTCAGAAATAGAGGCTTGATGGAAGGAAGATTGAAGGTCTGTCATTATTGGTCTAATATACCTGGGAATTTTAGTAGGAACTGGAGGGACCAAGAATGTTGGAATGATCTTACTAACATCAGGGATGGACAAGATTTTAGAGAAATTCTTCAAGAACGATATATCCTATTTAGGACTGGCCCTGGTAAATTTCGCTGGGGTTACAGGAAAAAAGGTGTTTTCAGCGTCAAGGAAGCCTACGACCTCTACACGAATCGAGCTGAGGTTGGTGATAGTTACTGGGCTATGATCTGGAAAATGAATCCCTGGAAAAAACAATAATCTTTTGCTGGTTGGTCATATGGAAAAGAGTCCTCACAAGGGAAAATCTTAAGAAGAGAGGAATTCAAGGACCATCATGTTGCTCGCTTTGTAGAAACAGTGAAGAAACTATGGGTCATATCTTGGATGAATGTGAGTTTTCCTCATTCCTATGTGACAAAGGTGCCTTGATATTTCGAAGAAGTGACCGGGCTCACAGTCAACCAGGGCTTTCTCTAAGAAACTGGGATGCTAAAGCATTTAATAACCCCATTATTGCTTTCATCTAGCAAATGTTCCCTTGCATGCTTTGTTGGAACTTATGGAAGGAAAGAAATGGAAGGATTTTCCAGGATAAAAGCAGGAATAAGGAGGTGGTTTGGACTACGATGGTACGCAACATCCAATAAACTGTTAGGATCCGCCAGTGGACTGACGAGGACAAAAATCTTACGAAGGGATAAATGCTCATTGCTAATGGATGGGACCTTGGAAAGGAGGATTTACTTGGGTTTCACATAAAAGAAAAACTTTTCAAACCATCTAGTCCTCAATCCTGGTCCCCTCCTGCGCATGCTTTCTTTAAAATAAATTTCGATGGGGCTTCGCGTGGCAATCTGCAAAAAGTTAAATATGTCAATAACCCAATATTAATCTTAAAAAAAAGAATGTTTTCCATGACTCTGACTCAAGTTAAAATAATAAGCTTTTTGCCTTGAGAAGGAAGATAAGAAGCTTGCCTTATATATATCTTTGCATTCATTAGCTGCTTTGTGGGACTGATTAGCAGTACCCTCATAATCCAAAGACAAAGCCATGGTTACTCCTGGAATTCAAGGTTAAAAAGGATTGATAATATAACTAAATACTTGGACAACAAAACTTACATACAATTAATATAAAAGAAATAATAAAATCCCTAGTAATAAGCAGCTTGTGAGGTGTTTTTAATCCAACAGTATATGGTGTTCCTTCAAGAGGTTCAATCTGCCGGCTTTGAATTAAAATTTAAGCACAGGCAATTCCCAGTAGGTAAATTGTATTGAAAGAAACCAGTCGGTAATTCAAGCACAGGCAAATTAGCAACTTTCTCATATACAAATATCTAACTAATATCTGTAAATAAAGATCCCATACAATTTCTCTCTAGTTCAAACAAAATGATATCATTGTTCCAAACCTCCAACAAAACATGTACCGGGTAAATAAGCACACCTATCTTCAAACTTCACACCATAACTAATTCAAAAGGACATCTAGCAGCCGTAGCACCTCCATTTCAACAAACCAAGAAATGTAACATCTCAATGGTCTAATCCTTCTTGTTATTGTTGTTTTTGTTCTCTTTTTGGGGGTCATCTTAGCTTTCACATATTGTACATGGGTGACCAGGAATTATTCAAATCCATTTCTTCCACCTTCCCAACCTCAAGCATTGTGAAAACAATCATATAGTAGTGACTCAGATTGGGTACTAAATGTTGCATAATTTCCTTTTCAATCACCTTCTTAATCTGATATTTGAATCGAATCTCTTTACAAAATGCATGCATTCATATCCAAAAGTGTTTTGTAGAAATTTTCAACACAGCTGTAAAAATATACAAAAACCATTGAGAAGGGAATGCCTTTTAACATAATCATCATAAACAAGAAATATGAGAAAAAAAGGCTATTACAGAGACAAGAATTCATCTCATATATCCTTCATGGACCATAATTGCAAATCGAAAAGAGCTACACTTAAGTTTCCTAAAGCTAAATTGCATTTTGCTCATGTCTAGGTGCCAATAAAGGGATGTGACTCAGCCATTTTCTTAATTTCCTGAGCTTTCTCAGAACTGGTAAGTGTAAAGGATGTACATAATACTATATAGTATAGACTATTATCTTTAGAAGCAACTATAAATGTTTATGGTTAATTCTAAATATTTTTAAAATTTATTATTTTCTACACACATATTATTGTCATCCACAACCTGCCAACCCCTCATAAATCTGGGGGTGCACTCTAGTCGTCCTGGGAACACGTCCCCCAGTACCCGTCATCCCCCAATCCTGAAACCCAGTGGAACATAGCTGAATAAATCCATAAATGTGTGAGTGATATCCTTAATAAACTGTCAATATAAATTAGTGTGACTAATTCTTGGGTTTAATGTTTGCAAATATCTAGTACCACCCAAACTGAGAGACGCTTGCCAATATTTGTAGATGGAATCCCTAGTAAACCTGTTGGCAAAGAGTATTGCACCTAATCCTCAGGCTAAATGCGGGAGTGAGATTGCTGGTATATTATCAGACGCAGACCCAATCAAGCCACTAGGGGAAAACATGTCACTAGGGGGATTCAAGACACTAAGGGGATTCGAACTGGGGTAAATCAGATTGGCTAAGTTTTCTTATTAACTGTGTGGTTAACTTTTACCAATTTTAATGGAAACATAATATATTCTAAATTTTATGTATACACACAGATGCCCATATTTACAGGCACTATCATGTGAAACATTGGTGTATGGCCACAAACACTCTTATATACACTCAAATATGTACACACATAGTGTGCACATTGCTAATAAAAATCACTCCTTGAGAGCCCATTTTAAAAATATGATCTTTATTTAATATTTATTCTCAGAAAATGTTTTAATGCAGGAGGAGCTCTACAACAAGAGATGGTTAGAAAGTTGAAAACTTGAAACTCATAATTTTATATTTTTTTACCTAAAAGTTATGGATTTTGCAATGATGTTAACAAATGCTTTCAGAGAAATTATTTTCCATGGGTATGATACACTGTACAGTACACACGCACTCATAAGAGTGTATACTCACCCCCTGATCCCAATGGACAATATTTTTATCATACCTGTTAGTAAATAAGCAATTTTAGAGTAATGTTAAATAGTTGTTAAATATTAAAGTAGAGTAATTATGTTGTTGCTATGATGGCCTCTGGCTTGTCTGTATCTCACCCCCTGCTCCCAATGTCCAACATTTTTTATCATACATGTTAGTAAATAAGCAATTTTAGAGTAATGTTAAATAGTTTTTAAATATTAAAGTAGAGTAATTATGTTGTTGCTATGATGGCCTCTGGCCTATCTGTATCTCTAGAGATGTTGATTTACATATAAACTTGTAACTATGGTGATCAGACTTTAGTGCTTTGCTCTTCCTCTTGAAATATCTGGCACAAATAGGGTAGAGATATTCTGTATAGTATGTCTCCAAATGATATACCAAACCAGCTGGTTCAATTCCAAACCAGTCATCTACGGGCATGTACAATTTTTTAAAAGAAAAATGCAAAAAACAATTTAAAAGCAAAATATCCCCCCTCAATTTGTGCAGTCCCACACAAATTAAAATAATAAATAAATAACAGCAAAAGGTAGCTTTGTCCATCCTGAACTTTCATCTGGAGGTGGTGGCTGGTACCAAGCGAGGGACCACCAGCTTATAAAGTAATGTAAATAGAATGCTCATGTTCTACACACAGTAAATTGTCTCAACTGTAGGCTGATTTACTGAAAGGTTCTATAAAAACAAAAATAAGAACAACAGAGCATCACCGAGCTTAAAAAATTTTGTTCGAAGATGTTGAAATTTAGATAGGAGATAATGTACAAGAGTAAATCGAGGAATTATATAAGATGTCAATTTGAGTTGGACACAACGAGGACAAATACCAACGAGTTTGAAGGTTTTGGAATAGGTTTTTTTTGTGTTTTAAAATGAGATATGTCCATGAGAAGTCCGCTATGTCCACGCCAAAGGATGATCATGTATTTCATGATGAGGATCCAATTCTCAGCAGTTCTGATGACTTTGATAATTGATTGTGTTGATCACGTAGTAGCTTGTAGCATGCTGCTTTTTGGACTCTAGAGGCCATTTAAGGCCTTGTTTGTGTATTTTTTTTAGATATGCATTGCACTTGGTGCCATTTTGATATATTCATCCTTACATGGTATATAGTGATACATTAGCAGACTTTGCATACTTGGTCTCTAATGATTTGGATTTACATTGATGTACATGAATATATCATTTCTTTAAATTAAATTTTCATATTTTAGTATTTTTTAGTAAACCAGTTCATAAACCAAATTGTCAGTCAATACCGATCCAAGTCCGTTCTAACCCTCGGCTGATTTTGTGTCCAGTTCGACTTTTGAAGTATCGTTTGAATGACACCAACATGGAGTTCGATTTTAGCATTGAACCTTACCAGTGAAAAATAAATAATACTGATAATAAAATTAAAAATCAAATAATAGTTAGGATTGTATAATATATTTTAAAAACTCAGACTATCAAGGTAGAGTCTGGCCAATACCAATGTCAGGTTGACTTCCACAAAACAAGCAACCTTTTTGTAAATTTTTAGCCAAAAGCGATCAACTTCAAAAAGAAAGAAGACCAATTTCATGATTCTCTCCTTCACTGTCAACAGAATAAATCAACTTAAGTTTGCTAACACCTCATGTTGCTATAAAATAGACTCTATTTGAAATTGACTTTTATTGTGAATCCCATTTATTGCTGATGGAGGAAACAAAGAGGCATTAACAAATTACACACATTTCTCTGCGAAAAAACCTCTTGTTCCCTTCTTCAGTTAGTTTGTAACAGCCTGCAAGGATATCAATTATTAATGTTGCTAGTTGTGACATCAGGGCAAGTGGTTTCACTCCTGCCTCCATAAGTTCCCTTAAACACTTGACCGTCTTTACTGTGTCTGCAGACAGTGCCAGATCAAGTAGATCTACCAACTTCTCATCTAGAATCAGCCCAACCTGAAAAGGAATACAAAACAATATTAAAAGTGTAGTGTCCACTCAAAACCTAAAATGCATTCCAGTTCTAGTTGAATGTACAGCTTCAACTCAATTTTCCTTACAATGCAATATTATTTCTCTCCAGCCATTTTTCTTTCTCATACCTCTTACATTTCTCAAACATACTGAAGATTGCACAATTGTTTATTATCAAATTTGGATATTTCTTTTCATTTCTTCCAGCGCTGTACAAACTATTTTCACATTCATAAGAACCAGCCAAAGTGCGTTGAAAGAATCTTATGCAAATATTGGTTTTATGCTTATTGTTTCATTTAGGAAAAAAGGAGATGACCAAAAAATAGAACAGACTACAAGTTGAACACACTAGAATATAATCTAGAGACAAACAAACATCAAGCATGATCAAGAACCAAAGTTACATCTATCATCAACATAGGTGTAGTGACATTGGGTGCAGGTGTGGCATATTTTCAGAACTACAGGATTGAAAGATGCATTAGTTTGTAGTCTAAATGAAAGCACAGAAATACAAGCATACACGGTGTGCCAAATGATTCTTAAATCACACAACTAATACAATGCAACCCAATAGTTGAAACTTGAGTCATATGATAATTAGGATCGATGAAACATATGCATCCTCATGCATAATTTTATAGCATGCCATATTGCATAGTTATAAATTAGCAGGTTATTTAAGATCAGCATTTGATTCTGTTGGTTGAGAAACAGGGTATGCATGCCTTTTCTAAGCTTCTTAGTTTTCTTTTTAAATATTACATACTAATAGGGCCATCCAAATTCAGGATTCAGTCAGCAGAAATATTTTCATTGGATTCATGCTAACTGTAATTACATGAACTAGGAACCACTGGCACCTGAACACCAACTAGCGCAACTTGCGTTGGAAGAGTTAAGAAATTTTTGAATTCTTTCAAAACATGACTTGTTAGGTTCTTAAATTAAGTAATAAATTATGTCCAAATACCACTCGTGTTGCTCCAACTCCTTCATAACTGCAGATACCATTTATGGACCACCACCTAATGCATCCATATCCAAATCTCTCTCATTCCCTTCAGTAAGCATATAAGCCAATCCCTGTCCCTTGACCAATTTTGTTGCCCGAATCTCCATATAATACTCCTGAATTCATGACACCCACCTTACTCTAACGCTCAAGCAATCCTGTTGGACGAAAATATCCTTCACAACTGGATGCAGAACATATGCTACTATCCTGGAGTGACCCACATCATTCCTGAAATGTTTTATGGATTGAACTAAATCTTATGCCTGTTTATCCATTTAGGTCCTATGTTTTGTGGTCAGAGGAATGGAAATCATAGTAGATGTGGAGACAATTGCTAAGGTTGCAGGGTTACCTATTGGACAAGCTTGGGAGAAAGATAATCGAGTTCCAGCTCAAGAAGCTAAGCCCAATCTCACCGGTGAATAACAAGATTTGTACTTTGCCAACGTCTCTCCCACTAAGCTAAGTAAGTAGGTAGTGAAGTGATTCAAAGGTGGTAATTCCATAGCGTGCATGGGCGGAGGGTGGCCATTCCCGATACCAAAGCACCCACGTGCAAGGTCATGTTTTCAAAAATTGTCTATTCTGCTACAGGTGCATTCATACATTTTTTTCAAAGTAACAACTTCATGGAAAACCCTCTGATACATTTTTTTCAAAGTAACAACTTCATGGAAAACCCTCTGATTCATGGATGGATTTTAAAGTACTAGTAATAATGCCCATCTAGCTCACTGCTAAGCTTCTATTTTAATTTAGCATTGTGAATGATCCAGATTCTTGCCCTTAATGTTCATAAATTATGTCTGTGTGGATTGAACCCGATCTCCTTAATAACAAAGTATTAGTAAACTACACTGAACTTGCCCAAGAAAACTCACAAACAATCAATCAAGATGAGAAAACAAATATGTAAAATCCTTTAAATTCAAATACATGGAAACATACAGAATTAGATGGCGTCTCCAAGCCTCTCTTAATAGGAATGCATCTTGTCAAGTCTTATTCGCTGATGAAATTTGGCAATGAATTCGTCTGGCTGGAACTTTGGAGAAATATCTTCTTGACCCCAAAAATTTGCTCCACCCCATGGAACCTCAGATAAATCATTTACTACACAATTTGTAAAATACCAAACCTAGTGGGTAGAGACTAGGTGAAAATCCTGCTGGTGCTTCTACTCATGCTCCTTCTATTCATGCTGCTGAACCAACTGAATCAACTTCTTGCTTCTTGGACAGGTGCTTCTTTGACTGGTGGTGCTGGTGCTTCTAGATCTTGAACATCAGACTCTAGATTTGGATCTCATTATTTAAATTCCTGAAATCCAAACCTTGGTGAAATAAATGATCCTAAGCCAGGTGGAAGGAATGAAATATCATGGCCTAGTGCTACTAAGCTCAGTTAAAAAATGAAATACCAAACCCTGATCCAACAAACCCTTATGCAACAACAAAGCATGGTTAAAGGGATTAAATACCATAACCAAGTGGTGTCGTTTGTACAGGTGCAAACTGTTCTTATGCTTCCTATGGATCTCGATCACGAAATTCAAGTTCTTCTTCCCCATAACAAAGGTAAGAATTTGGCACTATATTTTCGGAATCTAGCTCTAGACCTGGAAACTCCGAAACTTCCTATCGATCACCATCAGGGTTGGAATTTGTTTTTTATTTTAACCTTCACACAAAAAAAATCGACGTTTAAGTAGATATAGTCCCCATCTCAAGACGTTTTGTTCAAAATTACCCCCTTCATCAATTAAAATATTATTTTTATATAATAATTTTAATTAAAAAACTAATTTTAAATAGTTAAATTGTTAAAAAATTTAAAACTTCATATTATAAAATAAGAGTATTTAACTCATTAAATCTTAAAACTAAATAACCATTATCAAAAAACTTTAAAATTAATAAAGTATAATGTTAGGGCTAAGAAACATTTTATTTATTAATTTTAATAATTTGGAAGTTTTTCTTTCAATATCAAGTGATTTGTGATTGATTTCTAAAATATTTCAATAGTAAAATAAATTATAAAATGTAATTTCCAAATCTATTATAATGTTCAATTATAAATGAATTTTTATTGTACAACTAAGTGGAAGTGAGACAATTTCTTACTTTGTTATCAATTAATTATTATAAAATACTAATTCCCTTCTTCACAATAATTATTATAAAATAGAAATTTCCTCTTTAGAAGAAAATTAATTAGTGGATAAGTCCTCTTAATAAATATATTTACAAGTCGACCTAATAAATATAAATCGCTTAAGGACAATACCAACCAATATCTACTAAATAACTCCTTGGATGGAATTGATGTGACGTGGGGAAATATATTAAAGAAACAACCACCAAGCAATACATATTAAAAATACTAAATAAAATTTGATGACGGTCTAAAAAATACATTAAACGTTTTAAATACGTTTTGAAAAAGAACTTGCCCATGTTGCTAGACAGTTTCAAAAAATATGTACCTGTATTTGACAAACAAAATGCCTCGTGACGAGCATTTTTCCCGTCAAATTCCAACCCTGATCACAATCATCAGAATCTGGCTCTTGTCCTAGAACTGAAACTATTGCTACTGGCACTGGGTCTCAATCTAGTGAATCTGGCTGAGCAAAGGAAAGCTACGGGCTTTTACCCTGCATCTAGGAACTATACCTCTGACGTTGCGCCTTCCTAACAAGAACCTTCAATAGCTTATCATTGTTTTGGTCTCTTGGATTTTTCAAATATTCGCCATCAATTTGCACAACCATTAAAGTATCCGGAGCAACACTAGAATCGAATGCCTCTTTCGAGTAGACTATTTCACAGGGAACCATGGCCCCCGTTTGGGGAGTCAAGCCAGAATCTACATCTCTTTTTGTACCAATATTCAGTTCCTAAACAATTGGGGTTGCTTTCCATCACAAACCCCAAAGTTAAATAACTTTGTGGAATTACCAAGAAACATAATCCATATAAAAACAGGTGAGTCTTAATGTTTCCTTTCAAAACAAATCTTTTTCCCACACAGTTACAATAAGTGTATTCTGATATAATACCTTAGTCACCTTTCTATGTTGCATAGAGGCTTCTATTTATGCTAATAGTGTACCGAGACAATTAAACCATGAATTCAAAGATTAAAGAAAGCCCATAAATACAATGGAACCGAAGATATAAGGGTAGGAATTGTTACCTAAAGCATGATTGTGTTGCAGTAGTTGAGCCAGGGTTTCAAACCCAGCCCAAATATTGTTGAAAAAATTGATGGCAAATAAATGATCTGAAGAAAAATCAAGAAGCCTATCACATAGGATCCTTGCAAACATATGTCGGAGAACTTTGCTTCCTGTGCACAATTCGTGGAGATCACATGGAGATCCTTGCAACCATATGGATAACTTTGCTTTGTCTGAGCAATTCGTGGAGATCAGATTTATTGGAGGCCCTATTTTCTTTTATTTCCCTCTCAATCTATTTTCTAATTCACAGCTCATTCACTTTTCACTTTTTTTGAGTTTCCCTCTATTTGTTACACTTGTTTTGTTTATATTCTTCTTTTTCTTAATTTGTTAATACTAGTTCAATATTTTAATTATATAAATATGTATAATAACTATACAATATATTAATATTATTTATGGTGAAAAGATACATGGAAAAAATGTTTTTGATCACTTATTTATTTTATATGTGAAAGGAGAAGGGGTTAGCTACGATTATGGGGGTATTTTTATTATTATTTTATTCAAGGAGACAGGAACAAAGGGATTTTTACAAAAAGGGAGGAATTATTTTTTCTTCAAAATGGAGAATATTGGCTATAATTCTTGTAAGGGAGGGACCCAGGGGGGCTTCAAATATTTTTGAATTGAGGTGCAAAGAGAACCATGGTGAATGAATGCATATGGAGAATTGATGGATGTTGTGAATTTGACAATTTTTAGCTAACATGAAACAAAATACATGAACTTGTCAAAACTTTAACAGACTGCCAAGATAGTCAAACGACGATGGTTTTGTTCAAACAAAATATGAACACAACCAATACAACAAGGTGAACGGAGTAACACTAACTTTAGGACATGACAATTCCAAAAGGGAAAGACGACAAATATCGACTAAGACTCGACTCAACCACATGTAGAAGAACTCATATATCACTTGATAAAATATATGCAAGACATGATGTATTATCTAGATATCAACTCACCACACCTAAGGCACTAATTAGTAGAGAAACCCCTAAATGAGCATCTCAATGATTCTCTTGTCATCTAACACAATAGGCATCAGGATGGCCTCAAATAAATGATCCCTAGCTTAGAAGACATGTATTGAAAAATAATCCAAGTTGTGTACTATTAATGTTACAATTTACTAAATTTTAACACTGCAGGTGCATTCGGAGACCCCTTTGGGGTATCTGAATCCACCTGTAGTGTTAAGGGGTCTCCGAATCCACTTGCAGTGTTAAAATTTAGTAAATTGTACAAATTCATTATCAAAATTATAATTTTCCATTGTCAGAATGACACAACTAAAAATGACCACATAAAGGACCAATTTTTATGTGGTCATTTTTAGTTTAGTTATTATCTCGTGACCAAATTGGTCATTTATCTTGGTCATTTTTAGTTTAGTTCTTATCCCGCAACCAAATTGGTCATTTAGCTTGGTCATTTTTAGTTAGTTCACTTAACATTTCTCAATTTTGGTCATTTATCCCTTGAAAAAGCTGTGGTGACCAAATTTTTTGGTCGCTTGGTCACTTATCTCTCATTTTGTACTAGTGATCGTGAGAAATGTGGAAATTTGAATGTTCTGGATGTGTTTGAAGATGAACTTGAAGAGATCCAAACACTTGATGTGGTGGAAGAGGAACTTGAATTGTCTCTTGATGAAAGTTATGCAATTTTTAAAGAAGAGCATGATTCATCTACGTTGGAACCAATCTATGACAAAGGTTTCACACTTTTGAAGGAGCTGCATGATACTACCCATGTGGATCCTTCCCATGATGAAACTTCTGCACTTTTTGATCATTTGGGTGAGTTAGTTCATTCTCCTACATCATACAATTACATGCTTTGCAGCATTAATCTCAATGAAGTATGGGTGAAAGGGTTCTTTTTTATGGTGTCACAAGAGTAGTATGGAACTCCTAGATTTACTTTTTATGATGACATGGTTGGAGCACATTCTTATTCACATTTGCAACAGCATCCTTTGTTACTTTATGATGATGCACATCTACATGGATGCACCTATGATATGCATTTGAGTCGACTGAAGACTCATGGCTTTTCTTGCTCAACACTTGGTTCATTTGATGTTGGAGGAACTTCATCCAACACTTGGGTGAATAAATTTATGATTGGAGAACATTTTTGTTGGAAGCCACATACTTTGATATATCTTTATGATTCTCACATTCATGGATGTATAGGTGAGACTTCTTTGAGTCCTTTGAAGTCTCCTTGTTTTTTCTGCTCAGTATTTGGTTCAGATTTTAGTGGAGATTCTTCATTCACTTCTTGGATGAAAAAATACATGGATGAATATTTTGATGCATATCACATCCTTTTGAAGAAGCATTATAGGACATGGGATCCTCACCTATGTCATTGGAGCAAATTTGATGGGTCACTTGAAGATTGTATGCACTTGGAAAATGGTGGTCTACTTCCTTTGAGGTATAAGCACTTTCATGACTCTTTGATGAAGCATCTCCTTGATTTACATTTCCATTATGGTGTTATGTACTTTGATGATATATATTTTGTACTCATGATGTTTGGAAGAATGCATACAAGAAAATTGGATCCATGAATCCTCTTATCTGATGGTATGGGTTGGAGAGCACTCTTAATTGTTGAGGTGCAATACAAGCAATGGGACCCTGGAATAATTTTTATCTCATTGGTTTCAAATTTTTTGGGGAAACGCGGTATGGGAGATGGATTTCCCACTTAATAAAGTGATTTTTATCAGAGTAGTGCAGCATCAAGCATGGTGGTTCCTCTCTAAAATCTTCATGGAAACTCAAAGACTCAAGGTTGGGCAATTCAATGGCAACTTCAAAGAATTATACAGAAAGTAGGTTCTTCAACACCCATGTTTGAAATTGCTTGAGGACAAGAAATATTGGAAAGGGAGGATTTTTCATGTACAAAATTTGGCATTGGGTCACAATGGCCTAAGCAAATTGGCCTTATTCATTAGAGTTTGTCAAATTGATGCTAAAGGTCAAATAATTGCCAAGGAGGAAAATTACTAGTTTCCTAGGTTTGGGGTGGAAGCTTTGGGATTTGGAATAATGGGGATAATAAATGATGTTGGAACATTAGGATGGAATAAATATTTAATAAAGGAGATAAATAAATATATACAAGTGAAAATCAAAGTGGCATTTGAGCATGAAGACACATGAAGGAAGTGGGACCTACACAAGCTAGAATTTATGTGCCACATGGCATCCTCTTCTTGCAATTTCGAATCCATGGGAAGCCTAATGTTCTTGGGATGATTTATAAGGTCAATAATACTTGGCATGAGTCAATGAGGTCGAAATATAGAGGAAGAGTAACTCCCATGGAAGAGGAAAAGGCAATTTGGAGCTAGTGAGACACTTGGGCTAGATTCCCTAGCTCTATGGCAACAATGATAAAGATGCTATGACACCTATGACACAAATCAGACCTAAAGGATGACATATGACATATATGACATGTCAGGGATACAAATAGACTCAAAGAGGGCGCTCAAGGGTGTTAGGGCAGTTAATATGCTTCCACATGTGATTTGGTGGAAGTGGGAGACTAGGAATTGTTGTACAAGTGGCGTTCTTTGGAATCCCTTCCCAACTTGAGTTGGCATGAGTCTCTTGGAAGGAATTTGACCCATGGAGGACATTAGAACTTTATAAATGTCAAGAACAAAGAATGAAACCATATTTTTATCATTTGTAGGATTTGCAATTGCATTTGTGAAGAGGGAGAGCTAGTGGATTACTAGTTTCTTGCCTTAGCCAATTTCGACGGTGAAAGATTCCCATCCAAGTTGATAATTGGAAAGGCCATTCAGAACTTTCATTTGGAGCTTTAATGGAGTATTTATTTGAAGGTGTAAGCTACAGGTCAGCTCATGGTTTCTTCTATTGCAACTCACTCCTTCAACCATTTCTAGTTTTGATAGCATATTCTTGATCCTTTAGGGAGGGTGTTTTTGGTGAGCTATTGTACTCTTTGGGGGAGCTTATAATGCCCCATTTATTTTGTAATATGAATTAAATACTCATTTCTTCATATCCAAAAATTTTCAGGTCGAAATTCCAAGTAGAAATGTATAAATCGCATTCTTAATGAAAGAACAATGCCATTTCCCCACTACCTTGTTGTGAACCAATGTAATGTTGATGGATCCGAATGGATAAGTAAAATACTGATGGTTTATTGATTAATGGAATGTTATTGATGTATTATACAAGTTTTGTGTTCAGTTCTCAAGCATTTGAAGTCATTTTACTTAGTTTATTTACATTTGGAGAAGATTTGGTGCCATTTCCCCAAGGGTCGAACTAGTGATTTTTGTTGTTGTTTGGGAGAGATTTGGAACAGACTTAATAAATAATGAATGGTGAATTTGGGACCATAATAATATCCTTGAGACATCCCCTACCTCTTTTCAGAAATTTGAGTTGGTTTGGAGGCATTTGGGAAGCCATTTTCAGTACTTACCCCAGGGGGATTTGAACCCCAAATTACTAGTAAAATTGCATACTTGGTCCAGAATATTAAGAGAGTTTTAAGAGGTATTTTGGTGTCCATATCTCATCCCTGAATATAATATTCAAGTCATAATATCATTCATACACCTTACTTGAATATTTGAAGGCATTTGGTGTCAAATTGAGACCTAGAGACCAATACTTGTCAAAGGGAAATTACTAGTAAAGTTCCCTACATTGGCCAGAATTGAAAGAGGATTTACAGAAGTATTCTAATTGTCCAAAAGCATCCCTGAAACACATATTATGTTCTAACATCATCCATATACCTTCTCAGAATATTTGGGAGCAATTGGAGCAATTTGGGGACCTAGAGCTCAAAACTAGTCAAAGGTCTAACGAGGGAAAAAAGTGAAAAATTGCCATTTTAATAAAATTCCTAACAAGGGACATTACACTTGGCCTCCAAGAACGCACATACGAACATGATGCATGGATGGAATACAATGGTGGGGAGACCTATGGAGAGTTTGGAACAATGTAACCTGACATTATTTATCTAGAACATTATGAACATGCTAGTGTGATCCTCTTTCTGATGGAACTATGATTCTAGAGCTCATAGCCACTCGATTTTATGCAATGTGTAGCTGTGAGGAAGTGGAATATGGTTGTATATTAACTTTTATGATTGCAAGATATGTGATCCAGCTCAAGAGTTGAAATATTGACCATGCCTTAGCCTTATGGATGCCAATATAGTCCCTAGATAATTTGATCAATTGTTGACTATGTTGGGTTGTAAAAGGCATTCCAAAGGTGACTTCTGTTAGACAGGTTTCAACCATGCAGCTGAGGAAGTTATGTAGGAAGGGATGTCAATTGTATTCAGCCCACATTTTAGAGGCAGCTGAGAATGAAACTCTTAAATTGGAGGACTATCATGTATTGCAAGAATTCGGGGATGTTTTTCCTAATGAGATTCCAGGACTCCCTCCAAAGAGAGACATTGATTTTACAATTGAACTTGTGCCAGGAGCTGCACCAGTGTCTAAGACACCCTACAGGATGAGTACACCGGAATTGCTATAATTGAAAATGCAATTACAAGAGTTGCTGGAAAAGAAATATATTAGGCCAAGTGTGTCCCCGTGGGGAGCACCTGTTCTATTTGTGAAAAAGAAAGATGGAACACTCAGGTTATGTATTGACTACAGGAAGTTAAACAAAGTCACTGTGAAGAACAAATACCCATTGCCCCGAATTGATGACCTTTTTGACCAAATGAGAGGAGCAAAGGTATTTTCAAAGATTGACTTGAGGTATGGTTACCATCAGGTAAGAATCAAAGAAGAAGATATTCATAAGACAGCCTTTAGAACGAGGTATGGACACTATGAGTTTGTAGTGGTACCATTCGGTCTCACAAATGCACCAGCTACATTCATGTGTCTCATGAATAATGTTTTTAGCAAGTATTTGGACAAGTTTGTTCTTGTATTCCTAGACGACATTCTCATCTATTCTAAGAATGAAGAAGAGCATGAAGAACATTTGAGAATGACAATGCAATTACTAAGGGAGCATAAACTGTAGGCAAAGTTGAGCAAATGTGACTTTTATAAAGATAGAATTCATTATTTGGGTCACATCATCTCCGACGAAGGAATATCTGTAGACCCTGAGAAGATTGAAGCCATTATGAATTGGCCAACTCCAAGGAATGTGACTGATGTGAGACCTTTTATGGGCCTTGCTGGTTACTACAGGAGGTTTATCGAAGGATTCTCCAAGGTTGCAAACCCGATCACTTCTTTTCAAAAGAAGGGGATAAAGTTTGAATGGTCACCAAGATGTGAGGAAAGTTTTCAACGGTTGAAGAATCTTCTTACAAGTGCACCAATTTTAAAAATTGCAGACCCAGAAAAAGACTTTGTGGTGTGTACCGATGCATGCAATCAAGGACTTGGAGGAGTTCTTATGCAAGACAACCACGTGATATGCTATGAGTCAAGAAGGTTGAAGGAGCATGAGAAGAACTATGCTACTCATGATATAGAACTTGCAGCCATAGTACATGCTTTAAAGATGTGGAGGCATTACTTAATGGGAATAAAGTTTGAGTTAAGGACAGACCATTGTGGTCTGAAATACTTGTTTGATCAGCCAACTTTAAATGCTAAGCAAGCTAGATGGTTGGAATTTTTGTGTGAATTTGATTTTGAAATCAAACACATAAAAGGGAAAGAAAACAAGGTGGCCGATGCACTCAGCAGGAAGGTACAGGAAATGCATGTGGCAGCACTTAGCACTTTCCAACTAGATTTGAAGCAGCAAATTGTTAACCATATTGTTGAGGATGAAGTGTACGTGCAGATAAAGGACAAATTGCAGCAGCAAGACCTTGGCAAGAATTATGAAGGCTATCATTTGGAAGAAGGCAGACTTCTTACTTATAAGAATAGAGTCTATATTCCAAATGCGGCAGATTTGAGGAGGATTGTTATCAATGAAATCCATAAAGATCCATACTCTGGTCACCCAGGATATCAGAAAACAATTGCTACAGCAAGAAAATATTATTTCTGGCCAGGCATGAAGAAGGACATCACTGAATACATTTCTAAGTGCATGGAATGTCAGCAGGTGAAGAGTGAACACCAACATCCAGCAGGTTTATTGCTCCCAGTGCCAATTCCAGAATGGAAATGGGAAGTAATATCCATGGACTTTATTACAGGATTGCCAATGACTGTGAGACAACATGATTCCATCATGGTTGTGGTGGACAAGTTAACAAAGGCAGCACATTTTATACCGGTTAAGTCCACACATAAAGCCGATGCCATTGCAAATATTTTCATGAAGGAAATTTTCAGATTACATGGGTTGCCTAAGGCAAAAATTTCTGACAGGGATACCAAGTTTACTTCCAATTTTTGGAAAGGTCTCTTTGCAGATTTGGGTACACAGCTAAGCTTTAGTACCGCATACCATCCTCAAACAGATGGGAAAACAAAAAGAATAAATCGGGTGCTTGAATACATGCTCCGCATGTATGTAATGGACAAACCATCCAAGTGGGAGGATTATCTACACTTGGTAGAATTTGCATATAACAACGGACAACAAGCATCGTTGGGAATGAGTCCTTATGAGTCTTTGTACGGCAGAAGGTGTAGGACACCAGTGACTTGGGACAATCCAGTGAACAGAATTGTACTTGGGCCAGAATTGCTTAAGGAAATGGAGCAAGAAGTTGCCAAGATCAGACAGAATTTAAAAACAGCCCAGGATAGACAAAAAAGCTATGCAAATAAACATAGAGTGCATAGGGAATTCAATGTTGGGGATCATGTGTATCTTAGAGTGAGATCAAGGAAGAGTTCCTTGAAGCTTCGGAGTTGTGCCAAGCTATCACCTAGATATTGTGGGCCATTTGAAGTGCTTGAAAGAATAGGGCCAGTTGCATATAGACTTGCATTTCCTGCTAGCACTAAAGCTCATAATGTTTTTCATGTCTCTTTGCTTAAGAAATATGTACATGATCCTAACCATGTGATTAATTGGGATGTGATCCAGGTGGAACCCGAGGGAGAATTCCAAACCGATCTGTTGTGCATCCTAGACAAGAAGGTAACATTGCTCCGGAACCGAGCCATCGGACAGGTAAAGGTGCAATGGAAGCACTACGGTCCCGATGAGGCTACATGGGAGCTGGAGCATGCCATGAGGGTGGAATATCCATTTTTGTACAATTTTGATGAGCACTGAGGACAGTGCTAATGTAAGGGGAGGGGAATGTAATGTCCCCATTTTAACCCCATTTGCATTAAATCGTAAATGATGTAAATATTGTTATTTAATCATGGTGAGGAGCTCAAGGCCAAGGCCCCACCATTGATTTAGCATTTTATGTATCGGCAATTAAAAACATAGATGCCTATGGTTCTTGTGCTAGATAGGCACAATGTAAATTAAGACATCATGTAAATATGAATTTAATGAAAAACCCACAACTAGCTATGCAATGCAACAAAGAGATGGGGGCATGATTCTACAAGGAATAGGGAGGGAAATTATTCAAACCCTTGAGCCTATGGTGTTAATCCATGTGTCAATGAGAAAACCCATAAACCACCAACTACCCATTTTGGGTTATGCACCCAATCATTTAATTCTTCCAGAAATTGGTTGAGGCAGTTAATGCCTTGGGAATGAAGAGGTATGGCAACCAATTTCGTGCATGGGCAAGCCATCAACCTGGAAAAAATGTACTTTTGCTTCTGGGGCAAGAAAACAACCACGAAATGGTACCCAAATCCATTCTGAACCCATAGTCTTTCCTCTCTCACGCAGTCTGAGCTAGCTGGGCTTTCCCCATCACGTTTTTTACCAATTTCCTGCATTTTTCCATAGTTGGGAGCTCGTTTTTGTGTTGCACAGTGGCTGGGAGAAAGGGAGTCATGTTTTGGGTGTTTATAGAGGTCATTTCAACCCCTAGAATGCATATAAACGTTTTCTGAAAACGAATGGATCTCCCAGGGTTTATTTCCCATCTACCAGTTCGTTTTGGTTGCCCACGTTTTTCAACACTTGTATTTTTGTTGTTGGGTGCATCCCTGCATTGGTTTGAACTATGAGCAAGAAATTAGGAGTGGAAGAGGACCTAAATTGGCTTGATAAACTTAGTGAGGGGGATAACCTCACAAGAAGATCAAGAGGGCTGGCTACTCTTCTATGCACACCTTGAACAATTTAGATTGGAAGGTATGACCTGAGGGACTGTGTAGTAGTGAAGGGAGTACTTCCATGTTCCAGGTGTGTAGGTATTGTGGGAGCCAAGCTAGATAGATCTTGCAGAGGGTACCCATATCTCTATGGATGATCCCACTAGCTTAGCAATTCTTCCTTCCATTGCCTAACAGCCTGATAAACCCAACTGTAGATGGGCTTGGCTGATTTGGTGTATATTTGGGCTATGTGTGAGTCTGTTGTTCCCTGATTCCTTGTAGAGATCATACCCAGCTCAGGGGTGGCAGTGTGTTGAGATATTGATGATCACAACTGGCCTATGGTTGGGTGGAACGTTGCAGTTGCATAGCCAGTTGCTCGGGGCTACTTTGTTATAAGATAAGTACTCTCTAGTGTTAACTTTGCAATTATTTATTTGATGAATATTGTGAATGTATGATGGATGTGTTATTGTAATTACTTCCGCTGTGTTTTCTTATAATTATACATTTCCATATGTCTTTTTATATTATGTGAATGCTTATTTAATAAGTTCATGGGGCTAGATGCCCAGCTTTAGCATCACGTTCTCTCTATCATGCTGGTATGATGGGAGGGGACATTACATGCGATTGGCACAGTTTTAAGGAATGTGAAATACTAGTGAGCAAGATAAGTGAGATCCAAAAGAGAAGATGCAGTTACTAAGAAAAACTCTAGTGTTCGATGATTCTAAAGACAAATATGATTGAGGCCTAGTCACCGAGGACTGTACTGAGCTTAGTTGGACTGCTAGTATGTACCATCCTCCATAAAGCGCCACAAGCAGTTACGATTTAAATATTAGTAGTTCATAGCATTAGAATAGGTCTATTTAAAAGACATCGCTTGGCTCACAAAGCAGACCTAATTTTGTATAAGCACAATTATGTTTTCATCATTTTAGAGAGCATCATAACAGTTTTGAGACTTATTATGTTTGATAGTGATTTTTAAGTAATGAAGACTTCTTTCATCCTATCTTCTTGAGTAAATTAGTGTTCATGTGTTTCCATGGGTAAGGGCCCATACATTGGAAATAACAGGGGCATGCGAGTTAGATTAGGTTTATTTGTTGTTGAATGAATGAGATATGGTAAAACAGAACAGAATAGATTCATTACAGTTTGTAGGCGATTTACATTATGTTGACAGAGTAGCACTAAATAGATTATTTTTGCAATTTGAATTCAGTTTGAATGCTTTTTATTATTTCTGCAATTTCTCAATTCAACATTTATTTTATGAGACATGGTATTTGATTATATGAGTTTAATTAAACATGATATTTCCAAGTTTGTTTAGTTACTCACTCAGATCATAAGGTCACCTAAAATCCCTAGACTTAATGTGTAAATGAGAAGGTAGATCAGGAATCACTCCTCAAAAGGCTTGTCTAAAGCTCGATGAGGATCATCCCGAAACTAGTCCATAAACCATTGATAAAGGGATAGGTACCTAACTAGATGATGGGATCCATGTCCCTTGTAAATTCATAGATCAGAATTTCCTTTTGTTTTTTATCTGCATTTTTCCTTCTTTAGAATAATACTAGGCATCATTAGAAGTTTCTTTGTAGTTGCTCATATTGTGCAGGACCCTTATAAGTTTGTACGAATCCATGGGTTCATGATTAGGGGAAGTTTCAGATACAGCAACTTTGCTGGTGTCTTGTCCCAACAAGATACAGTATTGATTGTTGATTGATTAATCCTTTAAGTTATGTATCCATTGGCCTTATCAACAACCTCCTAAAATTACTCCTCAATTAGTGAACCTCACAAAGAGAGAATTATCCATCAAAAGTTTGCATGGAAAACTTGGCCAGAGACTATTAAAATTGTGTATCCCTTTGCTTTATGAGATTAATAATGATATATCTCTTGCATACAAAGACGAAATGGCATGCCGTCATAGGTAGTGCATAGTAGGAATAGAGGACTTCCAACAATTGGTTGTGTGACACTTTTTTATGCTTGTTTGATATATGTTTTTAATTAGAATGGGAAACTAGGCACCTTTAAGGGAATTTTTTAATGCTAGCTTTTTGTACTTATGGGGGTCAAAATCTATTTATGTCATCTTCTTACTTCATTAACATATTTGAACCAATCCTTGCCTTCAAATGAGTCATTCTTCCTATTAGTGCTAAAACCTACCTTTTTTTTTGCATATTTGGATCAATTTCATGATTCTGTAGCGAAAGCTTGAAGTTTCATATGTATTGGCACTACAGAATGAGCTTTTATTCTCTAGTATGCTACAAAATGAGTTGTAATTCTACAACAAAGGTTATTTTTGTAACACTTTGAGGCTAGAGAATCACATTCAAATTTGCAGCAAAACTACAATCATGTCTTGATTTAATGGACACATGTCTCTTATCACAATCCATGACCTAGTTGATTAGGAACGTGCAACGATGACTATACAGTTCATGGAATGGTGTACATTTCTTTTCTTAAAAAGACAATATTTTTATTTCAAAGTACTGTTTAATCTCCACGTCCATTTTAGGTTATGCAACACCTTATCGAGCTTGCATTCGTCAGTTTCCATATTGCATTCTCAGCCATGGCACTTCATGAAGGAAAACACTTGATGCATCATGAACCTGATAGCGTGCTATTATATGTTTATCTAGAACGCAAGAGGAAATTTGAGGAAGTTGGTTGTTATGAATTTTCTCACAATCTTCAAGGGTATAACTAGTAGATAGCTCGGGAATTTGCTGAATTTTTTATGGTTACCAAGATGTCGTGGGAGGTTTAACTATCATAGTCTCTAAAGAATCCATTGCACGTATTTGTATTCTATCTCTAGAAGGAGAAAGGTGGTTCAAACATCTTACAAGTTAAAGACATGTTGACTGTTTCTGTCATTTTCCGAGTAGCAGATTTCGGGATCGATTTTCGGTCGAACCGTGAGGAATATGTCAAAACGGTTAAAAACCCACTTTGAGAATGGGTCGACTTAGTCTTATCGCGAGTGATTTTCAAATTTTTGCAATGGTTTAAGAGAAAATCATCTATGTTCAAGACAGAATTTCCCAAAAATGGTTGCGACCAGTGTTTGAATGCCAGTTCATCATCCAAGGGTCTCTAGATCAAGAATTTCAAGGAATTCAACATTGGATACTCCAGATTCCCTGCAAGAAGTCATTGATTATTTCTATATTTAGTTTATTGTTAAAATTTGATCCTAAAGGCTGATAACAACTCTTATCATGTAAATGTTATAAATTTGATCATTAGTAATAACAGGGGAGGATCTTCCTCTTGGGAGGAGGTAGCGGTTCAAAGAATGTCTATAGGGAGAAGATTTCATCCTGTGCATTTTCTCCAGTATTTAATATGACAACAATATGCTCATTCTCTACGATCATCATCACATTGGTTAGACTATGTTTTTCTCACTTTTCTGCAATTCCTCTAATTAGAATTACAGAGATAATTTCTAACTAACTTCTAAATGTTAAAAAAATAAAAATAAAAAAATGTGCGCATGTTTTCATATTTTTTTACTAGGGGAATCAGCAATGGATATTGGGCTGGTACTCGCGTGACACGGGGTCTAGGGGTCCAATATCGCTACCACTATAACCCTATGTGAAACCACAAGGCTCGAGTCATGGTGCACAATTCAAGTTGGGGGGAATCGAACACATGACCTGCTATTCACAACCAATTTCACAACTTCAACAAAACCACTTGAGCTACCCCCCACGGGATTGTGTATTTTTTCATTATAACTAGCTACAAATTGTATATTTTTTGGAAAAAATGGAAAAAGGCATTTGTAAATATAAGTATAGTTTCTTTATTTCCAAGAAGTTTCAAAATCACAAAAAATGGCTCGAAATGAAAAATGGTGCTACCAATATACACACTTTTTGAAACGAAGGTAAAAACAACTACTAAAATTGACCCCCAAAAAAACCAAAAACAATGTCGGGTTCTCTTCAAGTTGTATAACTTGTTAGGACTGGATCTAGAACCCAGGAGCCACCAAACAAAGAATAACGCTCTATGAGTGCTCCATGGTTCTCCATTGGGTTCTAAAGAAGCTTATTCGCAGAATGTTAATAGAAATGCATCCCTTGATGGCGAAAATCAAGGAAAAACTTGAAGCAACCAAATAGATCAAGAATCTAAACAAACTCATGGAAAGGAAGATGATTGCAATGGCAGATCATTTGGACAAGCAAAAGTCGAGGCCTACAGTGAATCTTGGCTCCACCAGCAACAACCCCATCACCATCAAGGACGATGCAACACCACAACCAAAAAAATTAGGTTTCCCTTAAGGTTTTATTTCGCCTTTCTCAACGCCTATGCCTATAATGGTCTTTTGTAATTTTTATCAAATACCACTTTGCCCCCTCTAGAAAACATGTAGGCCTCAATCAACAAAATCAATTCCCTAGCAGTTGTATCCATAATTTTGTGGACTATCTTGGCATGTAAACACAATTTTATAGTTTGATCCCTCCTCACAGGAGGATGAATATGTACAACCAAAAGAATATTGTATCCCTATTTTTTTCAAATTAATAGAAAGGTTCCTAGCTACTTGCAAAAAAAAATCCTATAGACATTATTTGCATACAACACAACTATATTTTCAGAATAAGTAAAACATTGAAGATGCAAAATTGATCCTTGTAAGGTAGTTACATTTTCATCAATGGATTTACAAGTGTCTTGTGATTGAACAACTAGGCTTTGGTTTAATTACTTCCAAAAATTCTAAATCCATTCATTACTTACTTCCTCCACATGAAAATTAAAAACCAATAATATTAATCCCCCCAAAATTAAAGAAAATTTGATTATAGACTTCGTCGCTCTTCCTAGACCGTCCACTCTCATATCGACATCACAATGTCCCCCATATATTCAATTTGGCCTACAAATGGTACTTAATAATTAGAGAGTGTCTATGTTTCATAAAATGAAGGTGTAACTTTGACTTCATATTAATGTTTCGACCTACAATTTACAAAGGCAATGTCGACATGGTACACCTATGATTGTGTAGAATCTTGGTGGCCATGCAGTTAGGAAACAACTTACAATTGAAACACATTGTATATTATCAAATATTGTCGTTTTTCGATGTTGGAGGCATTTAACAAGTAGATATGCTTATGAGAGTCTGTTAATAAGACCACTCAACCATAATAACTTTGATATCATTTTTTTTTACTTCCTGTTCATGATTTAATAACTTGATGTATGATGTTCTCAACGTAATGGGAAGAAAAATTAAATCCAATAACAGACTAAATTCCATTAAAAGGCTCCAAGTTTGGATCTCTAGTCTAGTATTTTATAATATAAATATCTATCTGTTCACATAGAGCTCACTCTCTTTTTTAATACAAAATATCTATCTACATCTATATGGTGTTTATATAATTAATTGGTTGTACTCCTTTGTTTCTCAAAAATGCGTTAATGAGAAACACTCAAAAGTCATTCATTGAAAACCCTAGACAATATTAAAGCAATGGCTATTAAGATGCTTTAATAGTCGCAACATTTTCAAAACATCGATATTTATAATAACTCAAAGCATCATATTGCTTATCATTTGATTAATCCATAATATAGATATTGTCCAAAATGAAGACAAGGTACAACCAATCATATGGAAAGATTGAGAATGACATATTAAAAAAAAGTGTAACAACCCCAAATTTTCTAAAGTGTGTATACAATTTTCTCCAACTTAAAAAAAGCATAATCATAAGTGTTCCTAAGTTTAGGAATATCCTATAAACATTTTTCTCTTATGTATGTATCTTTATGTGAAGTACAAAGTTTGCCAATTTCATAATTATAGCAATGTTTTAAACTTATTCTAATCCATTTCTTATGTGACTAAGCTTATTAAAAAAAAAAAACAGGTATCAATATCTATGTTAATCTCACTAAAAAATAAAACTTTATTCCGATCGATACATGCTTGATATTACTTTTCAAATACTTCACATACACATCTAGAACTATATCCAAAGATTCTTTTGATCTTGACCATTAAATTTATAGCCCTCATGAATATCAATTTGATTTCACCCGCGGAACCTCATGAATATCAATTTGATTTCACCCGCGGAACCAAAGTTGACTTATATATATATATATAAAGTGTAACAACCAATCATATGGAAAGATTGAGAATGACATTAAAAAAAGTGTACCAACCCCAATTTTTCTAAAGTGTTTATACAATTTTCTCCAACTAAAAAAGCATAATCATAAGATTTCCTAAGTTTATAAATCTCCTATAAACATTTTTCTCTTATGTATGTATCTTTATGTGGAGTACAAAGTTTGCCAATTTCATAATTATAACAATGTTTTAAACTTTATAAAAAGAAAACAAACCAGGTATCAATATCTAGGTTAATCTCATTGAAAAAGAAAACTTTATTCCGATCGATACATGCTTGAGATTATTTTTCAAATACTTCACATACACATATAGAACTATATCCAAAGCTTCTTTCGATCTTGATCATTAAATTTATAGCCCTCATGAATATCAATTTGTTTTCACCCGCGGAACCAAGCTTGACTATGATATATATATATATATATATATATATAATCTGAAGTATCGATTACAAATTTTTTTATCTAAAATATCACAAGATCGAATATATCCTTGGGAACCATTATCAATATAATTCAACTACTACTCAAAAAGTATTATATGTGAGACCTCATTAAAGAAACGTTGGCATGACTCTCAACAAAAACACTGACAAGATTTTTCTGTTGACTCAATTAGCCCGAAAGTAGAATTATGAGGTAAAAGAAAAACTCTAGATTGGGAGGCTGAAAAATTAACTTGGATTTAACACAGTGAAATAGTTGATGTGAACTGTCCCAAGTTTCCAACCAAAACGGTTTAGAGTCGACAAGCAAAGAAACCCTACAGAGCCGGGACATAACGACTTCGTTAGACCCTGGGAATTAACGCGCTGATTGTCAACTAAACGCTATGTATCCTGAATAAGAGCAGACCTCGTCAATCTCAGAATAAAGGTAATGTTAACCGATAATTTCTCAAAAAGAAACTGCCAGCGTGGAAACATATCTTCAATTTAACTATTACAGAATCAACACAAACAAAAAAGTTCCAAGGTTGTAACGCACACTGTAGTTTTCGGTATAAATTTAATTGGACCCAAAAGATTTCATCCATGCGGATCTTCATTGAGAGTATCGACGGATCCAAAGAGTTAATTAAATTTTTAAACATTTTTCTTTAATCTAACCACAAGTTGATAGACAGACGATTAACACCCAGTAAAAACAAAGGCGATCTGATGATTGCGGTCATCTCGTCTGCCCCTATCAGGTCGAGTTTACTGCAAGCAGGTTTTAGCCTTACATTCGCTCAACATGACTGCGAAATATAGCCAATGTTGTGATCAGTCACATAGGCGAAGGAAATGATCAATGCCTAGTAGGGACAAAGACCATATCCCATAATGGGAACAACGATCTATACACGGTAACAATAGAGATCTATACGTGTGATAGCTCGGTCAAAATCCTTAACAACTCCTATTAAAAGAACATGGATTTGTATAAAACTTCACAACGCAGTTATCATATTGTATGTAGATATATAAATATATGTTATATATACCCCCTCCCAACATATTACAATGAAAGATTTATCGTTCTAAAACGTGACAAAAATGAAAGAAGACATGGAGTTCGCTCATGGTAAAGAACGAAACCGAGTCACACATATGCTAAGAACAGAGCATGAACGGTTTACAGAAGATTTAAACCTATCCTTCGAATTGGCCAATCCTCTTTTCACCACTCTAAAATATCTAGATCATATAACTATTGCACATAAACATTTCAACAATTTAGAATGCTTTTGAGGTTGAAACCTCTCAGATATGTCTTTAGACTAACTTATCATATACATTTCTACACCTGGGCTTTGCACAAATCAGGAAATGATCTACATAATGGTTTTCCCCAAAAAAAGACACATAATCTGTATCATGTATATGAAGAGGCGATAATATCTTCAATAACTACTTCACGTTATTACTACTCATTATAACTACGACATAATGCATTTCCTTGTAAAATGGAAAAATAATAATGTTTGCACATAATTCTTCAATCTTTCACAGAAAGTAGATCTATATTGAAAGCATTGAAAATGCAATACAACAGAATGCATTTCCTTATAAAATGGAAAATTAATAATATTTGGACAGAATTCTTCATTCCTTCACAGAAAGTCGATCTATATTGAAAACATTGAAAATGTGATACGACATAATGCATTTCCTTGTAAAATGGGAAAATAATAATACAAAATTCTTCATTCTTTCACAAAATGTCGATCTATATTGAAAGCATTGAAAATTTGATACGACATAATGCATTTCCTTGTAAAATGGAAAAATAATAATATTTGCACAGAATTCTTCATTCTTCCACAGAAAGTCGATCTATATTGAAAGCATTGAAAATCTGATATAAAAGAAAAACTATTTTTTTTATTGCAACACCACATTGTTAACATGCAAACTTTCGTATAAAGAAGAATGATAATTATATCCTCTATTCAACAATTATTTACAAATCAGTACTATTGCCATATTCATAGCAGAGAAGATAGAACATATTATAATAATATATTTCACTACTAAAGCGAGTCTTACAATTAATCAAAAGATCTACTTACTTGAGATACTAAAGAGTAACTGCTTGGAGAGTCAGCTCCTCCCAACCATAGGAGAGAGCAACTAGATTGTTTTCCCAAATCCACCCTCGAGCTGGATCACCACCATGCTCTTAGAACGTAAGCTATCGCTTCCTTGCGGCACTCTCTTCCAAAGTCCGTAACAAGTAGATGGACTTATGAAAAGAGAGAACACTCAACTTGTTCCTCTATTCACACCATGGCGTCCCATGCTATCCCAGTGCATGTTATTTATAGTTTTTTCCCAGGTATTATGCCATCCCAATCAAATCTCCAATCTATACTTAAATCGCTATGATTTAGGATCTTGTGTGGTTGTTGAGTTTGATTGGTTCAACTATCTCTAGCTTGCTTACACTTGTTCTTTTGTGCCATGGTGGTGTCCCCTCATTTAGCTGAACTCTCCAAGTAGTCTTTTCCTTTTATTTAAAAATAATAATAAAAATAGTTGTTGTGAAAAGTGGCACTTTGTGGGTGGTGTTATTGAGAACACGGCAAGATTCTCGCTAAGTGAGGTTTAGTGTTTCTACTCAAATGGCAGCCGCAAGAGTTCCTCTACCACCTCTGAAGGACGCAGCCCGAGCGTCTCATCCTCACGGCAACAGAGGAAGGCTTGTCTCGGCCCCGACTCACCCCATTTCCTCCCTCCGCAAGCCGTTTTGCACTTACAAACTGTGCGTAAGGATGCCTCACAGGTTACCTCAAAGACGACCATGGATTTAGAGACGCAAGAGCCCTGGATTACTCTCCACTTCTAGAAAATGATCAATGAGCTCGCCCTTTCATATCTGGTTGTTTCAACGAATCTAGCAACCTCGAGACGCACCAAAGCCTCCAGGACTCCTCAAGATCCTAAAACATTTTTTATTTTTGTAAGATCTCTGAAGGGGGTCTCTCTCTGCTTGCGAGTGACCCCTCAAATATCTGTTCTGGAGCTGAAATCCTTGATTCAACAGGTAGAAGGAACCCCTCCAGGACTGCAGGGACTTATCTTTGCACGACGACAACTCTCAGACCATCGAAAAATCCACAGCCTCGAGATCTCAAAGGATGCATGCATTTCCATGGTAGCAAGCTTACGAGGTGGATACAACAGACCCTCATCTTCCCAGAACAAAACCTTCAAGGATGCAATGCGAGCGGGGCTCTCTCCTGCACAAAGTCAAGTCAAGATTCCTCACCCAGTCTACATAGTGGACAAAGCTGAGGACGTTCCTACTCTGGAAATTACTCAATAGGAAGCCATCCAGAACATTCTCCAGTTAAAGGAGAAGACATTAATCCGCAGATTCAATGGATTGTGGCCAAAAAGAAAATATCTCCTCGAGTGGATCACATCAAACTGGCCCGAAGATTCTCAGATATTGCTTTGCTCTAAAGGGATTTTTCTAGTGATTTTTCCTTCTCAAGAAGATCTTCATTCAGTCACAAGCACGGGGCCTTGGTTTTGGGGATCTGCAGGGCTCTTCACACCCCCCTGGTTCCCTGAGTTTGATCCTTTAACAATGGTAGTGACGAAGGTTCCCATCTGGGTACGTCTTCCAAACTTGTCAACCCATTTCTGGACTCAATCAGTATTCAAATGGATAGGTAACACTTTGGGCTGCTTCCTATCCTCGGATGACACACGCTCAACATAGGGTCTTTTCACCTTTGCTCGCATCTGCGCCACCATTGATATCATTTCAGGCCTTCCCGACAAGATCAACTTGAAGATAGGCAACTCTATCTGGGCTCAAGCTTTGGACTATGAAAACACAGCCTTCAGGTGTGGGATCTGTTGACACATGGGCCACCTACTTAATGCTTTCCCACAAAGAGAGCCCCAACAACAAAGGACAATGAAGGCTCACAGAGCCAAAAGATGGCAACTCGGGATGCCCTTACATGAAGAAGACAATCAAGGTGACCAGCTTGAGGAAGACATGCCCCCAACAGCACAGGGACAACGATCCATTCCACCTCCGCCCGAGGTGCACATGCCTCTTCAAGAAGACGAAAGCACGAAAAGCGGCCCTCCACAAGGGAAAAAAAGATATCACGTATCTTCCTCTTCACAATCTGATAAGGAACTCAACCATGATTCCATTGACGCGATGCAATTGGCCTTAGTGCCCCCCGCTTCAGGGGGATGGATACAAGTCAAGGAAAAACAAGGAAAAAAAGGAAATACCTGAGAATCAACCCACTTCAGGGCTTTTATTTTCTTCTTTGTATTTTCCATGCCATAGCTTTTCTCTCTGTTACTCTTTGTTATGATCCTATATGTTTAGTTGTGCCAATTCGGCTAAGTGTTCTATGATCTTCTTTTGGCAGATAGCCACTCCTTTCCGCCTCACTTGGCCTTCGGGCAGGTAGCGGAAAATAGTTTGTAACATTATTTTCTGTTAAGGCAATACAAGGTTCTTCACTAGCTTACAAAAAAAAAAAAGTGGCACTTTGTGTTTTTTAGTTTTAATAACTCTTACACAAAAATATTTATCAAAATATTAAATCAAAATAATAATGTTTTGGGGGGCATCACATTTCTCCCCCTTATTCTTAACACTATCCTCAGTGTTCTTTATTATGAGCTCCCTTGCTCATTACGGAACATGGAGGGATATGTTTCTTGCATCTTATCCTCAATTTCCCAAGTTGAATCTTCAGGGATGAAGTGCTTCCATTGCATTTTTATTTGAATGATGGCTTGATTCCATAGCATATGTTCCTTCCTGTCTAGGATGAGAAAAGGTTCAGTCTGGAACTCGCCCTCGGGTTCTACCTGAATCACATTTCAGTCAATTACATGAGTAGCATCATGTATATATTTTTTTAATAATGAAACATGAAATACATCGTGCACTTTTATATTAGGGGGAAGTGCAAGTTGATAGGCTATCATCCCCATCTTAGATAACACTTTGAAAGGTCCACAATACCCGAGTGCCAACTTGGAACACCTTCCCAAGTTTAAGGCACTCCTTTTTTACTTTACCTTCAGATATACATGATCACCAATGACGAAATATCTTGGAGTTCTTTTTAAATCTGCATAACTCTTCTGTCGATCCTGGGAAGCTTTTAAATTTTGTTGTGCCTCTTTCACCATCTGTTCCATCTCCTTTAACATGTCAGGTCCTATAACAATCTTGTCAACGGGGTTATCCCAAGACACGGGAGAGTGACATTTTAGACCATACAAGACTTCAAATGGACTCATTTTTAACAAAGCTTGATACCCATTATTATATGCAAATTCTACTAAATGCAAATACTCTTCCCATTTACATGGTTTATCCATCACATACATTTGCAGCATATCTTCTAACACTTGATTAGTTCTTTTAGTTTTCCTATATGTTTGAGGATGATAAGCAGTACTAAAATTCAGTTGCATATCTAGACCTTTAAACCAGGGTTTTCAAAAGTTACTTGTAAAATTTGCATCTCTTTCAGAAATCACAACTTTCAGAATACCATGCAAACGGAATATTTATTTCATAAAAATATCGGCTATGTTAATAGCTTTAAAAGTGGATTTTACAGGTATGAAGGCAAATTTACTTAACTTATCAACTACTACCATTATGGAGTCATGTAGTTTATTTGTTTTTGGTAATCCTGTTATAAAATCCATACTTATTATCTCCCACTTCCATTCTGGAATGGGTAAGGGTTGAAGTAACCCGGCAGGATGTTGATGTTATGTTTTTACTTGTTGAGATTCAATGCATCTAGCTAGGTAATTCGCAGCATCTTTCTTCATGTTAGGCCAATAATAGCTCTTTCTTAGTTTTGTTTTTATCTTTTGGTATCCCAAGTGTCTGGAATATGGTTTCTTATGTAATTCATTCATGATTAATTGTTTAACTGCTTCCGAATTAGGTATGTATAACCGATTTTTATAGACTAATAAGTCTTCATAGCTTATGGAGTAAGTTGAGGATTCGTTCCCATTAACATCATTTTATAATTGTTCTTTAATTTTTAGGTATTCTTCATCCTTTTTAGATACATCTATTATCAAATCTTCAAGATTTGACTTATAACTGCTAAAAACAGTCGAACAAAGTGGAACGGCATTCCTACTCAGGGCATCTACCACCTTGTTCTCTTTTCCTTTAATGTGTTTAATTTCAAAATCATACTCACTCAAGAAGGCTAACCACCTTGCTTGACGAGCATTTAAAATTTGTTGATCAAATAAGTATTCTAAGCTTATATTATCTTACATTAAGGTGAATTTCCTTCCTATCAAGTAGTGTCTCCACATCCTTAATGCGTGTATTATGGCAGCTAGTTCCAAGTCATGAGTTTCATAGTTATGTTCATGTTGTTTAATTTTTCTTGATTCATAACTTATTACATAGTTCTATTGCATTAGTACACCACCGAACCCTTCTAAGCATGCATCCGTACATACAACGAAGTCCTTGTACAGATCCGTTATTCTTAGAATAGGTACGGTAGTCAATAATTGTTTAAGTTTTTCAAATATTTCCTGACATTTATTTGACCATGTGAACTTAGTTCCCTTCTTTTGGAGTGAAGTTATTGGGTAGGCAATCCTGGAGAACCCCTCAATGAACCTACGGTAGTAACCCGTGATCCCAATAAAGGATCGAATCCCGGTTACATCCCTAGGAACTGGCTAATCACTGGTTGCCTTGATTTTATCAAGGTCTACAAAGATGCCTTCCCTAGATATTACGTGTCCTAGGTATTGAATTTTATCTTGAAAGAAGTCGCATTTACTAAATTTCGCATATAAATTATGTTCCCTAAGGGTTTGTAAGACTAGATTTAGGTGTTCATTATGTTCTTCCTCATTTTTAGAATATATTAAAATGTCATCAATAAACACTATTACAAACTTATCTGAGTATTTATGGAGGGCATTGTTCATCAAACACATGAACGTGTCCATAGCATTGGTCAAACCAAATGGTACAACCAAGAACTCATAATTCCCGTACGTCGTTCTCAATGCGGTTTTATGAACATACTCGTCCTTAATTCTTACTTGATGGTATCCAAACCTCAAGTCAATTTTAGAGAATACCGTTGCTCCCCGTACTTGGTCAAACATATCATCAATGCAAGGGAGAGGGTATCTATTTTTTAATTGTCATTTTATTTAATTGTCTATAGTCAATGCATAGTCTTAATGTTCCATCTTTCTTTTTAACAAACAAAACTGGTGCCCCCCATGGAGACACACTCGGTCTTATATATTCTCTATCTATTAATTCTTGTAACTGTAATTTTAGTTCCACCAAATCGGGTGTGTTCATTCGATAAGGAGTCTTTGAGGCGGGTACCGCTCCGGGTACCAACTCAATGGTGAAGTCAATATCCCTCTTCGGAGGTAGCCCAAGTCTCTCTTCTGGGAAGACATATTTAAATTCGTTTAAGAGAGGAAAAATATCTTAACTAAGTTTTGTCTTGTCGTCATTAGTTTAGGTGATGTGTACAACAAAAAACCTACATCCTTTTCTAGCACACATTTTCAATTGCAAAGCTGATATTTTTCCAGTAAGCACTTTTTTTGGAATCCCTCTAACCATTCTACTTTCACCATTTTCATCAATGCAATTAAAAAAAAATTCGAAGCAATTTAGTACAACTCTATGTTTTTCTATCCAATCCATGCCAATTAGTATATCATAAGATTCTAATGGAAAAATATTCAAATATACTTTTGTAATCAAATTTTGCATATGAACTTCACAATTAGAAATAAAGCTGGTTACTTTTCTTTTCGTACTGGTGGCTAATTGTACTAACCACGACTTTTCAAAATCATATTTTTCTATTTTACATAAATCTACTAGCTTAGGAGAAATATAACTTAAATTAGGTCCATAATCAATCAATATAGAAATAGCTCTTTCAAAGATCTTACCATCTACCTCGATCATGGAAGGTTGATAATCTGCTTGATGATTGTCCAACACGGCACTAATCTGTGGTATGTTCCGAGAAACCTCTCCAACTATGGTTGCTTCTCGGACTGTGTGAACGTTTCGATTATCCTTCTTATGAGGAAAATCCCGATAATAATGACTCTCCCCACACCCCCAACACTGCAGAGGTTCTATTTTTACTTCTTCTTTATTTTTATTAAGGAAATTATCTATATACTCGGTAGTTCTCATGGGTTGTTTATAAACAGTTCTTACTGTTTGTTGTCTATATTTAAAAGTATTTCTCTGAAAACCTTTATGTTTATTGAAAGGTTTGAATTCTCTTCTATTAAAATAACTTCCATCTATTTTCTTGAAGTTATAAGGGTTTTCATTCTTTCTCTTAGATTGATAATAAGTTAACTTGGCCTTCCTCATTGCTTCATACAAGGTTTTAGGTTAATCAAACTCCAATTTGTCTTTATAAAATTTAGGTAAGCAACCTAGGAATCTATGAATTTTAGATTTTTCTTTGTTTAGGTAAGGGACATATCTTCACATGGATACAAATTTAGTGCAGAAATCATGAATAGACATGGACCCCAGTCATAGTTCGTAAAATTCTTTAGCTTTTCCTTCATAGTAATATTCTAAGAGGTATTATTTTTTAAATTCCTTTTTAAACCAGTTCCAACTTCCTTTTCTATCATTAATCCTTTTTTCTCTTTTTAAGTCTTTCCACCAAATCTCAACCTTTCCGACTAGATTGAAGATGGTCATTTTTCCTTTCATTGAGTTGGAATAGTTGTACATAGTAAAGTACTTATTCATCCCAGAAATCCAAGCCTCAGCTTCTTCTCCATTTTTACTTCGACGTCAAAGGTAGGAGGTTTTATTTTCTGAATTCTCCTGTTAATTCATCTTTTTATTTTATGTCTTCTCTCAGAACTATCACTAGAATATTCCGATTCACTAGATGGAGGGATTTCATTAGAAGAGGGGAAGTTAGAGACAGCTCCCTACCGTACTCGATTTAAACTCTTGCACAGAAATGGCACTTGCAGCTGACATAGGCCTATGAGGCTCACACGTGACGAGTGAGGAATCGTGGGATGATGGGGTTGACTATACCGATGACCCTTTTGAGGGTAAATCTGTTTTTACCTCCCCCTCTGTTTACCGGCCACCATTTACTGCGAATATTTTATCGTATACGGGGTTGGGCATGGAGACATCTGGGATGCTAGTTTCTAAAGGTGGTTTACCTGAACTCCAACATTGCTTAAGGGTTTCCCCGGTACAACTGGGGGGCCTCAAAAACCTGCAAAACCTCGTAGAAACTGATGACCCGAACCCTCAGCTCTTCTTCTCTTCCAGACCGCTGGCTTCACAGCTCGTCGACTCCCCTTTCTCTTTGTTCGAACCTCCGATCCAGACGGACATTAGCACACCTGTTGTAACGGACGTGAATCACACTCTCTCTGAACATTTGCAGGAGGACTGGGGGGAACCCTTTTACGGTCCTAGTTACGATTTTTTTGCCGCTGGATGGTCCTCCTCTTTCAACAATGACTTTGAACCGACGCTGAACCAGGACTCTGCTTTACCCTCAACCCTCAGTCCAGAGGGTTTGATCGCCTCTCTACTGCAACCCTCATACCAGCAGGGCTCTCCTTAGGAAGAATCACACCACCCAGGAAAATCGACCTCCGGCTCGGGCTCAAAAATCCTTACTAGCTCAAAAGGGGCTCCCCATGTGGGAGGTAAAAAAAAGGATAAGTGCCTAAAAACCTCAAAGGTTCCTTTAGATATTATCAGTGGTAAAAACATCACATTAGCTCAATCACTAGGTATGGCAGAAAAGACAGTCGTTCGCAGGGCTCGTGGAAAATACCCTAGCTTGGAGCAACTGGAACGTTGGGTAGATAACAACTAAACTTCCTTCCTGAACTACAAGCCTGAAATTCTAGTACTCTCTCGGGGGTGGTTCATTTTCAAGCTTCGCACCAAGGAGGAGGTGGGTAGCATTCTGCAGAAATATTGGAGTTTTGGCAACACTCCCTTCATGCTAAAAAACTCGACACCTATGTTTGATGCTGAAGGAAAAATACTTGATACAGTGCCGGTTTGGGTCAGACTCCCGGGCCTTCCTTGGTAATTCTGGACTTGGGAATATTTTTGGGACATTGGAAATTCTTTGGGGGTCTTCATCGATGCAGATATGTCTTTCATACAGACAAGGAGACTGACTGTGGCAAGGATCTTGGTCTCTATAAACCTGCATACTAGGCTCAGGGAAAGCTTGAATTTTATTTGGGGATAGGCAACTCGTACCCAGACCTTTGACTATGAAGGGGTTCCCTTCAAGTGCCACCGTCACCACGTTTATGGACACCTTGAAACGAAATACAAGCAGCCTTTTTCTACGGCTGTGGACCTGCCAAAGAAGAGTTCGGTGAGCCACAACCCTTCTAAGGACTCAACCTGTTAAATTTTGAGAATTAATTCACAATACTCTAGGATCTTTATTGAGAGAATAACATGTACAGTATATCAATGCATATCAATCATAACAAGCATGTTAATCATCACAAGAAGCAAAAGCATGAGAGACAATAGACACAGAGTTTCCGTGGGGAAAACCCTAAGGTGAAAAAACCCACAACTTCCTCAGAGATAGATAGAGCAATAGCTCAACCAAAGTACAACCATATATACAGAGATAGAATCCTCCTAGCAGCTGAACCTCCTCCTCAAAAGTGCGCCACTTTCCGAGTGAAGGAAGAATGAGTTTCTGAGTGATCCAAATAGAGATCTCCCAATCTCTATTTATACTTGTCCTATTTTCCCAATAACCTTATGGGGCTGACTTGTCTAGCTAGGTACATCAACCATATATTACATAAATCAGGGCCGACCCCACACATGGTGGTCTAATAACCCATCGGCAAGTTAACATACTTGTGACACTTGTCAATACACATGACGACACTTATGTATAGAGGAATGATACATCTCTATAGGAGTACAATAATATATAAATGAGATACATGGATGAAATACATTCCAAAGTTACATATACATCAACATTCTCTATTAACTAGGAAGGTATTTCTCGACACATATCTGCTCGCACAAGTCTTCTTCTCTGGATCATCGTCATCGATGCATCATCCTCGAATCATCGTCATTGTCACTACTGCTTCTATCTCAAACAATCTCTGAATCTACTCGTCATAGGAAGTTCTACAGAGCCAGTCCTTTTTCATACTGGATGTAGGCCACCACCTACAGGTCTTCATCACTCGCCATACTGTGGAATCCTCAGGACTTATTACGTGCATCACAAAACCTGGCGGTAGCATCCCAGGCTATTACAAGCACACAGCTCTACCTGTCGGATCTCCCAGGAGCACATTACATGTGACCCATCACAAAACCTGGCTGAAGCATCCCAGGATGTTACAAGCACACAACTCTACCTGCCGGATCTCCTAGGAGCACATTACATGTGATCTCACCACAAAACCTGGCTGAATCATCACAGGCTATTACGAGCACACAGCTCTACCTGTCGGATCTCCCAGGAGCACATTACATGTGGTCCACAACAAAACCTGGCTGAAGCATCTGAGGCCTTTTTCATCCTGTCCAGATCTCCTAGGAGCATATTACATGTGTTCCACCACAAAACCTGGCTGAAGCATCTGAGGCCTTTTTCATCCTGTCCAGATCTCCTAGGAGCATATTACATGTGGTCATGGCAATGCCTCGAAAGAGCATCTGAGGCCTTTTTCATCCTGTCCATATCTCCTAGGTCCACTTACATGCCATAGGACAATTCCTCGAAAGAGCATCTCGGGCCTTTTTCATCCTGTCCAGATCTCCCAGGTCTACTTACATGCTCATCTGCACAACCTATCCACGGCCACAGAGTATCAACCTGATACTCTCCATACATCATCCTGATGTACACATGATCATCCTGATCATCATCACTGCATCGTCTTGATGCATGTCATCTGGAGAAGCTCGTCATCCACGATCATCCTGATCATACAATGCATCTACCTGATGCATACCAAGTATCTACCTGATACATATCACCATACACAGTGTATCCACCTAATACATACATAGATACATGATCCACACAATGTATCTACCTGATACATATCAATCATACATGATCTACCTAATCATACAACGTATCCACCTGAGACATATACAGATACATGGTCCAAGCATCCAACATGATGCATACATACATAAATGATCCAACTGATCATATCCAGCATCCAACATGATGCATACATACATAAATGATCCAACTGATCATATCCAGCATCCAACATGATGCGTACATACATAAATGATCCAACTGATCATATCCAACATCCAACATGATGCGTACATACATAAATGATCCAACTGATCATACCCAGCATCCAACATGATGCGTACATACTTAAATGATCCAACTGATCATATCGAGCAGAAACTAGAACATCATCCTGATGCTCATCATCCAGTGCTTACATCCACATCCATGTGAAGGATACCCCTTACACCATGCTAGGAATGGCTACAGCAAATGTCTCCATCACTTCTTCCTCGAAGTGTCGTCGATCTGAAGAACACCAAGCCTATCTCTGAAGTACTCGAACTTCAGTCTGGCTAGTGGCTTCGTCAACACATCTGCAATCTGCTCGTCCGTTGCAACATACAGGAGCTTCACTGCTCCCCTCTACACCATATCCTTGATATAGTGATATTTTATCTCTATGTGTTTCGACCTGTCGTGGAACACCGGGTTCTCAGACAGCTTCACACAACTCTAGTTGTCACAGAAGATACCAGTAGCATCCAATGGTAGATCAAATAGCTCAGACAGTAGCTTCCTCATCCATACTGCCTCACAACTATCCGAACAGGCTGCAACATACTCTGCCTTGGCTGTACTTAGTGCTACGCAGGACTGCTTCCTACTAAACCAAGAGATCACACCTGATCCCATACTGAAGTAGCACCCAGAAGTGCTCTTCCTATCTGCAACATTGCCTGCCCAATCTAAATCAACATAACCCTATAGGTTAAACTTTTGATTCGCATCATACTTGAGCCCATAATCAACTGTACCCTTCAGGTACCTTAGAATATGCTTTACAGCAACCAGGTGAACACTCCTCGGATCTGTCAGGAACTGGCTCAATGTGTTCACCACAAAGCAAATATCTGGTCTCGTATTCGTCAGGTACATCAAGGACCCAATCATCTGACAATACATAGAGACATCCACCGGCTTAGATGAAGCATCACAAAGAAGCTTCAAATTCGATGCCATAGGTGTGGCCATGGCCTTGCAATCCATCATCCCGAACCTCTTCAGGATATCTACAGTATACTTCCCTTGTCCAAGGAAGATCCCATTTGCACTCTGCCACACCTCCATACCTAGAAAATAGTGCATCATCCCCAAGTCCTTCATATCGAACTCAGCAGCAAGATTCCTCTTTGTATCAGCAATCAATCTATCATCTCCTGTTACAAAACAGGTCATCTACATACACGAGTAGAATCACAGGATTTCCTTCCTCAACCTTGTAGTAAAGGTTGGAATCCGCTTTACTCTTGGTAAAGCCCAAACTAGATAGGAAACTGTCCATCCTACCATACCAAGTTCTAGGAGCTTGCTTCAAGCCATACAAGGCTTTCTCCAATCTGCACACATGTGACTCCCTATCATGTGTTTCAAAACTGAGTGGCTAGTCCACATACACTTCCTCTTCGACTACACCATTCAAGAAGGCAGTCTTGACATCCATCTGGTGTATCTTCCATTTCATCCCTGCAGCCAAGGCAAGTACTGATCTGATGGAAGTGTACCTGGCTACAGTAGCAAAAGTTTCTCCATAGTCTATTCCCTCTTTCTGAGAGAAGCCACGAGCTACGAATCTTTCCTTGTACTTTTCTATGCTTCCATCTGCAGCATGCTTGATCTTGTAAATCCATTTGGAAGTCACAACAGACTTCCCCTCAGGTCTTGGGACAACATCCCAAACATCATTCTTCATTATTGATTGGTATTCCTCGACCATGGCATCCTTCCATTCTTTCCTTTCTGTTGCTTCTTCATAAATGGAAGGTTCTTTGTTCATGATATCACAGAGTAAAGCAACATAGCTGGTGTGAGATCTAGTTCTTTTCTTTGCTCTGTGTTCTTCTTCTAGAATGCCAAATCTTTCTGCATCTTTAATGAGCTCTCTATCCCATGCAGGTTTCCTCATGTGGGAGTTGTCCTCACGTGGTGGATCTACAAGTTGTTGCGGATGTTCAATTTCATGATCAATATCTATAATTGCTTCAGTCATGGTAGTGTCTTGAAATCTAGTTTCCTTGGGTTCTTCATAATCTTCAACAGGTGTCTTCCTTGATTTGATGAATGCTGAGTTTTCATCAAATGTTACATCCCTGCTGACATCAATCAATCTTCAATCTTCTGGTGTCTTGTTGTCCAATATCTTGTGGGGCATTCTGTTCTGCACATATACAGCTGTCTTAGTTGCTTCTGCCCATAGATGCATAGGTAGATCCTGGTCATGCAGCATTGCCCTTGCTGCTTCCATAATTGTTCGATTCTTTATTTCTGCAACTCCATTCTGTTGTGGATTGTACGGAGCAGTCAACTCCCTCTTAATCCCTGAATCACTGCATAACTTCTTGAAGTCACCTGAAGTGAATTCTCCACCATTGTCGGATCTGAATGTTTTGATCTTCTTATCAGTTTGGTTCTCCATAAAGGTTTTGAATTCCTTGAACTTATCAAACACTTCATCTTTGTTCTTCAAGAAGTAGACCCAAGTCTTCCTGGAAAATTCATCAATGAAAGAGACATAGTAAAAATACCCACTCAGAGAACTGGATGACATGGGACCACATACATCGGAGTGGATAATTTCCAAGATATCTTTTGCCTTGCTTTCACTGCTTGGAAATGATTTCTTTATGTTCTTTCTTTTTGCACATCCTTTGCAAACACCTTCATGTTTGGTCTTGATTTCAAGAAGACCCTCTACAGCCTTGCTTGCAATTGGAAGTGCCCTATAGCGCATATGAGCAAGTCTTCTATGCCAAAGTTCACTTGGCTCCATGGATTCATGCACCATGGCATGTTCAGGTTGTCTCTTTAGTTTATACAATCCTCCCTCTTGCTCTCCAATCACTAATGCATCATCTATGGTCTTTCCCTTTGGCCACATTAGAACTTGACCATCCACAAATGCAACCCTCATACCTTTTGCATCCAATGCGGATATGGAGAGTAGGTTCTTCTTGAGCCCAGGTACATACAAAACATCTTTCATCTTCAAAGACTTCCCAAAGTCTAGACTCTAGGAGGCCTCACCACTTCCTTTGATAGGGTATTGGTAGTCATCCCCAAGTTTCACCTTGTGGGGTGACTCATGTTCAGATAGATTAGCAAAGGATTCCTTAAACCCAGTCATGTGCTTTGAAGCCCCACTGTCAATAAGCCAATCATTACAACCATGAGAGATAGTACCTGTGAGAGCAGAGATTAGAACATACTCTTCATCGCTTGATGAGACATCATCATTACTTTCTGCTCTAGCCTTCTTCTTGGGAGGTTCATCATCCTCGGCAGCATGAGCATGGTACCTTCTTTTTTTGCCCTTCTTCTTCTTGTTGAAGTTGTTGTTGTCCTTCTTGTTCTTGGGACAATTTATGGCAATATGTCTCTTTTCATTACAGGTGAAGCATATTTTCCTTTCTTTATGGTGATGTGAATATTTCTTGAAGTGAGATGGCTCTCTCTTGGACTTCCTTTTCTTGGTGTGAGTTGTGAGAGCTTGATCTTCATTTCCCATCTTTTCTTCTTGTGCCACAAGCCTTGCTTCTTCTTGTGAGAATACTTCCTGTAGTCTGCTGAAGGATACCAACTTCTTTCTTGCACAGATTCCTTGAATAAAGGAATCCCATGACCTGGGTAGGCCATTCAGAGTGGTCATGACAACTTCACCATTCTCCACCATTTCATCCACTGCTTCTAGTTGTTCCTTGATCTGAGAGACCCTAGAAAAATAAGATTGAATGGATTCTCCATTCTGAAGTTTTACCCCTTTCAATTGGTTCCGCGGAGTCATCTTCCGATTTATGTTCTTCCCTTCAAATAGCTTGGATAGTGAATCAAACATCTCTTTGGGTGTCTTTAGAGATGACACATGGGGGATGAGATGGTCCTTGATAGAATCAGCAATGATTCTCTTTGCCTTGAACAAGTTCTTCTTATGCAATATCTTAGCCTCTTCATCCTCTGGGATAGGGATGTCTTCTTTTACATATGAGTCCAACTCATTCTCTTCTAGGATTAACCCAATCCTATACTTCCAGGCTCGGAAGTTATCATCCCCTTCAAGCTTATCCTCAAGCTTGGTGTGGTGAGACATCTTAAAGAGTACTTCAAATGGAAATAGAAAAGATTTAGGTCTTACTACTTGACTTGCTGAAAACTGGATCTGGTCCCGGATTAGGGTTTGTCGAAAAAACCCTAAAAATTCAAAATATGAATTTCAACTTTTTGAAATGGTAGAAAGATGCGCCTTGATGAGCTGATCATCTTGGTGTATTCATAATTTGAGATCTACAAAGCTTCACCCTTCAGAAATGCCTTTTTGTCTTCTCGGGTTCACTAAGGAGGACCCTGAATTAGGGTTTGAGTTTCCCGGAGATCTACCTAGCCAAAAATCTCGATCCAAAGCTCTAAACTTTTATTTTTGCAAGGATCTTCCAGCTATGTCTTCAGATTCCAAAAATTCCTATTTTTGTGGAAACCCTAATTTTTAGGGCCAAATCTGAAAATGCTCAGAATTGAATTCTGATTGGACAGATAGATTCTCCTTGATGAGTAGAGTCAATCTGCTATGTTTCGTTTCCAAAATCTATGGAGAGAAACCCAATAAAAAAGAAACCCTTGGTTCCCGTCACTGCACAATGTCTTCTTCTTAGGTTACCTCTGATACCATGTTAAATTTTGAGCATTAATTTACAATACTCTAGGATCTTTGCTGAGAGAATAACATGTACATTATATCAATGCATATCAATCATAACAAGCATGTCAATCATCACAAGAAGCAAAAGCATGAGAGACAATAGACACAGAGTTTCCGTGGGGAAAACCCTAAGGTGAAAAACCCCACAACTTCCTCAGAGATAGATAGAGAAATAGCTCAACCAAAGTACAACCAAATATACAGAGATAGACTCCTCCTAGCAGCTGAACCTCCTCCTCACAAGTGCGCCACTTTCCGAGTGAAGGAAGAATGAGTTTCTGAGTGATCCAAATAGAGATTTCCCAATCTCTATTTATACTTCTCCTGTTTTCCCAATAACCTTATGGGGCCAACTTGTCTAGCTAGGTACATCAACCATAAATTACATAAATCAAGGCCGACCCCACACATGGTGATCTAATAACCCATTGGAAAGTTAACATACTTGCGACACTTGTCAATACACATGACGACACTTCCGTATAGAGGAATGACACATCTCTATAGGAGTACAATAATAGATAAATGAAATACATTCCGAAGTTACATATACATCAACACAACCGACCTTCACAAACTCGGCAGAAGGGAGGACTCTGTAGTGGATCATCAGCAAGCTCGAAAGGATGCACACTCCATTGACTCCCCCACTTTTGATCTACCCAGCGTGGATGACTCTACTCATCAGACACAGGACACATCAGCTCAGCATCCACCAGCTCGTACGACATTGGGTATGCAGTCTCCTCTCCCTTCTCATATCATCTCTTTGGAAGAAAATTTTAAATCACTCATTTTCGCTTGCTTAGACTCCATCCCTATCCCCACATCCCCTCCGACCTCTGAGGCATGCCCTGTTTTCCCCATTGGCCCTTCCTCTCCTCCTGCACTTCCCCCTCTTCCCTTGGACCCTCCATCCCCGGCCCCTCACTCTTCCTACCCTCCTTCACCCTTTCCTCCCTCCTCCCCCCCTCCTTACCCGTCGGCTCCCCAAACTATCCCTGAGGCCCCTTACCTGATTCGTTTTCGACTTCAGTTGAGAGATGTTCCCGCTGATTTTTCTCCTCTACACCAGGGGATGGGGAAAAATTCACTTCCTATTGGAAAAGGAAAAAGCAGAGGATGACCCTCCCACCTCTCTATGGCACAAAATCGTGCTCTACTGTAACTTGCAGATGGTAAACAAAAGTCCATTTTCGGGGCACTTAGAGCAGCGGAAGCCTTGAGTGGGGTTCATCAATGAAACTCCTTTCCCTAAATTGCAAAGGGGTTGCAAGTGAGCCCACAAACATTTCCCTAAAAAGGTTGATTTAGTTGCATCAGCCTAATATTTTACTAATTCAAGAAAATTTGGGGCCGGAAGAGGGAGTCACCTCCCTACTATCTTCTCTTTTCAGCAATATGGATTTTCGAGCATTGGATGCTCGTGGACACTCTGGTGGTATTTCCATTGGCTGGAATACTTAGATTGTTAGACTTCAAAACTCCTAGGGGTCGCGTTCGATTTTAGGGGTGGAATTGTATCATGCGGTGCTAAACACCAGCTTCACCACCTTAAACATTTATGCACCCTACGAGGATCGAGCTGCCTTCTAGGATACTCTGAAACAGAATTATTTTTTTCGCTTGATTGATCTGATCATTGGAGGGGATCTAAATTTCACTCTTGGTAACCATGAAATATGGGGACCCAGCGCTAGGCCTGATCTGTTGGCAGATTATTTTGATCATCTCTTACAATACTACAATCTGGTGGATCTTATGCCTAATAAGATTAAACCTACTTGGACTAATCGCAGAGTAGGGGAACGAAGGATTGCTAAAATATTGAACCGTTTTCTCCTTGCTGAACACTTACTTGGAAAAAATATAAACTTTCGACAATGGGTGGACATGGGTGGAATCTCAGATCACTGTCCCATCCTATTGGAAATAAAGGGGGAGGCGATAAAACCACCTGGCCCTTTTAAACTTTGTGCAGCTTGGTTAAAAGAAGAGGAAGTAAGAAATATCATCAGGGATAACTGGATTCCCTACTGCTCAGCAGAAGGGAACTTTGTTGCACCACACTTTGTCAAAAACCTCATGAATATAAAAAAGTGTCTAAAGGACTGGGCTTTCAAAAAGAAGGAAATGGATGAACTGGAATTATCACAGGTTGAACCGGATCTACAACTCGCTCAGGAATCAGATGGGTGTGGCTTTCTAACCTAGGAATCCTCTGAGCTACTGGGCCTACTTGAAGCTTGCAAGCGAAAACTCTTACAGAACCGAGAGGATATTTGGCGACTAAAGAGCAGATCCATCTGGCTTGAATGTGGTGATGAGAATACAAAATTCTTTCAAAATTTCGCAAAAGGTAGAAAATATAAAAACACCATTTGGGAACTACAAAATGAAAGACACGAGAGCGTCTCTTCTTTCGACGGTCTAGAAGATCTCGACGCTTCCCACTTCTCCTCTCTTTACAAAGATAATAATAGATAAAACCTAGCAGATATCATACAACTGTCCCAAATTTTTCCTGGATTCATAATCCCGGAGGAAAATCAATACGTCATGGAGGAATTATCTGAAGAGGAGTTAAAAGAAATTCTACATAGCTTCCAAACAGATAAAAGTCCTGGCCCGGATGGTTGGACCTTGAATTCTTTCTAGCACACTTCGAGTTCATCGGTGCCGATCTTCTCCAACTGGTGGAGGAATCACGTTCGAGGGGGCATATTCAGCCACCTCTGAACTCCACTTTTATCGCTCTAATCCCCAAATCGGACCTCCCGACTTCTTTCAACGACTTCAAGCCTATCTCTCTCTGCAATATCACATATAAGGTGGTGGCCAAGATCATTGCCAACAGAGTCAAAAAGATCCTCTCCAAAGTCATATCCCTGGAACAATTTGGTTTCCTAATAGGTAGGCAAATACATGAGGGCATTAAAGTAGCTCAGGAGTGCTTTCATTCGATTAAACAAAAGAAACTAAAAGGGGCGATCATAAAACTTGATCTTTCAAAGGCCTTTGATAAGGTTAGCTGGCTCTACCTGAGAATGTTGATGACTCATTTGGGCTTTGAATATTCTTTCATAAAATGGGTCATGAGATGCATTACTACAACCTCCTTTGCAATTCTTATAAATGTGTTAGCTTCATCTTTCTTTCACGCAGGAAGGGGGCTTCGTCAAGGATGTCCACTATCTCCTCTGCTCTTTTTATTGGTAGGAGAAGGTTTCAGTAGCTCCATTCTAGATGCAAAGCGTCGGGGCACACTAAAAGGTATTGGTATCTCGTCCTCATTGTTTTTAACTCACTTATTTTTTGTTGATGAAATTCTAATCTTCTGCAATGGTTCCATGAGGGATGTGGATACACCGACTGGTATCCTTGACCTCTTTGGGAGGGCTACAGGCATGGAGATAAACATTCACAAATCTTTGCTCTCTTTTTCAAACTTGAACGAATGGGACTCTCGTTATTATTCTACCCTCTTTCCTTTTGAGTCATCAGATCTGGATGATGGACTCAAATATCTGGGTTTCATTTTAAAGCGAAACAACTACATGAAATCTGACTGGGGATGATTGATCGCAAAATTGGAGAAATGTTTATCGTCTTGGAGTCACATGTGGATATATCGGGTGGGGAGACTGGTACTCATTAAATCTGTGCTGGAAGCAATCCCAGTCTACTGGATGTCTCTAGTGTGGATTCCAAAGGGCATATTAGAAAAAACTCGAAAAATTTGTTTTAGATATTTGTGGTCAAGAAAATATGAAAAACATGTCCCCCCTTGAATCAAGTGGCAAACATTTTGCAAATACAAAATCACAAGGGGGTTGGGACCTCAAACATATTCATCTCTTCACAAAATCTTTGGCTGCAAAAGCAGGCTGGAGACTCCTAACAACTGAAATTATCTGGACAAAAGTGGTGACACAAAAATACATTGCGTCGGTCTCCATCTCAAATTGGGTCAAAAGTCCTATTTGTAACATTGTGGGCATCTCTATTATTTGGAAATCCATACTCTCCTCTTTTCACATTATCGAGTCTGGGATGGCACACAGGTTTGCATTGGTTTGGACCCATAGTTGGGAATCCAAAATAGAAACAAACTTCCTCATCCCCTTCTTGTCAGACTTCACTCCTGTGGGATATATCATCTTTCTCATATTGTCAACCCGGAGACCACCACTATCATGCAGCGGGGTTGGAAAGATACGGATCAACTAAGCTTATCTGAAGCTTTTCGGGTTTTGTGGAATGACTATCTTCTAGCCCACAGATCCACTCATGTCAAAATCTCTACTACCAGGGACACTTTCATTTGCTCCCCATCTCCACTTGGTCTATACACTCTAAATCTTGGTTATAAATTGTTGGTAGGAGAAATTGATGAAGGAGCAAAACTCTGGTGGTGGAATTCGATTTGGAAATCAAAATGCCCCCCAAAAACAAAGCTTTTCATGTGGTTCTCCTTAGCAAATAAAGTCCCGGTATGGGAATATATGAAAAGGTGGCACATCGAAGGGTCGGGGTGGTGCTCACTCTGGAAACATGACTCTTAAACCCTCCAACACTTATTCATCTCCTTCCCCTTCACATTACAGACCTGGAACCTGTTGTGTACCATCTTAAATATTGGAAATATATGGATGTGTAACTCTTTGGAAGAGGCTTGAAAGAGTTGGTTCGACTCCCCTGAAACGGAACTGTATCGGGCTTTACCTCTTCTTGTAATATGGGCCATTTGGTTGGCCTGCAATAAGGCCCTATTTCAAGAAAAACACTCAGTCCTGGATCTGGTGGCCTCACAGAGTGTGGACATCCTGGCCTACTTTCCCCAAAAACAACTCTCTACCCCCATCCGTACTATTACTGTTAAAACCTTCGATCCCACACTTCCATGAGCCTACTTCGATGGAGCAGCAAATGACTAGCTTTGTGGTGGGGGGGTTGTACAACACCTTTCACGTTCCTCCTTTTTTCACTTACAATTGGGACTCGGACCTGGAACAAACAATTATGCAGAACTCTTTGCTCTCAATCTTTTACTCTATTTTTCTATAGAAAAGAACTGCACACATATTTAGATCTTTGGAGACACTATGATTGTGAACAATTGGGTCAACAACATACAATGGTGTCATAATATTTTTTAAAGTAATATTTTGACTGATGTGCTACGACTCCTGAGGGAATTTGAATCCTTCTCGTGTCGTCATGTTTATAGGGAGCGAAACTCTACAATGGACCAACTCTCAAAGCAGGGACTGAAATTTCCCTTCAGTCAATGGAAAATTTTGGCTACAGATCATGGAGAAGCTTTTGAATTTTATCACATACCTTTCATTGAGGGCATTGAAGCCCTTCATTTTTTACACTCTTTGTACACACATATATGATTGGAAATTCGTAATATTTTTTTTTGCCACTTTTAGGGGACCCTCCGGGAACCTCAAGCACTACTCTATATTGTACATATTGGTCACTTGCTCAACAAAAGAGCAGTGTTTTCTTTCTGCAGCATATGTTGGACCTTCTTTTTTGAAAGGCATCCCAAATGCGTTTTGCAACATGTAATTTGGTTAAATTATTAATTATATTACGTTTTTTTCCTTGAAAAATAAATATATATATATATATATAGATAGATATAATTAATATGATTTATCGATTACCAATTTTTTTATCTAAAATATCACAAGATCGAATATATCCTTAGGAACCATTATCAATATAATTCAACCACTACTCAAAAATTATTATATGTGAGACCTCATTTTATTCAACTCCTATCGATTTTCTCAATAAAGAAACGTTGGCATGACTCTGAACAAAAACAATGAGAAGCTTTTTCTGTCGACTCAATTAGCCCGAAAGCTGAATTATGAGGTAAAAGAAAAACTCTACATTGTGAGGCTGAAAAATTAACTTGGATTTAACATAGTGAAATAGTTGAAGATGTGAACTGTCCCAAGTTTCCAACCAAAAAGGTTTAGAGTCGACAAGTAGAGAAACCCTACAGAGTCGGGACATAACAACTTTGTTAGACCTTGGGAATTAACACGTTGATTTTAACTAAACAATATGTATTCTGAATAAGAGCAGACCTCGTCAATATTGGAAGAAAGGTAATGTTAACCGATCATTTCTCAAAAATAAACTGCAAGTGTGGAAACATATCTTCAATTTAACTATTACAAAGTCAACACAAACAAAAAACATTACAAGGTGGTAACGCACACTGTAGTTTTCAGTATAAATTTAATTGGACCCAAAAGATTTCATGCTTTGAGATAGGGTTTCGGAGAAATTATGGTTGAGCACCTTCTTAGTAGTGTTTACATGCTTTGAGATAGGTGACAGCGGGATGTCGTATCTCACATTCTTGGACAATTTAAACACAGGGGCATTCAGTGCCCATGGGGAGATATATTCGGGTGTCATCTTCAAGGGTTCTGTCTGAAAGACTGGCGATTTCTATGCCGAGGATCCCATCTTTATGATGTTGGATCGAGGTGTTAAATTTTCAGTATTAATTCACAATACTATAGGATCTTTGCTGAGAGAATAACATCTACAATATATCAATGCATGACAATCATAATATGACAAGCATCACAAGCATCACAAGAATCAAAAGCATAGAGACAAGAGACATAGAGTTTCCGTGGGGAAAATCCTAAGGTGAAAAACCCCACAACTTCCTCAGAGATAGAGAGAGCAATGGCTCAACCAAAATACAACCAAATAACACTGAGATAGTCTCCTAGCAGATGATCCTCCTCCTCCTCACTAGTGCGCCACTTTCAGATAGATAGTGAGTTACTTTTCCGAGTGAGTAAAATAGAGATCTCCTATCTCTATTTATACTCACCTTTTTGCCCAGTGACCTACTGGGGCCGACTTGTCAATTTGGATACATCCTCATTATATTATATATTAATTAAGGCCGACCCCATAAGGTGGTCTAATAACCCATCGACAAGTACACACACTTGAGACACTTGTCAATCCACATGACGACACTTCCTTATAGAGGAATAACACATCTCTTATAAGGGTACAATAAATATATATAAAATATACAGATGAAATACATTCCGAAGTTACATATACATCAACACTCCCTCTTAACTAGGAAGGTATTTCTCGACACAGATCTGCTAGACAAGTCTTCTTCTCTGGATCATCGTCATCGATGCATCGTCATCATCATCGTCACTGCTGCTGCTATCTCATCCAATCTCTGTCTCTACTCGTCATAGGAAGTTCTACAGAGCCAGTCCTTTTTCATACTGGATGTAGGCCCACCACCTGCAGGTCTTCGTCATCACTGGCCATACTGTGGAATCCTCAGGACTTTTACGTGCGTCACAAAACCTCGAAAGAGCATCCCAGGCTGTTACGAGCACACAGCTCTACCTATAGGATCCCCCAGGGCGCTATTACATGTGACCCCACCACAAAACCTCGCAAGAGCATCTCAGGATGTTACGGGTACACAAATCCGACCTGAAATCTCCCAGGGCGCTATTACATGTGGTCCACCACAAAACCTCGCAAGAGCATCTGCCAGATATCCCAGGGCGCTATTACATGCCATAGGCAAAACCTCGAAAGACTATCTGCAGATCTCCCAGGGCGTTATTACATCTGGTCATGGAAAAACCTCGCAAGAGCATCCCAGGACTGATTACGGGCACACAGCCCAACCTATCAGATCTCCCAGGGCGCTATTACATGCCATAGGACAAAACCTCCCAAGAGCATATGCCAGATATCCCAGGGCGCTATTACATGCCATAGGAAAAACCTCGAAAGACTATCTGCAGATCTCCCAGGGCGCTATTACATGTCCTCCCAGAGCAAAACCTCGAAAGAGCATTTGCCAGATGTCCCAGGGCACCGATATTACATGCCATAGGCAAAACCTCGAAAGACCATCTGCAAATCTCCCAGGGCGCTATTACATGCTCATCTGCACAACCTGATCCACGGCCATAGAGTATCAACCTGATACTCACCATAAATCATCCTGATCATCATCACTGCAACGTCCTGCTGCATGTCATCTGGAGCAACATCCTGAAGCTCGTCATCCATGATCATCCTGATCATCACTGCAACATCCTGCTGCATACCAAGTATCTACCTGATACATATCATCATACATGATCCTCCTGATCATACAATGTATCCACCTGATACAAATAAAAATACATGATACATATCACCATACATGATCCACCTGATCATACAATGTATCCACCTGATACATATACAGATACAAGGTCCAAGCATCCAACAAGATGCATATACAAAATACATACACATGATCCAACTGATCATATCCAGCATCCAACATGATGCGTACATACATACATAAAGATGATCCAACTGATCATATCCAGCATCCAACATGATGCGTACATACATACATAAAAATGATCCAACTGATCATATCCAGCATCCAACATGATGTGTACATACATACATAAAAATGATCCAACTGATCATATCCAGCATCCAACATGATGCATACATACATACATAAAATGATCCAACTGATCACATCCAAGCAGAAACCAGAACATCATCCTGATGCTCATCATCCAGCGCTTACATCCACAGCCATGTGAAGGATCCTCCTTCCAACATGCTTGGAATGGCTTCAACAAATGTGTCCATCACTTCTTCCTCGAAGTGTCCTCGATCTGAAGAACGCCAAGCCTCTCTCTAAAGTACTCGAACTTCACTCTGGCTAGTGGCTTCGTCAGCACATCTGCAATCTGCTCGTCCGTCGCAACATACAGGAGCTTCACAGCTCCTCTCTGCACCATATCCCTGATATAGTGATATTTGATCTCTATGTGTTTCGACCTGTCATGAAACACTGGGTTCTCGGACAACTTCACACAACTCTGGTTATCACAGAAGATACCAGTAGCCTCCAACGGGAGATCAAATAACTCAGACAGTATCTTCCGTAGCCATACTGCCTCACAACTAGCTGAACAGGCTGCAACATACTCTGCCTCAGCTGTACTCAGTGCTACGCAGGACTGCTTCCTGCTAAACCAAGAGATCACACCTGATCCCATACTGAAGCAACACCCAGATGTGCTCTTCCTGTCTGCAGCACTGCCAGCCCAATCTGAATCAACATAACCCTACAGGTTAAACTTTTGATTCGCCTCATACCTGAGCCCATAATCCACTGTACCCTTCAGGTACCTCAGAACATGCTTTACAGCAACCAGGTGAACACTTCTTGGATCCGTCAGGAACTGGCTCAATGTGTTCACAGCAAAGCAAATGTCTGGTCTCGTGTTCGTCAGGTACATCAAGGACCCAATCATCTGACGATACATAGAGACATCAACTGGCTCAGATGAAGCATCACATAGAAGCTTCAGATTCGATGCCATCGGTGTGGCCATGGCCTTGCAATCCATCATCCCGAATCTCTTCAGGATATCTACTGTGTACTTCCCTTGACCAAGGAAGATCCCACCTGCATTCTGCCACACCTCCATACCTAGGAAATAGTGCATCATTCCCAAATATTTCATATCGAATTCAGCTGCAAGCTTCCTCTTAGTATCTGCAATCAGTCTGTCATCTCCTGTCACAAATAGGTCATCAACATACAGAAGTAAAATCACTGGATTCCCTTCCTCAACTTTGTAGTAAAGGTTGGAATCTGCTTTACTCTTGGTAAAGCCCAAACTAGATAGGAAACTGTCCATCCTACCATACCAGGTTCTGGGAGCTTGCTTCAAGCCATACAAGGCTTTCTTCAATCTGCATACATATGATTCCCTGTCATGTATTTCAAAGCCGAGTGGCTGTTCCACATATACTTCCTCTTCTACTACACCATTCAGGAAAGCAGTCTTGAGATCCATCTGGTGTATTTTCCATTTCATTGCTGCAGCCAGGGCAAGTACTGTTCTGATGGAAGTATATCTGGCTACAGGTGCAAAGGTTTCTTCATAATCTATTCCCTCTTTCTGAGAGAATCCTCGAGCTACGAATCTTTCTTTGTACTTCTCCACGCTGCCATCTGCAGCATGCTTGATTTTGTAGATCCATTTTGAAGTCACAACATACTTCTCTTTAGGTCTTGGGACAACATCCCAAACATCATTCTTCATTATTGATTGGTATTCCTCGATCATAGCATCCTTCCATTCTTTCTTTTCCGCTGCCTCTTCATAACTGGAAGACTCTTTGTTCATGATGTCACAGAGTAAAGCAACATAACTGGTGTGTGATCTGGTTCTCTTCTTTGCTCTGTGTTCTTCTTCTGGAATGCCAAATCTTTCTGCATCATGAATGAGCTCTCTAGCCCATACAGGTTTCCTCTTGTGAGAGTTATCCTCACGGGGTGGATCTACAGGTTCTTGTGGATCTTCAAACTCACGAGCAACTTCTGGAACTGCTTCAGTCATGGTAGTGTCCTGAAATCTTGTTTCCTTAGGTTCTTCATAAACTTCGGTAGGTGCCTTCCTTGATTTGATGAATGTTGAGTTTTCATCAAATGTTACATCCCTGCTGACATCAATTTTCTTGAACCCTGGAAAGTATATTCTGTAAGCCTTCGAGCTTTCACTATAACCCACAAAGATGCCCTTCTTTCCTGAAGGATCTAGTTTAGTCCGCTTCTCTTTTGGGACATGAGTATATACTGGTCAACCGAATATTCTGAGATGGATGACTTCAGGTTTCTTACCAGAAAAGACCTCTTCTGGTGTCTTGTTATCCAATATCTTATGGGGTGTTCTGTTCTGCACATATACAGCTGTTCTAGCTGCTTCTGCCCATAGATGCATAGGAAGATCCTGGTCATGCAACATTGCCCTTGCTGCTTCCATGATAGTTCTGTTCTTCCTTTCTGCAACTCCATTCTGTTGAGGATTATAAGGAGCAGTCAACTCCCTCTTAATCCCTGAATCACTGCAAAGCTTCTTGAAGTCATTTGAGGTGAATTCTCCACCATTGTCAGATCTGAATGTCTTGATTTTCTTGTCAGTTTGATTCTCCATCAAGGTTTTGAATTCCTTGAATTTATCAAGCACCTCATCTTTTCCCTTCAAGAAGTATACCCAAGTCTTCCTGGAGAAGTCATCAATAAATGATACATAGTAAACATACCCACTCAGGGAGCTGGATGACATAGGGCCACATACATCTGAGTGGATGATTTCTAGGATGTCTTTTGCCCTGCTTTCACTGCTTGGGAAAGCCTTCTTAATGTTCTTACCTTTTGCACATCCTTTGCAAACACCTTCATGTTTGGTCTTGATTTCAGGAAGACCCTCTACAGCCTTGCTTGCAATTGGAAGTGCTCTATAGTGCATGTGAGCAAGTCTTCTATGCCAAAGTTCACTTGGCTCCATGGATTCATGTACCATGGCATATTCAGGTTGACCCTTTAATCTATACAGTCCTCCCTCTTGCTCTCCAATCACTACTGCATCATCTATGGTCTTTCCCTTTGGCCACATTAGTACTTGGCCATCAACAAATGCAACCCTCATACCTTTTGCATCTAAAGCAGAGATGGAGAGTAAGTTCTTCTTGAGCCCAGGTACATAGAGGACTTCCTTCATCTTCAAAGATTTTCCAGAATCTAGGTTGTAAGAGGCTTCACCACTTCCTTTGATTGGGTATTGATAATCATCCCCAAGTTTCACCTTATGGGGTGACTCATGTTCAGATAGGTTCACAAAGGATTCTTTAAACCCAGTCATGTGTTTGGAAGCCCCACTATCAATCAACCAATCATTACATCCATGGGAGATGGTACCTGTAAGAGCAGAGATCAGAACATACTCTTCTTCACTTGATGAGACATCATCACTATCACTTTCTGCCCTAGCCTTCTTCTTTGGGGGTTCATCATCTTCGGCAGCATGAGCATGAAATCTTCTTTTGCTGCCCTTCTTCTTCTTACTGAAGTTGTTGTTATTATCCCTTTTGTTCTTGGGACAATCTGAAGCATAGTGACCCTTCTCATTGCATGTAAAGCATCTTAGGTCCTTCTTATGAGTTCTTTTGTGGTGAGAGTGATCCTTCTTGGTTTTGCTTCTTTTGGTGTGAGCTGCAAGGGCTTGATCTTCTCCTCCCATCTTTTCCTCACGAGCTATAAGTCTAGCTTCTTCTTGAGAACATTCTTCCCGAAGTCTACTGAAGGAGATCAACTTCTTCCTTGCACAAATTCCTTGAATAAAGGAATCCCATGACCTGGGAAGGCCATTTAGAGTAGTCATCACTACCTCACCATTCTCCACCATTTCATACACTGCTTCTAATTGTTCCTTGATCTGAGAGACCCTTGAAAAGTAAGATTGAATGGTTTCTCCATTCTGAAACTTTACTGCTTTTAATTGGTTCCGCAGGGTCATCTTCCGATTTATGTTCTTTCCTTCAAATAGCTTGGTCAAGGATTCAAACAGCTCCTTGGGTGTCTTGAGAGAAGACACATGGGGTATGAGATGGTCTTTGATAGAATCAACAATGATTCTCTTTGCCTTGACCAAGTTCTTCTTGTGCAATGCCTTGGCCTCTTCATCCTCTGGGATAGGGATGTCTTCTTTCACATATGAGTCCAACTCATTCTCTTCCAGGATTAGCCCAATCCTATACTTTCAAGCTCGGAAGTTATCATCCCCTTCAAGCTTATCCTCAAGCTTGGTGTGAAGAGACATCTTTAAGAGTACTTCAAATGGAAATAGAAAGATTTAGAACTTACCACTTGAAGTGCTGAAAACTGGATCTGGTCCCGGATTAGGGTTTGTCAGAGAAACCCTAAAAATTCAAAATGTGAAATTCAAAATTCCGGAAGGATAGAAAGATGCGCCTTGGAGAGCTGATCAGCTTAGTACATTCAGAATTTGAGATCAGCAAAGTCTTGCCCTTCAAAATTGCCTTTTTGTCCTCCCGGGTTCACTAGGGAGAGCCCTGAATTAGGGTTTGAGTTTCCCGGAGATCTACCCAGCCAAAAATCTCGATCCAAAGCTCAAACCTTCGATTTTTGCAAGGAGCTTCCAGTTGTGCCTTCAGTTTCTAGAAATTCCTATTTGTGTGGAAACCCTAATTTTTAGGGCCAAATCTGAAAATGCTCGGAACTGAATTCTGATTGGACAGATAGATGCGCCTTGATGAGTAGATCCAATCTACTATACTGAATTTCAAAAATATGTGGAGAGAAACCCAATAAACAAGGAATACAAGCTTCCGTCACTGCAAAATGTCTTCTTCTCAGTTAAGCTCTAATACCATGTTAAATTTTCAGTATTAATTCACAATACTATAGGATCTTTGCTGAGAGAATAACATCTATAGTATATCAATGCATGACAATCATAATATGACAAGCATCACAAGCATCACAAGAATCAAAAGCATAGAGACAAGAGACACAGAGTTTCCGTGGGGAAAACCCTAAGGTGAAAAACCCCACAACTTCCTCAGAGATAGAGAGAGCAATGGCTCAACCAAAATACAACCAAATAACACTGAGATAGTCTCCTAGCAGATGATCCTCCTCCTCCTCACTAGTGCGCCACTTTCAGATAGATAGTGAGTTACTTTTCCGAGTGAGTAAAATAGAGATCTCCTATCTCTATTTATACTCACCTTTTTGCCCAGTGACCTACTGGGGCCGACTTGTCAATTTGGATACATCCTCATTATATTATATATTAATTAGGGCCGACCCCATAAGGTGGTCTAATAACCCATCGGCAAGTACACACACTTGCGACACTTGTCAATCCACATGACGACACTTCCTTATAGAGGAATAACACATCTCTTATAAGGGTACAATAAATATATATAAAATATACAGATGAAATACATTCCGAAGTTACATATACATCAACACGAGGTGCAGTTACAACTTTTCCTTTATCTTTTGCTTTTTCCTGCATCGTCGGATTAATTCTTGGTGATCTGCGGGATCCTTCACCTTGTTCTACGGCGACCTTCTTAACTGGAGTTTTCATTAACTATTGAATCCCTCCGTGCTGAAAGATCCTCAATGCTTCCTCAATGGTCAGTTCTTCTTCTCTATAGAAAGGTTCGTACATTCACGAATGAGATAGTGGCTAAGGTAGACAGAATACAGATGGCTACTAGCTCGAAGAGGTTAATCAAAAGAAAATTCTAAGTGCTTGGAAATGCCCGCGAGTCTTCCAACAGTACTATTTATAGGCGCAGCGGACCCCCTCCCGTGCCCTTCAACGGCTAGATAAGCATTTAATGTCGTGTCCGTTGGTGAATTTGAGCGGATCCTTCGGTCTTTTCTGTTGTCAGCGTGCTCAGAATGGCTATCTTCTCTTTAAATGTTGAAGCGGTTGCTGCAACGGTCATCTAACGGCTATTTTTCTAAAAAGCCATGCAATGGCTATTTTTCTCTAAGTGTTGTGTCGAACTGCGCGGCAAGCCATTTGCAAACCTGCCAAAAATTTCCAACTACGCGGCTTCCTCTATATAGATAGATAGATAGATAGATAGATAGATATTATTTTTTTTTACGCACAGCTTCAACAGTGTTGCGCGGTGCATAGATTATTCTTCTTATCATACCTTCTTCCTTTTATCCTACATGTACAGACTCCTTTACATTTCTAGTGTCCACTTTCAACTATACTTGACACTTAGAACTTCCTTCCTTTTTTCGTTATTCAGGGTTCTGCGAAGCAGTGCTATCATGATATAGCTTTATCCTGCTTCCATTTATCAAAGTTAGCAAGGTATCACCAGCTAAATTAGCTAACTGGATTGCACCAGTGTTAGTAACATGTATCACAGTATATGGGCCAAGCAAATGCATCTTAAATTTACTAGGGGATTTCATGAATTTTCTATCATACAGGAGGACTAGATCACCTACCTGAAAACACTTGTTCTTTATATGGCGATCATGCCATGCTTTCTCGCGATCCTTCTGAGCTTGCTGGTGGAATCCTGCGATGAAGCGATCTTCCTCCAAGCCCAGTAAGTGTAGTAATATTTCTTCTAGAGCTTCGCAATCTGCCATCCCTGTGAATGCAGCAATTCTTAAACTAGGGACAATATATTTCATAGGCATTATAGCCTCCTGCCCATAAGCCAACCGAAAGGGTGTCTGTCCTGTCAATTTCTTGCATGTGGTCCTGTATGCCCATAACACAAATGAGACGCACAGGTCCCAATCGTCTCTATTTACATTGCACACCTTAGTGAGTGTGTTCTCCAATATTTTATTGAAAGCCTCTACAATACCATTTGCCTGTGGATGATATGGAGTACTGTGGTGATGACGAATGTGGAATTCCTCTGTAAGTGCCTCAATAGTCTTGTTCAAGAAGTGAGTACCTTGGTCACTCATCAAAATCTTCGGACAGCCAAATTTGGTGAGTATTTCTTCAAAAATAAACTGCGCAGCAGTACTGGCGCTGCAATCCTTAACTGGTTTTGCTTCCGCCCATCTGGTGAGGTAATCTGTAGCAGTAATAATATGTCTTGCACCCGTTCTTTTTCCTGGGAGGGTTTATAGGACCCACAAAGTCTATTGCCCATTTTTCAAATGGCTGCAGTGTTAACTGTGTATTCAATGGCATCTCATCTCGGTGTGATATTTTTCCTGTCCTCTGACAGACATCACAGTTCCTGCAATGTTCTTTGGCATCTTTATGGAGCGTAGGCCACCATAGCCTTGCACACAATATCTTCTACGCGGTAGCTCTTCCTGCATAGTGACCTCCCACGAATCCTGAGTGTGCGTTAGCTAGAATAAATGGCTTCTCACGATCGAGTACGCACCTGCGTAGGACTTCATCCGGCCCAAGTTTGTATAAGTGAACTGCAATTATAGTGAAGTCCGTGGCGCGCACCACTAACTATTTTTTCTACTGGACCGAGAATTCCTGGGGTGCCAGCCCTGTGGTTAGGAAGTCAATGAAATCCTTGTAATAATCATCGGCAACATGTATACTAAATAACTACGCATCAAGCAGACTGTCTTCAATATTCGTTGGCTCTTCTCCTGACTCGATCCTTGACAGATGATCAGGTCCCAAGTTCAGTCTACCTGGATTGACAATAATATCAAAGTCATATTCCTGGAACAGCAATAGCCATCGGCATATGCGTCCCCCTAACACTGGCTTGTTGACCAAATATTTCAACGCAGAATGGTCAGTAAACATAAGGAAGTGAGATCCCAGCAAGTAGTGTCTAAATTTCTGTAGGGCATATACCATCGCAAGGCCTTCCCTCTCAGTAGTAGTATAGTTCTTCTCTGCTATTGAAAGCTTTCTGCTAGAAAATGCAATAGGGTGGTCAATACCTCCCTCTCCTGGCTGAGCTAACACGATCCCAAGGAAAATACATGATGCATCAACATGGACATGGAATGGCTTTGTCCAGTCTGGAAAGACTAGAATCGGCGCAGTAACCATCTTTTCTTTTAATGTATCAAAACCCTGTTCGCATTCTGCATTCCCAATGAACGGTGCGTCTTTCTTCAGTAGCTTTTCCATTGCTTCGATTATCTGCGCATAACCCTTTATGAATTTCCTGTAGTATCTAGTATGGCCTAAGGTAGATCGCAACATATTGACTGAATTTGGTGTTGGTAAGTTTGCAATAACTGCAATCTTTGCAAGGTCTACCGTCAATCCTTGCTTACAGACAATGTGGCCAAGTAAAATTCCATAGGGCACACAGAAAATACACTTTTTCAAATTCAAGGATATTTGATGTTGTCGACACTTCTCGAGCATCATGCGGAGATTCACACAATGATTTTTCAATAGACCAAACACAGTCCAATCATCAAAATACGCTTCTAAAAACTTGTGCATAAAATCTTTAAATGCTGCGATGATGACTCTAGAGAATATGGCAGGTGCGTTCTTCAGACCAAAAGGCATAACGGTGTACTGGAATGACCCCCATTCTGTAGCAAATGTCATCTTATGCCTATCCGCAGGATCAATCCTGATCTGATGAGAGCCAGAGAAACCATCAGTGAAATAATATGCCTCATTTCCTCCAACATTATCAAGCACTTCATCTGTGAATGGAGTAGGAAATGGGTCGTGCATGGAAGCATCATTTAGCTTTCTGAGATCCACACAAATCCTGATCTCGCCTTTTGCTTTCTTGCCTTGAACAACCATGGGGCTAATCCATTCAGATTCTTCGATTGCTTCAACGATTCCTGCCTCTAGCATCTTATCTAGCTCTACACAGAGTTTTTCCTTATATCTCGGATTCAATCTGTATGGCCTCTGCTTGACAGGCTTAGCACCTAGTTTTAAGGGTATTTTCATGACCCCTAGGTCTCCCACAATTCCTTTCATCTCTGTAAATTTGGTTGTAAATAGTTCCTGATACTCATGTAAGGTATCTACAATCTCTGCAACAGTCTGATCGTCCCAATATTCTCCTATTGATGCGAACTTCGGCTCTTTGTCTGTGCCAATGTTCACTTTTTGTGTTTTTACTGGTCCAGTCATATCAAATATTTCCAACGGAGGTCCTTCTACCTCGCACATACCTTCCGACTCTGGTATATTTATGTTGCGCGGGTCCTCCTCATCGTCTTCATTGGTATCATTGATATCTTCAGCTAAGTCGTAACACTTGGTAAAGTGCTCTTCATGTTCCTTCCATTCTGACTGTAAGTGCACAGGAACGCACTCTGTCCCAAAAAACTCCTGCAATGTTATGTTTTGATGAGGACAGTCATCCTGGAATATGCGCTTCTTGATTAGCTTTAATGCTTCATGGATTAGTGGATTCTCGTATTCAAAATTGAAGTCCTTCCGGAAGTTCACAGCGAGCAGCTCCCAATCAGTGAGTTCACTCCGCAGCTCCAGGTCAAGGTACCATTTTTCTGGGGTACCCGCATCCAATGTATGTACAAATAAATGTACCCATTCTGTAAGTGGTCTTCCCACCCATGCTATTGAACAGACTTCAATATGCTGACTAGGGTCTGTCTTTCCATTATACTTTTCGAAGGGTAAAGTAACCTTTTCGGCGACCAGATCTGCATTTTAGTTCTGCATTGATCCCAAGTGGTCAATGTTTTCTTATGTGCATTCCACCATCTGGCAAGTGTATCGCGCAATGCTATATCTAAAGCTAGCAATCTATGCTCATCTGGTATAGCTGCAGTATATTCCCTTATGAAACTGTAAACATTAGTAGAACCATCATATGTGGGAATAGGACTCACCTCTTTTCCGATCCAGCGCAGTGTTTTCGTAACCTGCGCACATTTTCTTGCTGATACTTCATGCATGCAGCTTTGCCAATTTTCCAGTCCTGTATCCAAGTTAGAGATACAAGAAGTGTCACATCGCCAGCTAAGTGTACCGTCCGCAGTAGGATTAATGTAGTCTTCCTTGTTCGCAGTCAGCTGGTATAGTCGGTCTAAATCTTGAGCTTGGGATTCCTCCTGAATCGGCTCACTGTATCTGTCACCATCTTTAGGATCCAATGGTGCGATGACCCTAAGATGCTTCCCTTCAAAGATCATCTTCTTTGTCTTCAAGTTTATGATATCCAAGTTATCCATAGCCCAATCAATTCCCAATATTGCTAGAAAAGGTTGACTATCATCCACAATTTCAATAACTTCAAAGTCTGCATGACTCTGTACTCCATCGATGTCAACTACTACATTAGCTAAGCGGCCAAAAGGTATGACCTTCTCTTGATTAGCCATTCGTAACTGGATAGGTGACCAGAGCAACTTTGGTCGACCCATCTGCTGCCATGTCTGCTTAGTCAAGGCATTCACTTCTGATCCCAGATCAAGGATGACTTCATCCATTTAAAAATCTCCTATCTGTGCAATAAGCCTCATCTCTCGGCATGTTCTTTTGTGCTTCCTTATATTATGTACAGCGATATCTGGAGTCTCTGTTGCAATTTGAGGTTCATACTGGCTGATGAGCTTCTGGAGCTCTACTATGGCTTGTTTGCTTTTTAGTAACTTCATGCAGCTTCGCAAGAACTGCGCAACAGAAGTACGGACATATGTCGCAGTGTTTGTTTTGTCATAACGAGCCGGCATGTCTTCAACATGCAGTGTTTCACTACGCAGCGGGATCCTTGATGACTTATCTGTTGGTTCTCTAAAGGTATCCTGCGCATCAATGAAGATCTCCTTCTTCTTCTGTAAGTTAAGAGGGGGTGCTTTTCCTGGAGCTTTCCTTATCCATATTGTTTCAAGGGGATCCTTCTTCATATGTGCCTCCCCTGATGTTGAAGCTTCCGCTCCTCTGTCGCAGCCTGTCTCAGCACCACTGCACGTGACCACATTGATGCTCGGATCCACTGGTCTATTTTCTACTGCAATCCACTGGACATTTGGATTCAGATCCTCTGTTCGTCTTCTCTTCTGCATTTCCACCTCTAATACTGGGCAATCTTCAATGACATGCTCAAATGATTTACAATAATTGCACGTAGTGCATGGGTTAACACAATCTCTAGATACGTGCCCGGGTTGGCCACAGTTATAACAAATGACTTGGCCATGGCCTCTTCCCTGCATCGGACCAGCATTTATTCCTCTACCGAAGTATCCACCACCACGACCTCTGTATCCTCCTTGGTCATATTGTGCATTTTCTTGTTTTGGCTGGGTATCTTCTTGTACGTGGTACAAGCCAGTGCCTCGCATTGAGTCCATATCCCTTTTTCTTTCATTCATTAATTCATATGCGCGGCAGTTGGATTCATCATGTCCAACTGATTTACAGAAATTGCAGTATAAATTCTTAGGAGTTTTCACATATTTCTGGATGAGGTAACAGTCTCCAGGTCTATGTCCTGTGGTTCTGCAAATTTCACACCATGGGGCCTGATTCTGATTTAATGGGTTAGGCGCACCACTGTTAAGATAGTCGCGGAATAGAGGGCAATGCTCGCGGTCATGACTTTCTCCTTTACAACTTGTACACCATACCTCCTGTCTAGGTTCATATCTTTGTTCTTTACCATTTTTCATACTTTGTAGTTCAAGTGTCAGGGTGGTCAACTGGTTCTAGATCTGAGACATCCTAGAACTAGTATCACCAATCGGCGAAGCTTCCAGCTTCATTGCAATTTCCAAGGCCTCTACCTGGGATAAAACCTTTTGCTGCATCAATGGTAATCTGATATGAGGTAACAGCACATCAATGAACCATTCTTTATGCTGTTCTGGCAGTATAACAAAACTTACTTGGTCTAGTAAGGTCTTAAATTTCTGATAAAATTCCCAGACCGTTTCAATTGGTCTCTGCTTTATTTCCTTCAGCTCAGTTATACACTGACACTCAGACTTAGGTTTCTTGAACTCCGCCACCAGCACGGCTTTAATTTCTGCGAGGGTTCTTGGCTATACGGTAGAGTATTTCATAAACCAATGTAGCGCTCTATCCCTGAAAGTGGTGATGAGTTGTGCTTGCTTCACGGCATCATCCTAGATTTGTCTTACACTCCATACGGCTTCGCAAAGGAACCAATGCTGGTCAGGGTCTTCTAGGCCAGTTCCTTTGAATATTGGCAGTTCCATATCCGTGTTTTCCATTGTGCTACTAGGTGGTGGGGCGTCGGAATTAGTGTGCGGCTGCTATAAAGGGATCTACGCAGTAAATACAAATGGGACTAAGAGAGATGGACTAGGCTGAGTCTTCTGCAGGGTGGGCTGAGTAGCTTATGGGTTGAGATAAAGGTGGTGCGGTCTCCACAGCCGGTGCGTTCTCAGGAGTAAATGGTTGTGCAACTTTGTTGTCAAGATCGCATGGGATCTCAGTATTGTTATGGAGTCCAGGGCCTCCCGGATTCTTATTAATTTTATATCTCTTACCACTTCTAAGAGTATGTGTCTCTTCGTCAAAATCAATATATGTACTATTTATCATGACAAACTTCAAGAATATTACTACATTCTTAGAACACCTTTCTTAGCTAACAGCATCTTAATGTATAGACTTAGATTGTTCAGAAACTTACCTTGGAAGCCTCCGAAAAAGTGTGCTTCTGCTTGGCTGTAGGATTTGAGTGTGTCTACAGCAAATTCTGTTACAAATCCTTCTAGCATATGATCGACCCAATAATCAACTGCGCGTGACAACGGGCTGTCTAACGCTTTGAGCTACGCTGTGAACTCAGGAGTCCACTCTATAGGAACTCCTCCTTGGAAATAGTTTTTCTTCTCTGCGAGTCGCGAGATCCACAAATGTAGCTCATTGGGGAATGATTCCCAGAAAATCTCGTGAATATCGTCAAACAGATATCTCTCTGACCACTATGTGTCACTTAAGCGCGGGTGTCTATTCTCTTGTATTTTAAATTCTCTTATAGTCTTGTCCCACCAGGCTTGGATTTTCGTCTTTTCAGGATGCCAATAGTCAGATCCTTCGGGGAACTGATATTCTTGTTCACACATCATGATTGCAACTCATCATGGATTCTAGTGCGGCAGCGGAACCATTTGTTGGCTTAAACTGACCTAGAGGTTTCCAATTAGACCCAGGTTCTTTGCGGTTCTCTCTTTTGACCAACAAAACTCCTTCGCACTGGCCCTTTCGGCAACAACCTGTGAGAAGGTTGAGGTCTCACCCAAGGTTTATCTTATGGGGTACTGCAGAATCAGGTTTCCACAGCAGGATCTACACTACGAGCAGTACTGCGCGGTGAAGGAAACACTGCGGGCCTCACTAAGAGACTTCTTACTGTTGCGGGCCTTCTGCTGGAACTGTGAATCAACCACACTTATCCCCTACTTGGAAGATTTTGAAAACGCTAAGGCACTGAGATGAATATCACCCATCCATCCATTCAGGCACTGAGTGGTTATCTTTCTAGCATTCATTCAGGGACTTAGATTATTACAACGTGGACTGAAATGATAGATGCGACTACCTGTGCTGTGTTCCTTCACTATGTTTAAGAAAGTATTTAAACTTAAATGACTGGTTCACAATCTTGACATAGCATTGAAATGTTTGCCATTCATCTGCTTCCATGGAACCTAGCATATCATTCCCAAATTTCTCCTATTGGTAAATGCATATCAAAGTTCTCCTATTACAGCATGCAAGGAAACATTCAAGCATTCATTCTACAGAAAATACAGACAGTAATTCATTCATAAACAACATCGAATAACACAGGATTTAACGTGGTTCACTTCCCTGGATGGAAAGCTACGTCCACAAGAACAGTTGGTAATATATTTATTTCAAAAAGGGATGGGGAAATCGTTCTTAGTCTGCGCACTCAGCTGCAAACTCTCCTTTCTCTTGGCTAGGTCTCTGCGCACACAGATGTAGAGCCTTTACAATACAAAAAGGTTATCTCAAGATTACTCTAATAACTAGCATCTAGTATCCAAAAATAGAGCAACCCCATCCCATACAAAAGTGTCTTCTTAAATAGATCATGCCCGAAGGTCATGTCTGTACAATGTCGAAGACCTAATACCCAAAACCCTAAGGGTTTCCGAAATTGCGTCGGTTTTCCAAACCGGCTTGCTGGCTCTTGGTAGAGTCTGCTTGATCATGGTGGATCTCCACGTCCTCATCCTGTCACTATCGGCCTTCCTGTCGCACGCATTCCTACAGGCTGCTTCTGCCGAACCGCTTCTCTCTAACAGTTTTACCTTCTAAGCATGCCAAACGTCGCTTTCCTTAACAACCCACACGTGGCCGCCTTCCTGATTTGCCTATGTCCGCCACTCGGCAATCCTGGAATATCTTCCCAAAAATGGTTGCTACCGGTCCAACCAGTACCTGCACTTGATACTTTTCCAACAATCCGCTTTGCTGGCTCCACGTGGCCCCCTAACTCCGCAGCACTGCTTCTGCGCGGTACTGGTCTTCGCATCACGGCCAAAACTTCGATGCTACGCGCAACTCTGCAGTCTGGTCAAAAGTTGGATGCTGCGTTCAACTATTGACATAGAGTGATCCGACGGCTTAATTTCTCTTAGATCATAATTAACCTTGATCCATGGCTTAACACCCGATTTGTCCATGATCCCTATTTAAAGAGCATGGAGGGTCATTGTTTAGTTGATCGATTATGAGAAGCTCATTTGTAACTTTCTTTCTTTGCATAATAAATTGTCTCGTAGAAGCTATTTGGCCGGGGCCGTGGAGTGTTTCCCTCATGAGGGTTTAAACCACGTCAAAACATCAGTGTATCGATCTGTGATCTGTTTGTGTGAAGTGGTTGCTCTAGGTGTTCGATCTTTTGGGAGTACCCTGTGTAAGCGAACAAAGTTGTTAGCTGATGACTCATCAAAGTTAGTGGATGTGACTCTGTACAGACAGATTATTGGGTCATTGATGTATCTGATGAATACCAGGCCAAATATATGCTTTGCTGTGAACACCTTCATTCAATATCTAGTGTAACCTAGGCGTGTTCACCTGATAGCTGCAAAGCATGTGATGAGGTACCTAAAGGGTACGATAGACCTTGATCTATGTTATCTTGGAGATCATTACTTTAGATTGTATGGCTACACAGATTTTGATTGGGAAGGAAGTGTATCAGACAGGAAGAGCACATCGGGAGGATGTTATTGTCTGGGATCTGCCATGATCTCGTTGTTTAGCAGGAAGCAGTCTAGTGTGGCTCTCAGCATAGCTGAAGCGGAATATATAGCAGCTTGCTCTGCTAGCTGTGAAGCAGTATGGCTTCGAAAACTGTTATCAGGACTATTTGACTTAGAGATGGACACCACTGTGATCCTGTGTGACAACCAGAGTTGTATCAAGATGACAGAGAATCCAGTGTTCCATGATAAGTCAAAACACATAGAGATCCGATATTTCTATATACGGGATATGGTGCTAAAAGGAGCTATCAAGCTCAAGTATGTGAGCAATGGCGAACAAGTTGCTGATATATTGACCAAATCTCTGTCTCGAGTAAAGTTTAGTATTTTCGAGACAAGCTTGGTGTAGTTCAGAAGGACCCTCCTCGAAAGGGGGAGTGATGTGGTCACTGATGATGAGATTGCCTACATCGACAGTGAGGTCGATGATGTGGATACCTTTATTGGTGATACCGACAGTGAGGTTGATGATGTGGATACCTTTATTGGTGATACCGACAGTGAGGTCGATGATGTGGATACCTTTATTGGTGATACTAACAGTGAGGTTGATGATATGGATACCTGTATTGGTGATTTCGACGATGAGGTCGATGAGTGGTCCTTAGACTTGGTCTAAGTTGACAAGTGGATTGTATCATCCTTGTACACATGTCCTAAAAGAGATCCATAGACATAGGTCTCCGAGAAAGTGGTCCCTTGTGGATGTGATGGGGATTGCATCATCCCGGAACCCTTGGTTCAAAATGTACGTGATAGGACTGCATCATCCATGAACGTTTAGTTCAAAATGTACATGATAGGACTGCATCATCCCTGAACATTTGGTTCAAAATGTACGTGATAGGACTGCATCGTCCCTGGACATTTGGTTCAAAATATACATGATAGGACTGCATTGTCCCTGGACATTTGGTTCAAAATGTAAGTGATAGGACTGCATCGTCCCTTGAAATTTGGTTCAAAATGTACGTGATAGGACTGCATCATCCCTGGACATTTGGTTCAAAATGTACATGATAGGACTGCATCGTCCCTAGACATGAGACTTGTCTTAAAAGGATCACGGATTGTATCATCCCTAGACATGAAACTTGTCTTAAAAGGATCATGGATTGTATCGTCCCTAGACATGAGACTTGTCTTAAAAGGATCATGGATTGTATCGTCCCTAAACATGAGACTTGTCTTAGAAGGATCACGGATTGCATCGTCCATAGACATGAGACTTGTCTTAAATTGATAAGGATTGATCATCCTGGAAAAAAATCTGGATTGCATCGTCCATAGACATGAGACTTGTCTTAAATTGATAAGGATTGATAATCCTGGAAATAGATTTGGATTGCATCATCCATAGACATGAGACTTGTCTTAAATTGATAAGGATTGATCATCCTGGAAGTAGACTTGGATTGTATCGTCCAGAGACATCAGACTTGTCTTAAATTGATAAGGATTGATCATCCTGGAAATAGATCTGGATTGCATCGTCCATAGACATGAGACTTGTCTTAAATTGATAAGGATTGATCATCCTGGAAATAGATTTGGATTGCATCGTCCATAGACATGAGACTTGCCTTAAATTGATAAGGATTGATCATCCTGGAAGTAGATCTAGATTGTATCGTCCATAGACATGAGACTTGTCTTAAATTGATGAGGATTGATCATCCTAGAATTGGATCGTATGTATTGCAGATTATGCTTCTATGTTGATACTATTGATCGAGATGATCCAGATGCTATAGATCGAGATGATCTAGATGTTGTAGATCGAGATGATCCAGATGCTATAGATCGAGAGGGTCCAGATGTTGTAGATCGAGATGATCCAGATGTTGTAGATCAAGATGATCCAGATGATGTTGATCGGTAGATCCAGACGATGAGGCTGTTGATCGAGTGATCCATATGGTGATGATGTTGTAGCCGATCGAGTGTTGCAGAAGATGAAGACTCAATACTAATGATGTTGATGTTCCGGTATTGATTATGTTCCAGTAACTATTTGAGTTACTGATGATGATGTATTAAGAAAGCTTCCAATGATTTATAGATGTATCGTGTATCATGTAGTTGATGACTCCTTGCTCCTGCAGATGTTGTTATAATATCATTCTCGTTAAGGGGGAGTGTTGAGATATTGTAACTTCTAAGAATATTATATTTGTACTTTATTATTCTGGAGATGTGTCATTCCTCTGTGAAGACCTTATTGTATATCCGGAGATGTTTTATTCCTCCGTGGAGAATGTGGTAACTTGGATTATTAGACTTCCCTAGTGGGGGTTGGCCCTGTATGAGTCATGTGGGTTAAAGGGTTATTAGACCACCCTAGTGGAGGCAGCCCTGCCAACATAATGTGAAGTGGTTAAGTTGGGGCCAACCTAGTTAGTGTAAAATTCAAGTCGGAGTTGTGTATAAATAGAGGAGGTGTGTTCCTCATTTAACACACATTCACTCACTTGTGATTAACACATAGGTGAGAGAGAGATATGCTATGGAGGAGAAGGAGCTCATGTTTGGGGATTACATCTTTGTATTTGTTGGTCATCTATATTGATGAAGCTTTCTTGGGTTTTATACCCCATGAGGGTTTCCCAGGATAAATCTGTGTCTCTTGTGATTCGGCTGTGCTTGTTGTTCTTTTAGTGATCTTGTATATGCTATTGTTGTGAAATGGAATGTAATACTGATATTTTATGTCTTAGCATATTGAATTTTAACAATTCTGAGCATCAAATATAGATTATATATATCATATTACAAATAAATGGTGTATCTTGGACTCTCACCAAGAGATCAGCATCTCACCAAGTGCGCCCTTCCTCCAAGAGCCAAAATATGAAGAGAAATGTGAGAGAGAGATGGGAACAAGTTGAAGAAGAAAGAATCACGAGCTACACTGTAGCTTCAACCTGCAACTAATAACTCCATTGTATCTCCAAATGAAAGGTCTAAATGGCCTCTCCAATTTCCAATTAGGATGGGAATTTTTCACCCTCGAAATTGGTACTAAGGCAAGTAGAGTAAACACTCCACTAGCATGGACAAGCTATGCTCTTCAATATGCAAAATGAGAAATGATCAAAATCCACTCTCCTTCTTGGTTCTTGTATTTTATTATCTTACCAAGCCTTCCATGGTTCGAATTCCCTCCATGAGCTTCGTTCCAATTTGAATTGGGAAGAGATTCCAATGTGTGCCACTTGTCCCCCAATTCCTAGCCTCCTCCTTCACTCAATTCGAATGGATAACTCTTTGGTTGCTCTAACTTCCTTGTGCGCCCTCTTGGAGGCTATTTTTATCCCTGACATGTCATATATGTCAGATGTCAACAATCAGGTTTGATTTTTGTCATAAGTGTCATAGCATCTTCATCATTGTTGTCATAGAAGATAAGGAATCTAGCCCAAGTGTCCCAATAGCTCCAAAATGCATCTTCCTCTTCCATGGGAGCTACTCATTAGAGGAAATTTGAGGTCTAAAATGGGCCTCCTAAGGAAAATAATAGTTAAAATACTAAAATAATATTTATTAATTTTGGAGGAAGAAAGAAAAAAACTACTTTTTTTGTTCGTATTTTCAACATATCTCCCTGTTTTTTTAGTCAAATTTCAAGTTGGGGCACTCGTTGGATGTAGAATTAAATTACACATCCAACAAGTACCCACACTACATAATTTTGACGGACCCTGTTGCCCCAAAAACAAGAAATACCTGAAAAACCATGATGATAACATGATGATGATGTCATCATCACGTTTTTTCAGGTATTTCTTATTTTTGGGGCAGCGAGGTCTGTCAAAATTATGCAGTGTGGGTACTCGTTGGATGCGTAAATTAATTCTTCATCCAACGAGTGCTCCTGCTCATGTCATCGTCACGTTTTTCATGTATTTCATGTTTTTGGGGCAGCGGGGTCCATCAAAATTATGTAGTGTGGGTACTCGTTGGATGCGTAATTTAATTCTGCATCCAAAGAATGGTCCCGTTCGAAATTTGAGTAAAAACACAGAGAGATATGTTGAAACTACAAACAAAAAAATTATTTTTTTTATGACAAATATCTCAAGTCAACCATTATGGTGACTCATTTTATTGAAATTCTATTGGTTCTTGAATTCCAACTTATCAAGAAATTATGGTTGGCTCGTTTTCTTATAAGGCCCATTTTAGACCCCAAATTTCCTCTAATGTCTTCCTCTCAATTTCGACCCTCATTGAGTCATGCCAAGTATTATGTCCTTCCAACTCCCCCAAGAACGTTGGACTCCGCCTTGGATTCGAATGGGTGAGAGTGGAATGCCATGTGGCATGGGAAATCTTTCTTGAGTGGGCCCCACACCTCCAATGTGCCATCATGACCAAGTGCCACCTTATTTTCCTATCTTAAATATTTAATTATTCCCCATTTAATATATTTTCTCAAGCTAATGTCCATTTGAGGTTTTATAGACTCCTTATTCAAAATCTAATGTTTCCACCCCAACCTAGTAAACTAGTAGATTGGTGGGATTTTCTCTTCTTGAGATTTATTTGAATGAGGACATTACAGTCCTCCCCACCCAAGATTTCTTTCCCTTAGGCAATTTCAAATTAGTATGTTGCAAAATTTGTATAGGTGAAGTACCCACCTCCAAAACAATGTTGTGCTCAACTCCTTTATCAAGTGGCCTTCCAGGAGGAAGGTCTCAAAAAACTTTTTCATATTTGTGTAGTAGCTACCTTATCTCCCTTGGATGTTCTGAAATATTTATTTTTGGCTTGGGGGAAGTGATGCAACATTCAACAGCCCATTCAATATCCCCATTCCTCAATATGGACCTCATACTGTGTGAGGACACTGCTTGATTCAAATAGGTGTGCATTCCTCTCACTACCCTTTGTTTTCCTTCCGAATCTTTGAATCTCATTTCAGGGATTTGATAGTTCACTGTATGTTCCCCTATAGAGTACATCCATTGCACTCCCAAGACCAAATTAGTATTATCAACATCAACCACATAAAAGCTATCAAAAAATGTATAATTACCTATGGTGAGTTGTAGCTTTGGAATCCATGTTTTGCACTCCATAGTATTGTGACTTGGAAGATGACTGTGAAGCCATTGAATGGTTCAGCAGGTAGCTTTATCCTCTCCCCCATGGTTGCATCAATGAATTTATGTGTGGCTTCTCCATCTACCAATACTGAAACCCTTTGTCCTTGTACCACTCCCTTGCATCAAATAGTGTGGAAACGAGGCACCTGAAAGCACTACCAGTCTCTTTTTGTTAGGTAATGGATGATCTTCTTCTTATTTCTCTTCTTCTGTTGTGTCATATCCCTCTTCTTATGCTGAAATATGTCCTCCTTCCTCCATACCCCCTTTATACTCATCATCATCATAAAATACTTCAATGAATTGTGCTTTCCCCTTAGCACATTTATGCCCTGGTACCCATGGTTGGAAGCATGTGTAACATAGTTTCTTTCATCTGATTTCTTCCTTGCTTGGTCCCTCTCTCTTATCCTTTCCAAACGCATCTTCTTGCCATGGCTTCTTTTCAAATCTGAACTGGGAAGGAAATTTGGGCTTGGGAGGATACCTTGTCTTGGGTAGCACATTTTGCAGATCTCTTTCCAAGTTCATGGCATATTTCAATGAAGTAGGTTTGTGGGCCTTAAATAAACCCTTCAAAGGTTCATCCAAACCTTCAGTAAAGAGAAATACTAATCTGACCATAGATATATCAGCCACCTTAACTGATAAATTTTGAAATTCTGACATGTACTCATTCGATGTTCCATTTTGCTTCAACTATGCTAGTTCTTTGAAAGGCATTTCTGGGTCTTTTTGCTCAAATATTTCCAATACCTTGTTAGCAAATTATTCATATGTTGTAACCTGATCATGTCCCGAGGTTTTAATTCCATGGAGCCACCAATTATTGGATTCTCCCTCAAGATGCAAAATAGCCATTTTTAGAGCATCCTCTTCAACCATTGGATTCAGCTGAAAATACACTTCTAGTTTTTGTATCCAAGTATTTGCAGAACCTATGGCATAATTCAATTATTTATTTTGAAAAGGATTTCTGCTACCTCCTCTCATTTTGAGCTTGTTTGAGATAGTAAATAATTGATCAAATGGTAATGTTCTTCTACAATCTTCACCCGACTCTTGCCATTCTGATAGAATTTCCTTCATGCCAATTTGAGGGTTAGTATATTCTTTGGTTTCAATAAAATTAGGTGTGGTAGCTATTGTTGATCTCTGAAACTCATGAGCTCGATTATGAGGCCATGTTCTTGAGAAAATTCTTCCACCCACTGTCTTCTTTTCCTCACTAGAGGAATTGCTAGTGCCTCTTGTGGCCAATTTGCTACCAATTTGACTAGCCATCAATTTGAATCATTGCATTATCCGCCTTGTCATATCTTCAAAAAAAGGTTTCATGAATTTCCTAAACTCTTCTTTCTCCTCCATATCAGAATTTCTTTTTTCATCCTTAGCCATAGTCTCAATAGAATACACCTCTTCTCCTTCCTCTTCCTCTTCACCAAAAGCACTTTCAGTTTCAGTTTCTAAGGGTGAGGGATGATTTATTTGACTTCTTATCCTCATAAATGTCCATCCACATCAGGTTCAAGGACCATGCTCTAATATCACTTGTAGTGTACCTTTCAATGAATTTGTAAAAATTGGTAAAATTGCAATTTTTGGCCAATTCGACCCTTAGACTAGTAATGACTCAAATGCTTCCAAATTGGGTATGAATGTGTTTTAAATGTATTAATACATAAAAATTATTCTGATGGATTCTTGGACATTCTTAAAATACTTCTGCAACACTCATTTACAATCAGGAGAAAATAGGGAAATTTACTAGTAAATTCGAGGTTCAAACCCCCAAGGATAGGGGACAAAGATTGTTAATTTTTTAGCATTAATTCAATATACTATAGGATATTTACTGATAGAATAACATGTATAGTATATCAAGTATAACAAAGCATATAAATCACACCAAGCAATCACATGAGACAATAGACACACAGAGTTTCACTGGGGAAAACCATAAAGGTGAAAAACCCCACAACTTCCTCAGAGATAGAAAGAGAAAAGATACAACCCAAGTACAAGAGATAGTCTTCTACTAGCAACTCCTCCTCCTCCTCAACTAGTGCGCCACTTTCCGAGTGATGTAGGAGTGAATAATGAAGTGAACAAATAGAGATCTCTCGCTCTCTATTTATACTTGTCCCGACTTGCCTAATACACTAGCAGGGCCGACTTCTCTAGAAGAGTCTAATAACCCATGGTTACATTAATTAGGGCCGACCCCACACATGGTGGTCTAATAACCCATCGGTAAGTTATGACACTTGCGACACTTGTCAATACAAATGACAACACTTCCGTATAGAGGAATAATACCATCTCTATAGGAGTACAATATACATAGGTGAAATACATTCTGAAGTTACATATACATCAACACTCTCTCTTAACTAGGAAGGTATTTCTCGACACATATCTGCTAGCACAAGTCTTCTTCTCTATATCATTGTCACTGGATCATCGTCATCAAATCATCATCATTGTCATTGCTGCTACTATCTCAATCAATCTCCGATCTACTCGTCATATGAAGTTCTACAGAACCAGTCCTTTTTCATACTGGATGTAGGCCCACCACCTACAGGTCTTCATCATCACTGGCCATACTGTCAAATCCTCAGGACTTATTATGTGCGTCACAAAACCTGGCCAGAGCATCCCAGGCTATTACGAGCACATAGCTCTACCTGTCGAATCTCTTAGGAACATATTACATGTGACCTCATCACAAAACCTTACAAGACCATCCCAGACTGTTACGAGCACACAACTCTACCTGTTGGACCTCCCAAGGACACATTACATGTGACCTCACCACAAAACCTTGCAAGAGCATCCCAGGATATTACGAGCACACAACTCTACCTGTCGGACCTCCCAAGGACACATTACATGTGACCTCACCACAAAACCTTGCAAGAGCATCCCAGGCTATTACAAGGACACAGCTCTACCTATCGGACCTCCCAAGGACACATTACATGTGGTCATGGAAAAACCTTGCAAGAGCATCCCGAGTTGTTACGAGCACACGGCTCTACCTGTCGGACCTCCCAAGGACACATTACATGCCATAGGAAAAAACCTCGAAAGAGCATCCCAGGCTGTTACGAGCACACAACTCTACCTGTTGGATATCCCAAGGTGCTATTATATGTCCTCCCATAGCAATGCCTTGAAAGAGCATCCTAGGTTGTTACGATCACACAGCTCTACCTATCAGATCTCCCAGGTATACTTATATGCTCATCTGCACAACCTATCCACGGCCACAAAGTATCGTCCTAATACTCACCATACATCATCCTAATGTACATAAACACATGATCATCCTGATTATCATCATAGCATCATTCTGATGAATATCATCTAGAGCAACAACCTGAAGCTCGTCATCCATGATCATCCTGATCATACCGTGCATCCAACTGATGCATACCAAGTATCTACCTAATACATGTCATCATACATGATCTACCTGATCATACAATGTATCCACCTGATACATACACAAATAAATGATCCACCTAATCATAACAAGCATCCAACATGATGCATATACATATACATGATCCAAATGATCATAACAAGCATCCAACATGATGCATATACATATACATGATCCAACTGATCATAACAAGCATCCAACATGATGCATATACATATACAGTAACTGGAGCATCGTCCTGATGCTCATCATCCAGTGCTTATATCCACAACCATGGAAGGATTCTCCTCTCACCATGCTCGGAATGGCTCCTGCAAATGTGTTCATCACTTCTTCCTTGAAGTGTCGTCAATATGAAGAACACCAAGCCTCTCTCTAAAGTACTCGAACTTCAATCTGGCTAGTGGTTTCGTCAACACATCTGCAACCTAATCATCCGTTGCAACATACAGGAGCTTCACTGCTCCTCTCTGCACCATATCCCTGATATAGTGATATTTGATCTCTATGTGCTTCGACCTGTCTTGGAACACCAGGTTCTCAGACAACTTCACACAACTCTGGTTGTCACAAAAGATACCAGTAGCCTCCAATGGAATATCAAATAGCTCAGACAGTAGCTTCCAGAGCCATACTGCCTCACAACTGGTCGAACAAGCTGCAACATACTCTGCTTCGGCTGTACTCGGTGATACGTAGGACTGCTTCCTGCTAAACCAAGAGATCACACCTGATCCCATACTGAAGAAGCACCCAGAGGTGCTCTTCCTATCTGCAGCACTACCTTCCCAATCTGAATCAACATAACCCTGCAGGTTAAATTTTTGATTCGCATCATATTTGAGCCCATAATCAACTGCACCCTTCAGGTACCTTAGAATATGCTTTACAGCAACCAGGTGACCACTCCTTGGATCTGTCAAGAACTGGCTCAATGTGTTCACTGCAAAGAAAATATCTGGTCTCGTGTTCGTCAGGTACATCAAGGACCCAATCATCTAACGATACATAGTGACATCAACCGGCTCAGATGAAGCATCACACAGAAGCTTCAAGTTCGATGCCATAGGTGTGGCCATGGCCTTGCAGTCCATCATCCCGAACCTCTTCAGGATCTCTACTGCATACTTCCCTTGTCCAAGGAAGATCCCATATGCAATCTACCACACCTCCGTGCCTAGAAAATAGTGCATCATCCCCAAGTCCTTCATCTTGAACTCGGCTACAAGCTTCCTCTTGGTATCGACAATCAATCTATCCTCACCTATAACAAACAAGTCATCCACATACAGAAGTAGTATCATTGGATTTCCTTCCTCAACCTTGTAGTAAAGGTTGGAATCTTCTTTTCTCTTGGTAATCCCAAACTGGATAGAAAGCTGTCCATCCCACCATACCAAGTCCTAGGAGATTTATTCAAGCCATACAAGGATTTGTTCAACCGACACACATATGATTCCCTGTCATGTGTCTCAAAACCAAGTGGTTGCTGCACATACACTTCCTCCTCGACTACACCATTCAATAAAGTTGTCTTGACATCCATCTAGTGTATCTTCCATTTCATTACTGCAGCCAGAGAAAGTATTGATCTGATGGAAGTTTACCTGGCTACAGGAGCAAAAGTCTCTTCATAGTCTATTCCCTCTTTCTGAGATAAGCCACGAGCTACAAACCTTGCCTTGCATTTTTCTATGCTACCATCTGCAGCATGATTGATCTTATAGATCCATTTGGAAGTTACAACAGACTTCCCCTTAGGTCTTGGGACCACATCCCAAACATCATTCTTCATGATCGATTGGTATTCCTCGACCATGGCATCCTTCCATTCTTTCTTTCCATTGCTTCTTCATAATTGGAAGGCTCTTTGTTCATAATGTCATAGAGTAAGGAAACATAACTGGTGTGTGATCTAGTCCTCTTCCTTTCTCTGTGTTCTTCTTGTGGAATGCCATAACTTTCTGCATCTTGAATGATCTCTCTAGCCCATGCAGGTTTCCTCTTGTGAGAGTTATTCTCACGAGGTGGATCTGTTGTGGATCTTCTGTTTCATAATGTTCTTCTGGAATTGCTTCATTCATGGTGGTATCTTGAAATTTGATTTCCTTTGGTTCTTCATGGTCTTCAACAAGTGTCTTCCTTGATTTGATATAAGCTGAGTCTTCATCAAATGTTACATCCCTGTTGACATCAATCTTCTTGAACCCTGGAAAGTATATTCTGTAAGCCTTCGAGCTTTCACTATACCCCACAAAGATACCCTTCTTTCCTGAAGGATCTAGTTTTGTCCTCTTTTCCTTTGGGACATGAGTATATACTAGACAACAGAATATTCTGAGATGGCTAACCTTAGGTTTCTTACCAGAGAAGACCTCTTATGGTGTCTTGTTGTCCAATATCTTGTGAGGTGTTTTGTTCTGTACATACACAGCTGTCCTAGCTACTTCTGCCCATAGATGCATAGGCAGATCCTGATCATGCAACATTGCCCATGTTGCCTCCATGATTGTTCTATTCTTTCTCTCTGCAACTCCATTCTGTTATGGATTGTAGGGAGCAGTCAACTCCCTCTTAATCCCTGAATCACTACATAGTTTCTTGAAATCACCTTAAGTGAATTCTCTGCCATTGTCGGATCTGAAGATCTTGATCTTCTTATCGGTTTGATTTTCCATCAAGGTTTTGAATTCTTTGAACTTATCAAATACTTAATATTTGTTCTTCAAGAAGTAGACCCAAGTCTTCCTAGAGAAATCATCAATAAAAGAGACATAGTATACATACCCACTTAGAGAACTGGATGACATCGGACCGCATACATCGGAGTGGATAATTTCCAAGATTCCTTTTGCTTTGCTTTCACTACTTGGAAATACCTTCTTGATGTTCTTTCCTTTTGCACATCCTTTGCAAACACCTTCATGCTTTGACTTGATTTCAGGAAGACCTTCTACAGCTTTACTTGCAATCGGTAGTGCTCTATAGTGCACATGTGAAAGCCTTCTATGCCAAAGTTCACTTGGCTCCATGGATTCATGTACCATGGCATGTTTAGGTTGTCCCTTTAATTTGTACAATCCTCCCTATTGCTCTCCAATCACCACTGCATCATCTATAGTTTTACCCTTTGGCCACATTACGACTTGGCCATCTACAAATGCAACCCTCATGCTTTTTTCATCTAATGCAGATATGGAGAGTAGGTTCTTCTTGAGCCTAGGTACATATAGAACATCTTTCATCTTTAGAGACTTCCCAGAGTCTAGGTTGTAGGAGGCTTCGCCACTTCCTTTGATAGGGTATTGAAAGTCATCCCCAAGTTTCACCTTATGGGGTGACTCATGTTCAGGTAGATTTACAAAAGATTCTTTAAACCCAGTCATGTGTTTGGAAGCCCCACTATCAATAAGCCAATCATTGCATCCATGAGAGATAGTACCTGTGAGAGCAGATATTAGAACATATTCATCTTCACTTGATGAATCATCACTTTCTACCCTAGCCTTCTTCTTTGGGGGTTTCTTCATCCTCAGCAGCATGAGCATGGTACCTTCTTTTGTTTCACTTCATCTTCTTGTTGAAGTTGTTGTTGTCCTTTTTGTTCTTGGGACAATTTACAGCAATATGTCCCTTCTCCTTACAGGTGAAACATATTCTCCTTTCTCTATTGTGATGGTGGTGTGAATATTTCTTGAAGTGATATGGCTCTCTTTTGGACTTCCCTTTCTTGGTGTATGCTATGAGAGCTTGATCTTCATTCCCCATCTTTTCTTCTCGGGCCACAAACCTTGCTTCTTCTTGAGAGCATTCCTCCCATAGTCTACTGAAGGAGATTAGTTTCTTTCTTGCATAGATTCCTTGGATAAAGGAATCCCATGACCTAGGTAGGCCATTCAACGTGGTCATAACAACTTCACCATTATCCACTACCTCATCCACAACTTCAAGTTGTTCCTTGTGTTAGTTTTTCAGAAATTTCAATCTGATCTAGGATCTTAACTGAGAGAATAACATGTAAAGCATATCAATCATGGACACAATAATGCAAGCACACAAGAGACACAGAGTTTCACCGGGGAAAACCAAGAAGGTGAAAAACCCCGCAACTTCCTCGGAGATAGATAGAGAAATGATACAACCCAAGTACAAGAGATAGTCTTCTCCTAGCAGCAAATCCTCCTCCTCACATGTGCGCCACTTTCCGAGTGATGAAAGAGTAAGTGAATGATCAAATAGAGATCTCCCGATCTCTATTTATACTTATCCTGTCCTGCCCAATCAACCAGTGGGGCCGACTTATCTAGCTTAGCCTAATTACCCATGGTTACATTAATCTGGGTTGACCCCACACTTGGTGGTATAAAAACCCATTTACCCACATGACTCATACAGGGTCGACCCCATCAAGGTGGTCTAATAACCCATCAAGTATAAGTTACGACACTTACAATATAAATGATGACACTTCTGTATAGAGAAATAATAACATCTCTATAGGAATACAAACACTTCTGTATAGAGGAATAATAACATCTCTATAGGAATACAATATACATGGGTAAAATACATTCTGAAGTTACATACACATCAACACTCCCTCTTAACTAGGAAGGTATTTCTCGACACAAATCTGCTAGTACAAATCTTCTTCTCTGGATCATCATCAACGAATCATCATCCTCGAATCATCGTCATCGTCACGGCTGCTGCTATCTCAATCAATATCTGAATCTACTCATCATATGAAGTTCTACAGAGCTAGTCCTTTTTCATACTGGATGTAGGCCCACCACCTACAGGTCTTCTTCATCACTGGCCATACTGTAGAATCCTCAGGACTTATTATGTGCGTCAACAAAACCTAGCAATAGCATCCCAGGACTGATTACGAGCACACTGCTCAACCTATCAGATCTCCCAGGGATCTATTACATGTGAGCAAGCAAAACCTAGCAAGAGCATCTCATGACTGATTACGTGCCTAACACAACCTGCAAGATCTCCCAAGGAGACATTATATGTGTCACCTACCCAATTTCTGAAATTATTATTTTATTGGCAAAATACTTTATGTTAAATTTTAATTACAAAGTTTTGTAATTATGACCAAGTTTGGTCAAGGATGAATGTAATTAATGAATTATTATTATTTAATAAATTAAAGTAGGAGACAAACACCTAAGGGAACTGTTAAATGAGTGTTCACTGACCCACTAGAAGGAATGGAAGTTGTTAGAAGGCATGGGACAGATGGCAGCAATTGCACTTCACCACTAGCTGTTGGTTATGGGACAACTACCCCTACAAATGTGGCATTATCCCCCAAGTGGAGGGAGTGAGCAGGCAGCTCATTTAATGACCAATTAACAACTGAAAAGGCCTAGGTAGCCTACATAAGGCAAATTCGAATTGAGCAGGCAGCTCTTACACAATATTTTCTGCAGAAATATTCCTCATGTGCATCAGGTGATCACTGAGAGATTCGAAAAGGGAGGTTATGTGAGATTGCAACTGTAAGTCTGCAAATTATTCTGAGAAGGAGAACCAGAGGTGTTGGTGCAGGTCCCTTTTGACTGCAAAGTCTTTAAGACTGGATAACTATTGCTACTGCAAGTTGAGGCCCTAAGCTTCTAAGTTTCTTCCTCCTGGTGGTTCAGTGAATAGGCTCGGAGGTCCTAAGGCAAGTACTTGGCTGTCTTCAGGAATTGGTTGGGTGGAACAGGCTCCTTGGGCTGTTTGTTTCCCTACAGATTAACCAGGATTTGTTGTTTCCTATTTTGTTTACAGTTTAATAATTCTGTTTAGTAAAATCATCAAACTCTGTTTTGTAAATGTATTTATTTCTGATCTTTGTTTAAGTCTGAATGATAAAGCTTTGTTAAAGATCTCATTAGATAATCATCTCTATATTTTTCCACATGTTGTTATTTGCATCGTACTCTAGTATAGAGAAGCAAATTAAATGATAGATGAGTGATAGGAATATTGCCATTTATTAGACAAATAATTATAGTAAGTGCGATGATTACAATTCTGTTCTATATCTAAACATAGTAAAACATTTATTGTATAGTATCGATAGTGTTATAGGATTCTTTTGTTATTTCATGGAAAATAAATATAGTCTAACTTCTGCATAGTCATATATTTTTCTGTCATATCTATTCAATCAAGATAGCAAGCAAATACAATTAGAATCATACATATAATGTTTTCCAAGTAATAGTATTTCCAAGGATTCTAACAGTTGCAAGAACTAATTAAAATATAGTTTTCTTATCTTTAAACATACTTTATTTCTTCATTGATTTCCTGTTTGATTTCATGTTTCAATTGTTTATTTCAGTAGTATAAAAACATATTACACTGCAAACCCTAACCATGTATACAAACGTCATATTTTCTATCCCAAAAACAAGTTGTAGACATTATTCAAGAATGATAACATTATGACTTATGAAACCCTAGTCATTACTTTCTAGAACCATATCATCTTTTATATATGGTAAGTTACTATCTAAGAATTATCTAACAATTAGCCGAAGGCACAAATTACATACTCATGTTTAAACCTTAGCTTACAACCCTAGTATCCAAACATACACATTATCGAAATTATCTTATCAACGATTTAATCTTGGATACAAAGCCTAGTACAAGCTGAAAACATTTGAAGTCACAGGTAAGATATCCTTGTAAAAATCAAAACTAGAACATGGGGGCATAACCCTTTTAAATTATTTAACAGACGAAATTACCTCAACGTTTTTCCAAAATTGAGTTTATCAACAACAAGAACTAAGTACAGACATACATTATGCAAACCATAAAACCCTTGGCCAAAGAAAAATATCATGGCTCGGCAAACCTTAAACAATTATTTTACACAGTGATCTCAACGATTTGTTTAAACAGAAATTTCCATTGTAAGAAATGAACCATGGTATACAAAGATAAATGAGCCCTCGGCCCTGAGTTCCATACTCAACAGAAATAACCAAAAACTCAACAGAGTTCACATTTCAAACCTGTCAAGGTTCCAACAGTACGAAGAAGCTTATCAACAAACATCAGACGAGATCAAGTTATCCAAAAACCACACAGGGTTATACACTTGATATCCAACATTACGAAAACGAGTGTTAAAACTCTAATCAACGACGAGCTAGGCATCAAAACGACCAAATAAAAATATAAACATTCGAGGGTTACCCTCTGTACAATTTTTATGTCAATATAAGACCTTAAAGAAAACTCGACAGACGGCCATTGCCGAAAACAAGGTTGAACAGTTTTGACTCTCGGCGACAGAATCATCATCAAACCAAGTCCGAAGGCATCTACGAGGGTTTGAGGACCACCAGAGCTTACTAGGAATTGGATGCATGCATTCCATTCCAAACTCTTGCCAAGGAACTTCATTCGAAACCGGTGCCTGCCAAAAACACAGTCAAGAGTTTAAAAACAAGAAAAACGTAAGTATGAAAGTTAAAACACAGTAACATATTCTTTGGGTAAGTGCTTACCTTTAGAATCAATGTTCTGAGTCTTGTACATTACACCAGCAAAAACGACGAGCTGGATGGCTTGGACCGAAGCTATGAGCTTTTTACAGAAGATCTTTTTCCACTAACTGAAGGAATCAAGCTACAAATTCATAAATCGACAGCAGTAAAACCGAACACAGCAAACACTAACTATATCGTATCACCATAGCACCGGGGTGAACCTGCAACTATTCAGATCACACCTACATGTCTCAAGGTCGAAACCTCTAAGATACTTTGTCTAAACCCTACTTTCCAGCAGCCTATCCGCCTCATCACTCGAAACACCAGCGTAACAATGAAGACCAAGAACTCTCCATCAAACACTTACAACGCGATTCTAGGGTTAGCAAATCAACGATCCATCTAATACAATCAATGAGCAAGAGAGTGACAATGAGCTACATTGGAGGTCGGGAAACAATAACATTTATTGCTTCATAAATTTTAAACAACCACGACAGTGCCAACATAGCATACCAAAGATCATTACCATATCCAGCTCGGAGGAGAGTAGACGTGGAAACCATGCACAGTAAGATTCACAGTTATTATATCTACCAAGATCAGGTGGGTGATATTACGTGGAGTGCCAACAGCAATTTCCACTAAGTGGGTTGGTCAGGACCATTAATGCATGGATAGAATGCTATTTGTTGCCAGGTTGCAAAGCATGTCAAGCACCAGGTATTAAGCTCCTGTCAAACATCGAATTCATTACTATGTTAGTTCTATTTATACCATACAATTGCATAGTTTCAAATTAATATTATGGCATCGTAACATTGGGTTATGCTATGACACTTATATATTTTGTATCGCATTCTTTTGTGATGTTTAAGTCATGTAGGGTAAGGCTTATACACTTGTATATTAGCCAACCCTTGTCAACCTTCGTTAAGTGGAGATTATAGGAATTATATTTATACAATTTTAATGCTAGGTAGAAATTTAAAACATATAAAATATAAACAATATATTCTTTATTTTTTATTTATATTGTTTTAAAATGGCGAACAATTAAAAAGAGTAGGACTATGTGTTAAGTTCTTAAGCTATCTAATACCAAATAATAGCATAAAACACTATGATCAATAATTATAATTCACACCGTAGCTTATATTGGAAAGTGTTTTGATCAACCAGTAAGTGTAAATACTATATCTACAACATACAAGTAGAACTACCTTAAGACGATGGTGAAGCCACTCAACATTAATGACGATAGTCATGATAATAAACTTAGCAGCATAAAAATTAAATAGATGACGCTTTTTCATAAAACATTGATGAGTTTGCAAGTCAACACTTGAGCTAGTTTTAGAACTAAGTAATTCATACCTCCAGCAACTTGTTTCACAATGAGGTACTTAGAAATTTATTATTACATCGACGTTGAATTGAAAGACACACGTACTCTTAAAACATGTGGTCGTAGAACTTCTTACATGCTATATGCACATAGAAACATTCCAAATTCCTTAGCTTTTGTAGCTAAGTAAACTCTAGGGTACCTCGTAGGACACCCTTGGACATCAAGAAAACCAACCGTCCGTGTCTTGTCAAAAAGAAACCCGTTGCATCATATTTCTAACCTTTCAGTTAAATTGAGCAATTATTATAGTAGGCATGTTGTCAAAAGTATGATGTGTCATTGTTATATAAAATGTTTTTAACTCAGTGATTAAATTATATTTAGTATGTAATGGCTTCTTAATCATTGTCGTCTTAATCAAGCATTTATTATTTCCGCAACTGTAATCATCACATTTAATGTTGTTTTTAAAAATTTTAAATTTTTATGAAAATTCGAGATGTTACATGTGGTATCAGAGCTTATGTTCGAACTCTAGGCCTAAAAAAGGTCCAAGAACACGCAACAGAAAATTTTATTACAGCAGAAAATCTTACTAATTAAAATTTTAACTAGGTGTTATACAGAAATTATTTTAAGTTACAGGTGTGGAGAACTCAGTTGAACATGTAGAAGACAGATTTCAACCAAACAGCCATAGCTCGGGACAGCACTATGCAGAAGAAGGCCACGGTGAATTGAATAACAATTCGTCAGAATTTTTACGTGTGTTTCAGGAATTAAAGGCAGAAATTAGATCTGTAAAACAAGACAATGAAAGAATTCTGAAGGCGCAAGAAGAGTTAAACCAAGTTTTGTTTGAACAATGCCCAATTGATGAGCAGGAGAGAGATAATGAAGATATCTCCAAGGTTGAGGATCTACCTCATGGTAACAAAGGCACGAAAATGAAAACCGATGATGTGAACAGCAGTTCAACATCATCAGGAGATGCTATTGAAGTACGTAAAAAGAAACGTAACTATTCAAGCGATAGTAGTAAAGGAGATTACAAACCCATAAAGATAAGCCATAAAGAGTATGAACAGATTTCTGGGAGTTCAAAAAGATTAGACCTCCAACTTTCAATGGAGAAATTGAGAAGGGCGAGACACCTGAAGCATGGTTGTCCGGCATGAAGAAATACTTTCATATTTATGACTATTCAGAATCCTTAAAAGCAAAAATGGCTATATATAACTTGACCGGAAAAGCGAATATTTGGTGGCAGGACATCAAAAGAGTAAAGGGTATCAAGGATAAGGATGTAAACTAGAGTACTTTTAAACGATACTACGAAGAAAAATCCAAAGAATTCTAAGATTTAAAATTGGGAAGTATGAATATGAAGGAAATGAGCAGTAAATTTCTGAACTTATTGAGATATGTGCCATATCTCGTGGAAGAAAAACCGAAGATTCAAAGATACTTGAGTTGTTTGCCTTTCAATATTAAGGACAGAATCGAGTATGACAGTCCAAATACCTTGGAAGAGGGTATGAGAAATGCAATTTTCTGTTATGACACTAATTGGAAAAGAGAAGGAATGTCAAACTAGAAAAGTCATAAGCCCAGTAATTTTGAGCTGAAAAAGAAAAATTTCAGGCTCAGTGGAAATTTCGGTTTCCAAAAGAAAAAAATTCAGAACCGGAATTTTCAAGGAAATAATTCCAGAAACAGTCAACATCAGAATTCTACAACACCCAGGAATGCTCCCAATAATACCAGGACCAATGAACAAAAGGAACCTATCAAATGTTTCGAGTGTCAATGTCCTCACTATGCATCAGAATGTCCCAAGAGAAAGCAGATAGCAACCAATATTCATTCTATTCATACTGAACCTTCTGTTGGAGATGTAGCGAGGGAGATGCCCAGAATCAATGCAGCACTCGACAACAGGCAAGCAGATCATCAAATCTCTATGGTGGAGATTGAAGGTATGATACAAAATCATCATGTTACTGTTTTAATTGACCCAGGTGCTAGCTTAAGTTATATATCACCAGATATTGTGGAAGTCTTAAATTAAAAACAGAAAAGTTCAGTAAATCTTGGTTAGTTAGACTAGCAACTGGAACAAAGAGGAAAGTATCAGATTTTATAGGAAGTTGTGCTTTATCCATGAATCAGTTAAAGACACAAATTAAGTTGAATATTTTACCTTTAGGATCCTATGATATTATAATCGGAATGGACTAGTTAGAAGCCCATCGTGTCATCCTGAACTGTTATGAAAAAAGTTTTACATGTTTAAATGATGAAGGAAAAACTGTAGAAGTAAAAGGTATTCCAAGAAAGGTAACCCTTAGACATATTTCAGCCATGCAAGTTAAGAGGGAAGTTAGGAAAGGATGTCCTTTGTTTGCAGTAAATGTAGTAAATGATGAGTTTACTTGTAAAGAGGACAAACTAAAATTAGAAGACATACCTGTCCTAAAGCATTTCAAGGATGTTTTTCCTGAGGAGATTCCAGGATTACCTCCTAAAAGAGATTTAGATTTTACCATCGAGTTAATACCAGGAGCAGTACCAAACTCTAAAGCTCCATATAGGATGAATATACTGGAATTAAACGAATTGAAATCACAGTTGAAAGAACTGATTGATAAGAATTATATAAGACCCAGCGTGTCTCCTTGGGGAGCACCTGTTATATTTGTTAAGAAGAAAGATGGAACCCTAAGACCCTGCATAGATTATCACCAGCTTAATAAGATGATAATCAAAAATTGATATCCGTTGCCCTGCATAGATGATCTATTTGATCAGCTGCGAGGAGCAACGATATTTTCAAAAATTGATCTAAGGTTAGGATATCATCAAGTACGGGTTAAGGATGAAGATATTTTCAAAACAGCTTTTAGAACTCGATATGGACATTACGAATTCGCAGTCATTCCATTTGGCTTGACTAATGCCCCAGCTATATTTATGTGTTTGATGGACAATATTCTGCACAAATACTTAGACAAGTTTGTTGTTGTGTTTATAGATGACATTTTAGTGTATTCTAAAAGTAAAGAAGAGCATGAAGAACATCTACGGATTATCTTATAAGTTCTAAGAGATCATCAACTATACGCTAAGTTTAGTAAGTGTGACTTCCACAAGGACAAAATTCAGTATTTATGACACATAATTTCTAAAGAAGGAATCTCGGTTGACCCCGACAAGATAAAATCCATTAATGATTGGCTGGCTCCTAAGGATGTGTCGGATGTAAGATCATTTATGGGTATTACTGAATATTACAGAAAATTTATAGAGGGTTTTTCAAAGATTGCAAACCCCATAACCTCCTTACAGAAGAAAGGGAAGAAATTTGTGTGGGATCAGAAATGTTTAGACAGTTTTAAGAAGTTAAAGGAATTGTTGACTACAGTACCTATTTTAAGAATAGCAGATCCTAATAAGGATTTTATAGTTTGCACAGATGCTTGTAATGACGGACTCAATGGAGTCCTAACGCAAGAAGGGCATGTTGTGGCATACGAATTGAGAAAGTTGAAGATACATGAGAAGAATTACTCCACTTATGATTTAGAGTTATTAGTAGTAATTCATGCTTTAAAAATGTGGCATCACCACCTTATTGGAAGAAAATTTACCTTATTGACAGATAATATGGGTCTGAAATATTTATTAGATCAGATAAATCTAAACGCTAGACAAGCTAGATGGTTAACTTTCTTAAGTGAGTATGACTTCGAAATTCAGCATATTAAAGGGAAAGAAAACAAGGTTGCAGATGCATTGAGTTGTAAAGCAAAACTGAATTTTATTTCAGCCATCAGTACTTACTCAACAGATTTAGAAAATCAAATCCTTGAAAGGAGTGAAACGAATGAAGAATACAGAAAATTAAAGGAAAGGACAGCAAACAACAGTTCTGAAAATTCTATGGAAGATTACAGAATGAAGGAAAATGGACTATTGCTACACAAAAACAGATTATATGTACCTAAAAAATAAAAATTCTGATTTTAAATCAGATGCACAAAAGCCATTACTCTAGCCATCTAGGTTATCAGAAGACCGTTACTATGCTAAGGAAAGAATACTATTGGCCCAAAATGAAAGATGAAGTGGCAGAGTACATAGCGAAATGTTTGGATTGTCAAAAAGTGAAAGTTGAACACCAACATCCCACCGGATTGTTACATCCATTACCTATACGAGTTGGAAATGGGAAGTGATAAGCATAGACTTTATTACTAGACTACCCAAAAATCAGAAACAAAATGACTCTATCATGGTGGTAGTAGACAAACTGAGCAAATCAGCACACTTTACACCTGTGAAGACTACTCATAAGGCTCCAGACATTGCAGAAATCTTCATGAAACAAATTTTTGACTACATGGTATACCAAAGGTGATAATTCAGATCGTGACTCTAAATTTACTGGAAACTTTTGGAGATATTTGTTTAAAGGGTTGAATACAACCTTAAATTTCAACACAGCATTTCATCCACAAACAGATGGACAGACAGAAAGGGTGAAACAAGTTTTGGAAGACTTACTGAGAATGTATGTTAAGGATCAGCCTGGTAAGTGGGAAGACTACTTACACTTAGCAGAATTTGAATATAATAACCATTTGCATGCATCATCCAGACTTAGCCCATTTGAAATTCTTTATCGTAGGAAATGTGATACACCTGTTTCTTAGAATGACCCAGTAAATAGAGTTGTTTTAGGACCTGAATTGTTGCAAGAGTTAGAACTAATTGTGAAACGGGTACAAGGAAATTTAAAAGCTGCCCAAGATAGGAAAAAGAGTCAAGCAGATTTAAAAATGACTCATAAAGAGTTCCAGGTTGGTAAACATGTATTCCTCAAGGTAAGACCGAAAAAGAGTTCATTGAAATTGGGAAGCTGTGCCAAGTTGGAACCCAGATATTGTGGTCCTTTTGAAATATTGTCCAGGGTTGGACCAGTGGCATACCAACTAGCTTTGCCACCAAATTTAAAAATACATAATGTTTTTCATATATCATTTTTAAAGAAGTATGTACACGATGCTACTCATGTTGTAAACTGGAATGATGTACATGTGGGACAAGACGGAGATTTTGAGGTTGAATCGGACTGTATCCTCGAAAGGAGGGAAACTTTGCTCCAGAATTGCACCATTGGGAAAGTGAAGGTGCAATGGAAGCACCATAGCCCAAAAGAGGCAACCTGGGAGTTGGAGAGTAGTATGCAGGAAACATACCCAGCTCTGTTTCAGGAACACTCAGAGAGTGATTAAGCAACATCGAGGACGATGTTGAGACTTAAGGGGGGGGTGTATGTCACCTACCCAATTTCTGAAATTATTATTTTATTGAAAAAATCCTTTATGTTAAATTTTAATTACAAATTTTTGTAATTATGACCAAGTTTGGTCAAGGATGAATGTAATTACTGAATTATTATTATTTAATAAATTAAAGTAGGAGACAAACACCCAAGGGAACTGTTAAATGAGTGTTCACTGACCCACTAGGAGGAATGGAAGCTGTTAGAAGGCATGGGACAGATGGCAGCAATTGCACTTCACCATTAGCTGTTGGTTATGGGACAACTACCCCTACAAATGTGGCATTATCCCCCAGGTGGAGGGAGTGAGCAGGAAGCTCATTTAATGACCAGTTAACAACTGAAAAGGCCTAGGCAGCCTACATAAGGCAAATTCAAATTGAGCAGGAAGCTCTTACACAATATTTTCTGCAGAAATATTCCTCATGTGCATCAGGTGATCATTGAGAGATTCAAATAGGGAGGCTATGTGAGAGTGTTATAGCTTGAAATGACACCTCTCCGTCCGTGACGACACTTGCTTCCCTTGGTCGCATGACGACATTTCTTGAGATCAAGTTTCAGTCACACAACAGGACATTTGTGGATGGAGGAGTCATTTGGGACACTAAAAATGGTTGAAATTACCTCATTCTTGACCCATTTGATGTATATGACCCTTAGGAACATTTTTCCAGACCAAACCATCTCTTGAAAATGAGCAGAAAAGCATGTTTTTGGCCATTTTTTAACATGAGTGCGACTCCACTGTTGAAATAGTAGCGCTCAAACCCTTCTGAGCGCAACTCCACTGTTGAAATAGTAGCACTCAACTCCATGTGTACGCGACTTTGTCTATTGTAGAGTAGCGTACACCCCTGTTTTGGTCAAAATCTTGAAATTCGAGTAAGTTAAGTTGGTTGGGAAACCTCTTGAGCGGTTATAACTTCTTTTCCTCTTCCTCACTGACTATATAAGGAGGGTAGAAGGGCCATGTGAGGGACTAAGCCCAATTACAAAGTTATGCTGGAGGAATGGATACCCTCATCCCCTTCTCTTGTGCTTCAGTTTTGGTAAACCCTAGCACAGTTGATTAGAGGCTGGAATCCTTGGAGAACAGAAGCAGGAGACCTTGAATCTAGGTTTCGTGAAGTGCCAAGCTTGATGGAATGTATAACTTTATGTACTTGCTTTCATTCATCAATAAAGATCAGATGTTCTTCTCTTTCCAAATATGACCTATTAATGTGTATTAGATTTGATTACAGTTTGTTTATAATCTGATGTCTTCTTCTATTATGAATATCAATCTTATATATGTAATCAAATGTGTTTGAGAAAAGTATCAAGTTGTTTTGCAGGTCTAGGCATTACAACACTGGATAAGTATTGAAGAGCGAGGGAGGCAAAGCTAGGATCAACCTTCTGAATAAGGTGCCTACATATCTAAACCCTAATCTCTTCATTTATTCGTTATACTTGCAGAATGCTTGTAAGTCTATCTTTATCACCGTAAGTTGGTAGTTTCTCCCCTGAACTATAGGTGCATTTTCCCCACAATAGGAATTGGTGTCTCCAGTATGACTCACAGGAACTGGTTACTTGTCATTAATATGACTAGCAGTGATCAATGACGTGTCCTCAACATGACTGACAGTGGTTGAAGACAAAATTTCAGTATGATTTTCAGTGACTAAAATTTTTCTCCCAGCATGACCTCCAGAGGCTAGGTAGGTGCCCCCTGCATGACTTGTAGAGGCAGGGTGCTTGCCCCCAGCATGACTTGCAGAGGCAGGGTGCTTGCCCCCTTGTTTTGGCATCTTCTTCCTATTCTTCCTCTATCTATTTCTTTTAGACTGTTGGCTACTAGTATTGGTACTTTCTCCACATGAGGTAAAAGGAGGAGGAGAAGATGTTACTGGCAAAGGAGGCACAGGGTTTTGATGCTCTTGATTTGAGGTGCTCACAAAAGAAGCGTCAGGAGCATGCAAAGCATTCGGAGTCGAAAACAACCAAACCGGCAGCCCAATAGTGAATCCAGGAAGATTCAGAGTAGCCATTAAGGGAGTACCAATGTTTCAAATGAATGGAACAACACAAGGATCCCCCGGAACAGGGGTACCTTGATTGGCACTCGCCGGAATGCTAGACATAGTTTTCTGCTCAAATGAACAAGAAGTTCTCTAAGGCAAACTAAAACAAGTAGCACAAAGAGCACACCACTAAAAAAGGTCCTAGGTAAATCAAACCAGGCAAACAGATGCCTTCTGGAGAAGAGTCTGGGATGATGAGGGCCCAGAACAGATCAATGAAGGATGAAGAACAGTTACCCGGGGTCCACAATACAATGACTAAGGGTGCAAGCACTGGAATCACCTAACCGCCTTCCCAAAGACCTGCAAGGGATTTCCTCCCATGTCTGTCCTAGGTACAACAGATATACCCTCCACTGTCACCTATGTATGAACCTATGGTCAGATACTAAGGACACCACAACACCGAAAACTCCTGGGGGAACAGTCGCTGGTCGAATCAGAAGGCGTGGGCAGGGTAACTGAGCCCGAAACTCAAAAGAGTCCCCAAACGCGATCCAATCCTGGTATATGCTCGAAACAGAAAGTAGGAGGAGTATTCCCAACAATCTGATCTCACAAGACCTACTGCATAGATCCCAGGCAAGCTTTGAATGAAGTGGGTTTACCTGTGATAGTCGAACTACGATTTTTGCGTAATGTGTGATCTTGGGTGGTTTAAGGTGTTTTAAACCCAAGATCCTAACCAAGACTAGTTGGTGTAGTGTAACCTAGAAAAGAAAATGTTGCTAGTACATTTTATTAGAGTTCATTTTAAAGGTTACTTACTTACTGAAAAAGGTAGTGGGTGTGTGAGAGTGGTTATAATAGAGATAGAGTACTGAAAATGAAATATTTGCCACCAAACAAATCTTTTTCTTTTCAATGCAAGTCTTAAAATTCTGATCTAGAATGCATATGCAAATGCAATTTTTTAATTTTTTGAATGTAAAAAAAGGTAAAAATAAAGTCTAAATGTACAAAATTAAACTCAAAACCTAAGAATGCAGCTATTCAAACCAATAAGTATGCAAAAGAAAACTTGTTCTTTTTTATGCAAAGCACTCTAAAATCTTTTAAGCCACTTGCAAGTTACTCTATTCAGAAGAGAAATCAAAATATTTTATGCTTTCAAAGGCAAGAAACAAAACTAAAACTAACCTATTATCAAAGCAAAGCAAAGAAACTTTCAGGTTCTCTTTATGAAACAGTAAAAGCTACCAAATATGACTTTCAAATTCTTATTGATGTAAGCATGCCAACCATTGGGAAAGAGTACAAAAACTACTTTTAGACCCAAACGAAGCAAATGACCTACGAAGAAGTATGGTTTGGTAAAGTCAGGTCTGCACATAAATAATGCAAACAAGGTCTTGAACAACAGTCAAAACGCTTGAGCTTTCACTACAAAAGAAAAACTAAAAGCATAAGGGAGGATAAGAAACCAACCTAAAAGAGAAATTTCACTCAAATAGATACAAACAGGGTCAAGAAGACTCAAGAGGTTTTAAATCCAGTGGAAATGGGGCAAGCAAGTTCAGTAAGACTCAAATTAGGGTACAAAACACCAAACAGGTCCACAGCCCCCCAACTTGGGTCAACAAACCCCAAAACTTTCCAAACAAGCCCAAATTGATCAAAAGAGGTTCAAATCATGAATGTAGGATCAGTACAAGGATGGGAGACCACTTACAGTGGTTTAACTCAAACCTAGGTTCATCATGGACCCCAAAAAATGCATCCACAGCCCCCATATTTGGGTCCACAACCCAAAAACTCAAAAAAATCAAACCCAGATTTTGAGCGCTAATGTGTATGAAGGAAACTAGCCCCCATAGCAGGATAGGTGCTACTTTGTAGAGGAAAAGTAGCGTATGGGTGCTACTGTGTGGTACAAACAGTAGCGTATGGGCGCTACTGTGTGGTACAAACAGTAGCGTACAAGTGGAAAAAGTTGGAAAAATGGGGTTAAAATCACCACACTTGGGTCCACAAGGGTTTGCAAGGGCTGGGAAGGGTCTGTAAGAGCCAAGGAGGGTCAAACAGAGCCTACTAACTGATCCTAATCAATAAAATGAACAAAGACCATCAAACAAGACTGAATAAATGACCTTGGATACCCCTAAGCAGTTAGGCTTTCCCCAGCGGAGTCATACTGGAGACACCAGTTCCTGTTGTGGGGAAAATGCACCTATAGTTCATGGGAGAAACTACCAACTTACGGTGATAAAGATAGACTTACAAGCATTCTGCAAGTATAACATATAAATGAAGAGATTAGGGTTTAGATATGTAGGCACCTTATTTAGAAGGTTGATCCTAGCTTTGCCTCCCTCGCTCTTCAATACTTATCCAGTGTCGCAATGCCCAGACCTGCAAAACAACTTGATACCTTTCTCAAACACATTTGACTACATATATAAGATTGATATTCATAATAGAAGAAGACATCAGATTATAAACAAACTGTAATCAAATCTAATACACATTAATAGGTCATATTTGGAAAGAGAAGAACATCTAATCTTTATTGATGAATGAAAGCAAGTACATAAAGTTATACCTTCCTTCAAGCTTGGCACTTCACGAAACCTAGATTCAAGGTCTCCTGCTTCTGTTCTCCAAGGATTCCAGCCTCTAATCAACTGTGCTAGGGTTTACCAAAACTAAAGCACAAGAGAAGGGGATGAGGGTCTCCATTCCTCCAGCATAACTTTGTAATTGGGCTTAGTCCCTCACATGGCCCTTCTACCCTCCTTATATAGTCAGTGAGGAAGAGGAAAAGAAGTTATAACCGCTCAAGAGGTTTCCCAACCAACTTAACTTACTCGAATTTCGAGATTTTGACCAAAACAGGGGTGTACGCTACTCTACAATAGACAAAGTCGCATACACATGGAGTTGAGCGCTACTATTTCAACAGTGGAGTCGCGCTCAGAAGGGTTTGAGCGCTACTATTTCAACAGTGGAGTCGCGCTTATGTTAAAAAATGGCCAAAAACATGCTTTTCTGCTCATTTTCAAGAGATGGTTTGGTCTGGAAAAATATTCCTAAAGGTCATATACATCAAATGGGTCAAGAATGAGGTAATTTCAACCATTTTTAGTGTCCCAAATGACTCCTCGATCCACAAATGTCTTGTTGTGTGACTGAAACTTGATCTCAAGAAATGTCATCATGCGACCAAGGGAAGCAAGTGTCGTCACGGACGGAGAGGTGTCATTTCAAGCTATAACAGAGAGTGCAACTGTAAGTCTACAAATTATTCTGAGAAGAAGAACCAGAGGTGTTGGTGCAAATCGCTTTTGACTGCTAAGTCTTTAAGACTGGATAACTATTGCTACTACAAGTTGAGGCCCTAAGCTTCTAAGTTTCTTCCTCCTCGTGGTTCAGTGAACAGGCTCGGGGGTCCTAAGGCAAGTACTTGGCTGTCTTCAGGAATTTGTTGGGTGGAACAGGCTCCTTGGGCTGTTTGTTTCTGCTGTGAATATTTAATTAATATTATTATTTATATATTAAATAGATTATTAGGTTAATCAGCGAAAGGGTGTAACCCTTCGCTATTCTTGCTCAAGCCCTATAAAGGCGAGCGTATTGTAACTTTATCATCATCAATCAATATATTATTATCATTTATCTCAAATATGGAAGACGGTCTCGCTTCTTAACCCTTAACCGGACACGGTTAACTTAGTGAACGGATACGTTAACCGTGTCCGGTTAAGGGTTAAGAAGCGAGACCGTCTTCCATATTTGAGATAAATGATAATAATATATTGATTGATGATGATAAAGTTACAATACGCTCGCCTTTATAGGGCTTGAGCAAGAATAGCGAAGGGTTACACCCTTTCGCTGATTAACCTAATAATCTATTTAATATATAAATAATAATATTAATTAAATATTCACAGCATTGCCTTCCCCTTTTGGAAATCTTTGTCCTCAAAGCTTGAGTATTTTCCTAATGTCGTCCTTCATTCAGATTCAGTGTCAGTATTAGAATCGGACGCAATTTCTTGTGTAGAGACTTGCACTTCCTTTCCATTGATGATTTTGCACTGTATTGTATGATTGTTCCTACATTTATGGCCTGGGATCCAATCATCACCGCATCGACGACATATGTTTTTCTTCTTCTTTCTATTATCAGAGTAATTGTTAGATGGCTTTGATCTATTTTCCATTTCATAGGCATATGATTGAGGTTTGTGGCATTGATGGCCGGGTGACCACGTATCTTCACAGTACCTACATTATGTCTCTTTTTCTTGTCGATAATGGTTGTTTCCTCTTATTTTTATTCCTTCCAGTTTGCGTTCTGCGGCTTTTGCTTTATGTCTTGCTACCTCTACGTTAGGTATGTCGTGTAACTTTAACTCTCTTTTTGGAGGTACGGTTTAAGACCTCCTAAATAGGTTTCGAGTCTTTGCTTATCAAACAACCCAAATACTCATGTCGACAAGGATTCCCACTGATGTGTGAATTCCTCAACACTTCCAACTTGTTGTAATCTCGTAAGTTTACTGAAAAATTCATCTTCCTTGATTCCTTGAAACCTATTAAAAAAATCATTTTTGAACAAGTTCCAGGTGTAGGCAAAACTGTCTCTCTTCAACCATAAGTACCAATTATAGGCGTACCCTTCCATATGCATTGACGCATATTTCACCTTCTCCTTGTCAAATTGAATATTGTAAATGTCGAAGTATTCTTCCGCTTTGTTTATCCAAGCAATGCATTAGTCTTCACTTCCATTGTATTTCGACAACTCTATTTTTGCCTTAGGTGGGTACACTATGTAAGGGTGATATTGATTCCCTTTTGCTTTATGGTTTGATGGTGTATCAGAACTACTGGATGATGTAAGTGACATATTTGAACTGCTTCGTTGTTCGTGATGATTTTTATCTTTTTTATTCTCTACTATCTTACTGATAGCTTCTATTTGGCTATTTAATCGTGCCTCCATATCTGGAAGTACTTTTGTTTCTATCTCTTGCTTAAGCGTCGCATTGTTAATCTTTATTTATTTTTGCAATTCTTCTTGATTCTTGGCAAGTGCTTCCTGTGTGAAAATATGAAATGAGGCATCTAGCATGTCTGGACTGTTGACTTGGTCTGTCTTAAGCGTTAGTCTTTGTAACACCTCCATTAATGTATTATGGTTCTGCGTCATGGTGCTCAAGTTTTGGGTTATGGTGTTTATGTTTTGAGTCATAGCACTCGTTTTGTCATCCAAGTTTTTTGTTTTTCGTTCAGAGTGTCAAATTTTTCACTCAACCTTTTTTATAGTACCAGAACAACTTCATCTTTGATTTCTTTTTTAAGCACGGCATTGTTATTTTTCATCTCTTCCTTTAAATCTTCTCGAAACACTTTCTCAAGTTCGTCCATTCTGGAGTTTAGACCTTCAACGATTTTTAAATCTCTAATTTGGTCTTTTTCTAATTTTTCTAGTCGGTCTCGTAACTCGGCCATGTTTCTTTGACCTGGTGTGGGGAGGTGAATATTTGGAATCAATCTTGGAGTAAGGGAAAAGATAATTAATGTCTTAGGGAGATTTAATAATAATTATTACTATAATTATTGATTGAAATTAAATAAAAATAATAAATATAATGGATATTATATTCAAATACTTTTATTATAATTTGAATTAAGATTTTTTTTTAACAAAAATAAATATTAATTAAATAATATTAATTTTTATTAAAAGTTAGGGTTTCATGTGGAGGGAGCGTGAGAGGAGTTGGGAGTGCGGTGGAAGAATGGAGCAGCGAGGGTGAGCAGGGAGACGAAATGGTGGAGAAGAGATGGGTTGCAGGTGATGGTGGCTACGGAGGATAGTGGAGAGAGGGGGTCGTAGAAGGGAGAGGGGGGGGGTCGAAATGGTGGAGAAGCAGGGAGATGGAGGCAGGCGGGTGGGTTGAAGTTCGCGTGGAGGAGGAGGGAAGGTGGAGATGGGATGCGTGGGGATATGGGAGCTGGCTTGGAGGTCACAGCGTGTTGGAGGAGCTGTGCGGGGTAGATGCGTGGGGACAGGAGCGTGCAGGTATGAGGGACGAATGGAGAGTGGGTAGGCAGGGATGGAAATACGTGGAGGGAAAAATGTATTATGGCGGGAGCGTGGGAAATGGAAATGGGAGTGGTGTACTGTGGAGTGAGCAGGGATTGAGCGTGGCGGGATGATGAAGGAGTGAGGACGTAGAGGGCCAGAGGAAAGAGGACGAGCGGTGGCGGCTGTGGTAGAATTGGAGTAGTGTGAGTGGTATGATGTGAGCAGTTGATGATCCAAAGTAAGTTGAATGCAGCGGAATGGAGGAATGAACCGAGTCTGAGCTTTACCTAAGGAGGAGCGAGTCCACTCCGATTTTGAGCCGAATCTGAGCTCAGGTCGAAGGAGCCGAATCCGGATCTGATACCAAATGCAGTGAACGTATCCGTTCACTAAGTTAACCGTGTCTGGTTAAGGGTTAAGAAGCACGACTGTCTTCCATATTTGAGATGAATGATAATAATATATTGATTGATGATGATAAAGTTACAATAAGCTCGCCTTTATAGGGCTTGAGCAAGAATAGCGAAGGGTTACACCCTTTCGCTTATTAACCTAATAATCTATTTAATATATAAATAATAATATCAATTAAATATTCACAACAGTTTCCCTACAAATTAACCAGGTTTTGTTGTTTCCTATTTTGTTTACAGTTTAATAAGTCTGTTTAGTGAAATCATCAAACTCTGTTTTGTAAATGTATTTATTTCTGATCTTTGTCTAAGTCTGAATGATAAAGCTTTGTTAAAGATCTGATTAGATAATCATCTCAATATTTTTCCACATGCTGTTACTTGCATCGTACTCTAGTATAGAGAAGCAAATTAAATGATAGATGAGTGATAGGCAAATTGCCATTGATTAGACAAATAATTACAGTAAGTGCTATGATTACAATTCTGTTCTATATCTAAACATAGTAAAAAATTTACTATATAGTATCGACAGTGTTATAGGATTCTTTTGTTATTTCATGGAAAATAAATATAGTCTAACTTCTGCACAATCATATATTTTTCTCTCATCTCTATTCAATCAAGATAGCAAGCAAACGCAATTAGAATCATACATATCATGTTTCCCTAGTAATAGTATTTCCAAGGATTTTAACAGCTGCAAGAACTAATTAAAATATAGTTTTCTTATCTTTAAACATAATTTATTTCTTCATTGATTTCTTGTTTGATTTCATGTTTCAACTGTTTATTTCAGTAGTATAAAAACCTATTACACTGCAAACCCTAACCATGTATACAAACATCATATTTTCTATCTCAAAAACAAGTTGTAGACATTATTCAAGAATGATAACATTATGACTTATGAAACCCTAGTCATTACTTTCTAGAACCATATCATCTTTTATATATGGTAAGTTACTATCTAAGAATTATCTAACAGTTAGCCGAAGGCACAAATTACATACTTATGTTTAAACCTTAGCTTACAACCCTAGTATCCAAACATACACAATATCGAAATTATCTTATCAATGATTTAATCTTGGATACAAACCCTAGTACAAGCCGAAAACATTGAAGTCACAGGTAAGATATCCTTGTAAAAATCGAAACTAGAACATGGGGGCATAACCCTTTCAAATTATTTAACAGACGAAATTACCTCAACGTTTTTCCAAAATTGAGTTTATCAACAACAAGAACTAAGTACATACATACATTATGCAAACCATAAAACCCTTGGCCAAAGAAAAATATCATGGCTCAGCAAACCTTAAACACTTATTTTACACAGTGATCTCAACGATTTGTTTAAACAGAACTTTCCATTGCAAGAAACGAACCATGGTATACAGAGATAAACGAGCCCCCGGCTCTAAGTTCCATACTCAACAGAAATAACCAAAAACGCAACAGAGTTCACATTTCGAACCTATCAAGGTTCCAACAGTACGAAGAAGCTTATCAACAAACATTAGACGAGATCAAGTTATCCAAAAACCACACAGGGTTATACCCTTGACATCCAGCATTACGAAAACGAGTGTTAAAACTCTTATCAACGATGAGTTAGGCATCAAAACGGCCAAATAACAATATAAACATTCGAAGGTTACCCTCTGTACAATTTTTATGTCAATATAAGACCTTAAAGAAAACTCGACAAACGGCCATCGCCGAAAACAAGGTTGAACAGTTTTGACTCTCGGCAACAAAATCATCATCAAACCAAGTCCAAAGGCATCTATGAGGGTTTGAGGACCACCGGAGCTTACCAGGAATTGGATGCATGCATTCCATTCCAAACTCTTGCCAAGGAACTTCATTCGAAACCGGTGCCTGCCAAAAACACAGTCAAGAGTTTAAAAACAAGAAAAACGTAAGTATGAAAGTTAAAACACAGTAACATATTCTTTGGGTGAGTGCTTACCTTTATAATCAACGTTCTGAGTCTTGTACATTACACCAGCAAAAACAACAAGCTGGATGGCTTGGACCGAAGCTATGAGCTTTTTACAGAAGATCTTTTTCCACTAACTGAAGGAATCAAGCTACAAATTCATAAATCGACAACAGTAAAACCGAACACAACAAACACTAACTATATCGTATCACCATGGCACCGGGGTGAACCTGCAACTATTAAGATCACACCTACAGGTCTCAAGGTCGAAACCTCTAAGATACTTTGTCTAAACCCTAATTTCCAGCAGCCTGTCCGCCTCATCACTCGAAACACCAGCGTAACAATGAAGACCAAGAACTCTCCATCAAACACTTACAATGAGATTCTAGGGTTAGCAAATCAATGATCCATCTAATACAATCAATGAGCAAGAGAGTGACAGTGAGCTACATTGGAGGTCAGGAAACCATAACATTTATTGCTTCATAAATTTTAAACAACCACGACGGTGCCAACATAGCATACCAAAGATCATTACCATATCCAGCTCAGAGGAGAGTAGACGTGGAAACCATGCATAGTAAGATTCACAGTTTTTATATCTACCAAGATCACGTGGATGATATTACGTGGAGTGCCAACAGCAATTTCCACTACATGGGTTGGTCAGGACCATTAATGCATGGATAGAATGCTATTTGTTGCCAGGTTGCAAAGCATGTCAAGCACCGGGTATTAAACTCCTATCAAACATCGAATTCATTACTATGTTAGTTCTATTTATACCATACAATTGCATAGTTTCAAATTAATATTATGGCATCGTAACATTGGGTTATGCTATGACACTTATATATTTTGTATCGCATTCTTTTGTGATGTTTAAGTCATGTAGGGTAAGGTTTATACACTTGTATATTAGCCAACCCTTGTCAACCTTCGTTAAGTGAAGATTATAGGAATTCTATTTATACAATTTTAATGCTAGGTAGAAATGTAAACCATATAAAATATAAACAATATATTCTTTATATTTTATTTATATTGTTTTAAAATGGCGAACAATTAAAAAGAGTAGGACTATGTGTTAAGTTCTTAAGCTATCTAATACCAAATAATAGCATAAAACACTATGATCAATACTTATAATTCACACCGTAGCTTATATTGGAAAGTGTTTTGATAAACCAGTCAGTGTAAATACTATATCTACAACATACAAGTAGAACTACCTTAAGACGATGGTGAAGCCACTCAACATTAATGACGATAGTCATGATAATAAACTTAGCAGCATAAGAATTAAATAAACGACGCTTTTTCATAAAACATTGATGAGTTTGCAAGTCAGCACTTGAGCTAGTTTTAGAACTAAGTAATTCATACCTCCAGCAACTTGTTTCGCAATGAGGTAATTAGCAATTTATTGTTACATCGACGTTGAATTGAAGGACATGCGTACTCTTAAAACATGTGGTCATAGAACTTCTTACCTGATGTTTGCACATTGAAACATTCCAAATGCCTTAGCTTTTGCAGCTAAGTAAACTCCAGGGTACCTCATAGGACACCCTTGGACATCAAGAAAACAAACCGTCAGTTTCTTGTCAAAAAGAAACCTGTTGCATCATATTTCTAACCTTTCAGTTAAATTGAGCAATTATTACAGTAAGCATGTTGTCAGAAGTATGATGTGTCACTGTTATCTAAAATGTTTTTAACTCAGTGATTAAATTATGTTTAGTATGTAATGACTTCTTAATCATTGTCGTCTTAATCAAGAATTTATTATTTCCGCAACTGTAATCATCACATTTAATGTTGTTTTTAAAAATTTTAAATTTTTATGAAAATTTGGGATGTTACATGTGGTATCAGAGCTTATGTTCGAACTCTAGGCCTGAAAAAGGTCCAAGAACACGCAACAGAAAATTTTATTACAGCAAAAAATCTTACTAATTAAAATTTTAACTATGGTGTTATACAGAAATTATTTTAAGTTACAGGTATGGAGAACTCAGTTGAACATGTAAAAGACAGATTTCAACCAAACAGCCATAGCTCGAGACAGCACTATGTAGAAGAAGGCCACAATGAATTGAATAACAATTCGTCAGAATTGTTACGTCTGTTTCAAGAATTAAAGGCAGAAATTAGATCTGTTAAACAAGACAATGAAAGAATTCTGAAGGCGCAAGAAGAGTTAAACCAAGTTTTGTTTGAACAGTGCCCAATTGATGAGCAGGAGAGAGATAATGAAGATATCTCCAAGGTTGAGGATCTGCCTCATGGTAACAAAAGCACGAAAATGAAAACCGATGATGTGAACAGCAGTTCAACATCATCAGGAGATGCTATTGAAGTACGTAAAAAGAAACGTAACTATTCAAGTGATAGTAGTAAAAGAGATTACAAACCCAGAAAGAAAAGCCATAAAGAGTGTGAACAGATTTCTGGGGAGTTCAAAAAGATTAGACCTCCAACTTTCAATGGAGAAATTGAGAAGGGCGAGACACCTGAAGCATGGTTGTCCAACGTGGAGAAATACTTTAATATTTATGACTATTCAGAATCCTTGAAAGCAAAAATGGCTATATATAACTTGACCAGAAAAGCGGATATTTGGTGGCAGGACATCAAAAGAGTAAAGGGTATCAAGGATAAGGATGTAAACTGGAGTACTTTTAAACGATACTTCAAGAATAAATTTTTATCTGAACAATACTATGAAGAAAAATCCAAAGAATTCTACGATTTAAAATTGGGAAGTATGAATATGAAGGAAATGAACAGTAAATTTCTGAACTGATTGAGATATGTGCCATATCTCGTGGAAGAAAAACCGAAGATTCAAAGATACTTGAGTTGTCTGCCTTTCAATATTAAGGACAGAATCAAGTATGACAGTCCAAATACCTTAGAAGAGGCTATGAGAAAGGCAGTTTTCTGTTATGACACTAATCAGAAAAGAGAAGGAATGTCAAACTGGAAAAGTCATAAGCCCAGTAATTTTAAGCTGAAAAAGAAAAATTTCAGGTTCAGTGGAAATTCCGGTTTCGAAAAGAAAAAATTTCAAAATCAGAATTTTCAAGGAAATAATTCCAGAAACAGCCAACAACAGAATTCTACAGCACCCAGGAATGCTCCCAATAATACCAGGACCAATGAACAAAAGGCACCTATCAAATGTTTCGAGTGTCAAGGTCCTCACTATGCATCAGAATGTCCCAAGAGAAAGCGCATAGCTATCAATATTCACTCTATTCAAACTAAACCTACTGTTGGAGATGTAGCGAGGGAGATGCCCAAAATCAATGCAGCACTCGACAACAGGAAAGCAGATCATCAAATCTCTATGGTAGAGATTGAAGGTATGCTACAAAATCATCATGTTACTGTTTTAATTGAACCAGGTGCTAGCTTAAGTTATATATCACCAGATATTGTGGAAAGTCTTAAAATAAAAACAGAAAAGTTCAGTAAATCTTGGTTAGTTAGACTAGCAACTGGAACAAAGAGGAAAGTATCAGATTTTATAGGAAGTTGTGCTTTATCTATGAATCAGTTAAAGACACAAATTAAGTTGAATATTTTACCTTTAGGATCCTATGATATTATAATCGGAATGGACTGGTTAGAAGCCCATCGTGTCATCCTAAACTGTTATGAAAAAAAATTTACATGTTTAAATGATGAAGGAAAAACTGTAGAAGTAAAAGGTAACCCTTAGACATATTTTAGCCATGCAAGTTAAGAGGGAAGTTAGGAAAGTATGTCATTTGTTTGCAGTAAATGTAGTAAATGATGAGTTTATTTGTAAAGAGGACAAACTGAAATTAGAAGACATACCTCTCCTAAAGCATTTCAAGGATGTTTTTTCTGAGGAGATTCCAAGATTACCTCCTAAAAGAGATTTAGATTTTACCATCGAATTAATACCAGGAGCAGTACCAAACTCTAAAGCTCCATATAGGATGAATATACTGGAATTAAACAAATGGAAATCACAGTTGAAAGAACTGATTGATAAGAATTATATAAGACCCAGCGTGTCTCCTTGGGGAGCACCTATGATATTTGTTAAGAAGAAAGATGGAACCCTAAGACTGTGCATAGATTATTGCCAGCTTAATAAGATGATAATCAAAAATCGATATCCGTTGCCCCGCATAGACGATCTATTTGATCAGCTGCGAGGAGCAACGATATTTTCAAAAATTGATCTAAGGTCAGGATATCATCAAGTACGGGTTAGGGATGAAGATATTTTCAAAACAGCTTTTAGAACTCAATATGGACATTACAAATTCGCAGTCATGCCATTTGGATTGACTAATTCCCTGGCTGTATTTATGTGTTTGATGGACAATATTCCGCACAAATACTTAGACAAGTTTGTTGTTGTGTTTATAGATGACATTTTAGTGTATTCTAAAAGTAAAGAAGAGCATGAGGAACATCTACGGATTATCTTATAAGTTCTGAGAGATCATCAACTATACGCTAAGTTTAGTAAGTGTGACTTCCACAAGGACAAAATTCAGTATTTAGGACACATAATTTCTAAAGAAGGAATCTCGATTGACCCCGACAAGATAAAAGCCATTAATGATTGGCCGGTTCCTAAGGATGTGTCAGATATAAGATCATTTATGGGTATTACTGAATATTACAGAAAATTTATAGAGGGTTTTTCAAAGATTGCAAACCCCATAACCTCCTTACAGAAGAAAGGGAAAAAAATTATGTGGGATCAGAAATGTTCAAACAGTTTTAAGAAGTTAAAGGAATTTTTTACTCCAGTACCTATTCTAAGAATAGCAGATCCTAATAAGGATTTTATAGTTTGCACAGATGCTTGTAATGATGGACTCGGTGGAGTCCTAATGCAAGAAGGGCATGCTGTGGCATACGAATTGAGAAAGCTGAAGATACATGAGAAGAATTACTCCACTTATGATTTAGAGTTATTAGTAGTGATTCATACTTTAAAAATGTGGCGTCACCACCTTATTGGAAGAAAATTTACCTTATTGACAGATAATACGGGTCTAAAATATTTATTAGATCAGATAAATCTGAATGCTAGACAAGCTAGATGGTTAACTTTCTTAAGTGAAAACAAGGTTGCAGATGCATTGAGTCGTAAAGCAAAACTGAATTTTATTTCAGCCATCAGTACTTACTCAGCAGATTTAGAAAATCAGATCCTTGAAAGGAGTGAAACGGATGAAGAATATAGAAAATTAAAGGAAAAGACAGCAAACAACAGTTCTGAAAATTCTATGGCAGATTACAGAATGAACGAAAATGGACTATTTCTACACAAAAACAAATTATATGTACCTAACATACCAGAAATAAAAATTATGATTTTAAATGAGATGCGCAAAAGCCATTACTCTGGCCATCCAGGTTATCAGAAGACCATTGCTATGCTAAGGAAAGAATACTATTGGCCCAAAATGAAAGATGAAGTGGCAGAGTACATAGTTAAATGTTTGGATTGTCAAAAAGTGAAAGTTGAACACCAACATCCCGCCGGATTGTTACATCCATTACCTATACCGAGCTGGAAATGGGAAGTGATAAGCATAGACTTTATTACTAGACTACCCAAAATCAGAAACAAAATGACTCTATCATGGTGGTAGTAGACAAACTGAGCAAAGCAGCACACTTTACACCTGTGAAGACTACTCATAAGGCTCCAGACATTGCAGAAATCTTCATGAAACAGATTTTCAACTACATGGTATACCGAAGGTGATAATTTCATATCGTGACTCTAAATTTACTGGAAATTTTTGGAGATCTTTGTTTAAAGGGTTGAATACAACCTTAAATTTCAACACAGCATTTCATCCACAAATGGATTGACAGACAGAAAGGGTGAATCAAGTTTTGGAAGACTTACTGAGAATGTATGTTAAGGATCAGCCTGGTAAGTGGGAAGACTACTTACACTTAGCAGAATTTGCATATAATAACCATTAGCATGCATCATCCAGACTTAGCCCATTTGAAATTCTTTATCGTAGGAAATGTGATACACCTATTTCTTGGAATGACCCAGTAAATAGAGTTGTTTTAGGACCTGAATTGTTGCAGGAGTTAGAACTAATTGTGAAACAGGTACAAGGAAATTTAAAAGCTACCCATAATAGGAAAAAGAGTCAAGCAGATTTTAAAAGGACTCATAAAGAGTTCCAGGTTGGTGAACATGTATTCCTCAAGGTAAGACAGAAAAAGAGTTCATTGAAATTGGGAAGTTGTGCCAAGTTGGAACCCAGATATTGTGGTCCTTTCGAAATATTGTCCAGGTTTGGACCAGTGGCATAGCAACTGGCTTTTCCACCAAATTTAAAAATACATAATGTTTTTCATATATCATTTTTAAAGAAGTATGTACACGATGCTACTCATGTTGTAAACTGGAATGATGTACAGGTGGGACAAGACGGAGATTTTCAGGTGGAACCGAACTATATCCTCGAGAGGAGGGAAACTCTACTCCGGAATCGCACCATTGGGCAAGTGAAGGTGCAATGGAAGCACCTTAGCCCAGAAGAGGCAACCTGGGAGTTGGAGAGTAGTATGCAGGCAGCATACCCAACTCTGTTTCAGGAACACTAGGAGAGTGATTAAGCAACATCAAGGACGATGTTGAGACTTAAGGGGGGGTGTATGTCACCTACCCAATTTCTGAAATTATTATTTTACTGAAAAAATACTTTATGTTAAATTTTAATTACAAAGTTTTGTAATTATGACCAATTTTGGTCAAGGATGAATGTAATTACTGAATTATTATTATTTAATAAATTAAAGTAGGAGACAAACACCCAAGGGAACTGTTAAATGAATGTTCACTGACCCACTAGGAGGAATGGAAGCTGTTAGAAGGCATGGGACAGATTGAAGCAATTGCACTTCACCACTAGCTATTGGTTATGGGACAACTACCCCTACAAATGTGGCATTATCCCCCAGGTGGAGGGAGTGAGCAGGAAGCTCATTTAATGACCAGTTAACAACTGAAAAGGCCTAGGCAGCCTACGTAAGGCAAATTCGAATTGAGCAGGAAGCTCTTACATAATATTCTCTGCAAAAATATTCCTCATGCGCATCAGGTGATCACTGAGAGATTCGAATAGGGAGGCTATGTGAGAGTGCAACTTTAAGTATGCAAATTATTCTGAGAAGAAGAACCAGAGGTGTTGGTGCAGGTCCATTTTGACAGCTAAGTCTTTAAGACTGGATAACTATTGCTACTGTAAGTTGAGGCCCTAAGCTTCTATGTTTCTTCCTCCTGGTGGTTCAGTGAATAGGCTCGGGGGTCCTAAGGCAAGTACTTGGTTGTCTTCAGGAATTGGTTGGGTTGAACAAGCTCCTTGGGTTGTTTGTTTCCCTACATATTAACCAGGTTTTGTTGTTCCCTATTTTGTTTACAGTTTAATAAGTCTGTTTAGTGAAATCATCAAACTCTGTTTTGTAAATGTATTTATTTCTGATCTTTGTTTAAGTTTGAATGATAAAGCTTTGTTAAAGATCTCATTAGATAATCATCTCTATATTTTTCCACATGTTGTTATTTGCATCGTACTCTAGTATAGAGAAGCAAATTAAATGATAGATGAGTGATAGGAATATTGCCATTGATTAGACAAATAATTACAGTAAGTGCTATGATTACAATTCTATTGTATATCTAAACATAGTAAAAAATTTACTGTATAGTATCGACAATGTTATAGGATTCTTTTGTTATTTCATGGAAAATAAATATAGTCTAACTTCTGCACAGTCATATATTTTTCTCTCATCTCTATTCAATCAAGATAGCAAGAAAACGCAATTAGAATCATACATATCATGTTTTCCAAGTAATAGTATATCCAAGGATTTTAACAACTGCAAGAACTAATTAAAATATAGTTTTCTTATCTTTAAACATAATTTATTTCTTCATTGATTTCCTGTTTGATTTCATGTTTCAACTATTTATTTCAGCAGTATAAAAACCTATTACACTGCAAACCCTAACCATGTATACAAACATCATATTTTCTATCTCAAAAACAAGTTGTAGACATTATTAAAGAATGATAACATTATGACTTATGAAACCCTAGTCATTACTTTCTAGAACCATATCATCTTTTATATATGGTAAGTTACTATCTGAGAATTATCTAACAGTTAGCCGAAGGCACAAATTACATACTCATGTTTAAACCTTAGCTTACAACCCTAGTATCCAAACATACACATTATCGAAATTATCTTATCAACGATTTAATCTTGGATACAAACCCTCGTACAAGCCGAAAACATTTGAAGTCACGGGTAAGATATCCTTGTAAAAATCGAAACTAGAACATGGGGGCATAACCCTTTCAAATTATCTAACAGACGAAATTACCTCAACGTTTTTCCAAAATTGAGTTTATCAACAACAAGAACTAAGTACAGACATACATTATGCAAACCATAAAACCCTTGGCCAAAGACAAATATCATGGCTCAGCAAACCTTAAACAATTATTTTACACAGTGATCTCAACGATTTGTTTAAACAAAACTTTCCATTGTAAGAAACGAACCATGGTATACATAGATAAACAAGCCCTCGGCTCTGAGTTCCATACTCAATAGAAATAACCAAAAACTCAACAGAGTTCACATTTCGAACCTATCAAGGTTCCAACAGTACGAAGAAGCTTATCAACAAACATTAGATGAGATCAAGTTATCCAAAAACCACACAGGGTTATACCCTTGACATCTAGCATTACGAAAACGAGTGTTGAAACTCTTATCAACGACGAGCTAGGCATCAAAACGGCCAAATAACAATATAAACATTCGAGGGTTACCCTCTATACAATTTTTATGTCAATATAAGACCTTAAAGAAAACTCGACAGACGGCAATCGCCGAAAACAAGGTTGAACAGTTTTGACTCTCGGCAACAAAATCATCATCAAACCAAGTCCAAAGGCATCTATGAGGGTTTGAGGACCACCGGAGCTTACGAGGAATTGGATGCATGCATTCCATTTCCAAACCCTCTCCAAGGAACTTCATTCGAAACTAGTGCCTGCCAAAAACACAGTTAAGAGTTTAAAAACAAGAAAAACGTAAGTATGAAAGTTAAAACATGGTAACATATTCTTTGGGTGAGTGCTTACCTTTAGAATCAACGTTCTAAGTCTTGGACATTACACCAGCAAAAATGATGATCTCGATGGCTTGGATCGAAGCTGTGAGCTTTTTACAGAAGATCTTTTTCCACTAACTGAAGGAATCAAGATACAAATTCATAAATCTACAACAGTAAAACTGAACACAGCAAACACTAACTATATCGTATCACCATGGCACCGGGGTGAACCTGCAACTATTAAGATCACACCTATAGGTCTCAAGGTCGAAACCTCTAAGATACTTTGTCTAAACCCTACTTTCCATCAGCCTGTCCACCTCATCACTCAAAACACCAGCGTAACAATGAAGACCAAGAACTCTCCATCAAACACTTACAACGATATTCTAGGGTTAGCAAATCAACGATCCATCTAATACAATCAAGAGCAAGAGAGTGACAGTGAGCTACATTGGAGGTCAGGAAACCATAACATTTATTGCTTCATAAATTTTAAACAACCACGACAGTGCCAACATAGCATACCAAAGATCATTACCATATCCAGCTCGGAGGAGAGTAGACGTGGAAACCATGCACAGTAAGATTCACAGTTATTATATCTACCAAGATCACGTGGGTGATATTACGTGGAGTGCCAACAGCAATTTCCACTACGTGGGTTGGTCAGGACCATTAATGCATGGATAGAACTCTATTTGTTGCCTGGTTGCAAAGCATGTCAAGCACCGGGTATTAAACTCATGTCAAACATCGAATTCATTACTATGTTAGTTCTATTTATACTATACAATTGCATAGTTTCAAATTAATATTATGGCATCATAACATTGGGCTATGCTATGACACTTATATAGTTTGTATCGCATTCTTTTGTGATGTTTAAGTCATGTAGGGTAAGGCTTATACACTTGTATATTAGCCAACCCTTGTCAACCTTCATTAAGTGGAGATTATAGGAATTCTATTTATACAATTTTAATGCTAGGTAGAAATGTAAACCATATAAAATATAAACAATATATTCTTTATATTTTATTTATATTGTTTTAAAATGGCGAACAATTAAAAAGAGTAGGACTATGTGTTAAGTTCTTAAGCTATCTAATAGCAAATAATAACATAAAACACTATGATCAATAATTATAATTCACATCGTAGCTTATATTGGAAAGTGTTTTGATAAACCAGTAAGTGTAAATACTATATCTACAACATACAAGTAGAACTACCTTAAGACGATGGTGAAACCACTCAACATTAATGATGATAGTCATGATAATAAACTTAGCAGCATAAGAATTAAATAGATGACGCTTTTTCATAAAACATTGATGAGTTTGCAAGTCAGCACTTGAGCTAGTTTTAGAACTAAGTAATACATACCTCCAGCAACTTGTTTCGCAATGAGGTACTTAGCAATTTATTATTACATCGACGTTGAATTGAAGGACACGCGTACTCTTAAAACATGTGGTCATAGAACTTCTTACATGATGTCTGCACATAGAAACATTCCAAATTCCTTAGCTTTTGCAGCTAAGTAAACTCCAGGGTACCTCGTAGGACAACCTTGGACATCAAGAAAACAAACCGACAGTGTCTTGTCAAAAAGAAACCTGTTGCTTCATATTTCTAACCTTTCAGTTAACTTGAGCAATTATTATAGTAAGCATGTTGTCAGAAGTATGATGTGTCGTTGTTATCTAAAATGTTTTTAACTCAGTGATTAAATTATGTTTAGTATGTAAGGAATTCTTAATCATTGTCGTCTTAATCTAGCATTTATTATTTCCGCAACTGTAATCATCACATTTAATGTTGTTTTTAAAAAATTTAAATTTTTATGAAAATTCGGGATGTTACAATATGCTACCAAGCAAAACCTAGCAAGAGCATCTCAGAACTGATTACGTGCACAGCACAACCTGCAAGATCTCCCAGGGAGAAATTATATTCCACGGACAAAACCTAGCAAAAGCATTTGCCAGATCTCCCAGGAAGGTATTATATGCCAGCGGCAAAACCTAGCAAGAGCATCTTCAAATCTCCCAGGGCGCTATTATATGTGCCTACAAGCAAAACCTCGAAAGGGCATTTGCGAGATCTCCCAGGGAGCTATTATATGTCAACGAAAAAACCTAGCAAGAGCATCTACAAATCTCCCAGGACACTATTATATACTTATCTGCACAACCTGTCCACGTCCACAGAGTATCAACCTGATACTCATCATGCATCATCCTGATGTCCATGATCCTCCTGAACATCATCTATGCATCGTCTTGATGCAAGTCATCTAGAGCATCGTCCTGATACTCATCACACATGATCATCCTGATCATACAATGTATCCACCTGATACATATCATGCATCCACGTGATGCATATCACATACATGATCCACCTGATCATACAATGTATCCACCCAATACATATCATGCATCCACCTGATGCATATCACATACATGATCCAACTAATCATTTCCAAAGCAGTAACTGGAGCATCATCCTGATGCTCATCACACAGCGCTTACATCCACAGCCATGGGAGGATCCTCCTACCACCATGCTTGGAATGGCTTCTGCAAATGTGTCCATCACTTCTTCCTTGAAGTGTCACCAATCTGGAGAACACCAAGCCTCCCTCTGAAGTAATCAAACTTCACTTTGGCTAGTGGTTTCGTCAACACATATGCAACCTGCTCATCCGTCGCAACATACAGAAGCTTCACTTCACCATATCCCTGATATAGTGATATTTGATCGCTTCGACCTGTCGTGAAACACTGGGTTCTCAGACAGCTTCACACAACTCTGGTTGTTACACAAGATACCAGTAGCCTCCAATGGGAGATCAAATAACTTAGACGGTAGCTTCCTCAGCCATACTGCCTCACAACTAGCTGAACAAGCTGCAAAATACTCTGCTTCGGCTGTACTCAGTGCTATGCAAGACTGCTTCCTGCTAAACCAAGAGATTACACCTTATCCCATACTGAAGCAGCACCCAGATGTGCTCTTCCTATCTGCAGCACTTCCTGCCTAATCTGAATCGACATAACCCTGCAGGTTAAATTTTTCATTCGCATCATACTTGAGCCCATAATCAATTGTACCCTTTAGGTACCTCAGAATATGCTTTACAGCAACCAGGTGAACATCTCTCGAATCTGTCAGGAACTGGCTCAATGTGTTCACTGCAAAGAAAATATCTAGTCTCGTGTTCGTCAGGTACATAGAGGACCCAACCCAATCATCTGACGATACATCGTGACATCAACCGGATCAGATGAAGCATCACACAGAAGTTCAGGTTCAATGCCATAGCCTTGCAGTCCATCATCCCGAACCTCTTCAGGATCTCTACTGCAAACTTCCCTTGTCTAAGGAAGATTCCATCTGCACTCTGCCACACCTCCATACCAAGAAAGTAGTGCATCATACCCAAGTTCTTCATCTCGAACTCGACAGCAAGCTTCCGCTGTGTGTCGACAATCAATCTATCCTCTCCTATTACAAACAGGTCATGCACATACAAAAAGAGTATCACTGGATTGCTTTCCTCAACCTTGTAGTAAAGGTTGGAATCCGCTTTACTCTTGGTAAAGCCCAAACTAGATAGAAAGCTGTCTATCCTACCATACCAATTTCTAGGAGCTTGCTTCAAGCCATACAAGGCTCTCTTCAACCTGCACACATATGACTTCTTGTCATGTGTCTCAAAACCAAGTGGATGCTCCACATACACTTCCTCCTTGACTACACCATTCAAGAAAGTTGTCTTGACATCCATCTGGTGTATCTTCCATTTCATCACTGCAGCAAGTACTGATCTGATGGAAGTGTACCTAGCTACAGGAGCAAAAGTCTCTTCATAATCAGCCACGAGCTACAAACCTTGCTTTATATTTCTCTATGCTTCCACCTGCAGCATGCTTGATCTTATAGATCCACATGGAAGTCACAACAAACTTCCCTTCAGGTCTTGGGACCACATCCCAGACATGATCGATTGGTACTTCTCTACAATGGCATCCTTTTACTGTATCCCATATCCTGGGAACTTCAGAATCTTCAATATCTTCAAAGATAACTTTGTTGTTTGAACAAATGTTGTAGTTCTTCTTTGGTAGGTGCTCGTATACAATATTTCCTACAAAACAGGTTAAATTGCATGATTGGAAACTTCTCATAGTTTTAAGAACACATTTTTACACATAAAGAAATATGTCATACAGTCATGCAATTATTTTAGCCAGTGCTTCATTACAACATTCATCCATATCCCGTAACTTTCTAGATGCCTTCCAATCTCTACCAGAACATTGTTAAGAGTTTGCACTACTCCCAACGAGTCAGCAAAGAGGTTTCATTCTAGATAAGTAGCAATGGAATGTTGTACAGTGCCATAGGCCACTTACCCATTACATGCATATTAGTAGTATGTTGTTCATTAATGCAATTATTCTAATATGCCAAAATACACAGCCTAATTCTAGGAACATCAATATATACATCATTGAACAGTATTATTTAAACAATCAAATATGCAAGAAATGATAATTCAAATACTTATCTTTGTTTGTTTGTTGGGTTGACTCCCTCTCAGTCTTTGCTTCCTTTCTGCAACTTCATTCTGATGTGGATTGTGATAAGTGGTCAACTCCCTCTGAATATCTGCATCCTTGCAGAAACTATTTGAGTGTGCTCCCTCTTGATCTTTGCTTCTTGGATTACCTGTCCTTGAACTTATATTCATCCTCGATCCCTATGCATGCTTATTAGTATCATTATTGTGTTATCCTCGAGATCTCATACATAATCATACATTCATTAGTATATTCTCAATACTATCAAAACACAATAATCTTAAGCATGTATAGTCATGATCATTTCAAACAGAAATAATAAGCATTAGTATTCAAGGTTTATATAGGAATCTTATGGTTAGTCATATCATAAATTAAAGTAAGAAACATAATATGCCTAAACCCGTGATTACTCAAACCTATGACTCTTATGGTTAGTCATATCATCAATTAAGGTAAGAAACATAATATGCATGCACCCATGATTATTCAAACCTATGACTTCATGAATAATCATTATCAATCATGCCATGTATACTTATATAAGAGATCCTATCACAAGGTAGGATTCTAACTTGATATAGGAAAAACATACCTGGATTAGTATGTTAGCTAGTTATGTCTAACATACCCACATGATGTCTTCTTGTTCTTCAGTGACTTGTGCTAGTAACCTGCATATCTCATAAGTTAACCATTATAGAACCAAGTTATACATACCTCGTAAGTAGATCTTCTATGTGATCCATGATAATGAATGAATCTTTGTCTTCATGTCTCCATGGTCATATGTTCTTGAACTAGAACATGATTTGTCTTTCTTTAATGTACCTTGCATGTTAGCGGACAACATCAACCTCATACAACACCACAAGGCATTAGTACAATCATAAGTGTCAAAACCCTAATCAATGAATATCTGCATTCATAATTTTATTAAGGTGATACGACAAGTCTAAAGTTAATCAAGATTGTACTAACCTTAGTGAAAACAAACATACCATAAACTTAATCATGAACAGATCTCGAAACATACCTGGATAAGTCATACCTATCGAGATTGCTTGTAATCTTCTTATGTAAGGTCTTAGCCTCATCTCCCTCTGAAACTGGAACTTCTTCACTTATGCAGGTGACCAATCCATTCTCTTCTAGGATTAACCCAATCCACTTGATTTGCAGAAACTGAATCTGGAGCTGGATTAGGTTTTGTCAGAGAAACCCTAAAAATTCAAATTTTGAATTTCAAACTTCTGAAAGGATAGAAAGATGCGCCTTGATGAGCTGATCAACCCGGTATACTCAGAATTTGAAAACTGCAAAGTTTCACCCCTCAAAATTGCCTTTGAAATTTTTGGATCTTCTAGACAGGATCCCAAACTAGGGTTTGATAAAGCCCACCCTTCTTCCCAACCAAAAGGTTCGATCCAAAGCTCTAAACTTCGATTTTTTTGAGGAGCTTCCAACTGTGGTCACAGACTTCAAAAATTTCAACTTTTGCAGAAGCCCTAATTTTCCACTTTTTCGATCAAAGTCCCGAACTAGGGTTTGATTAAGACGGCCTTCTACCCAACCAAAAAATTTGATCTTGGTCTCTAAATTTCGATTTTGATGAGTACCATTCAGTCGTGGTGTCTGTTTACAAAAATACGAAATTTCTCCGAAACCCTAATTCCCGGAGCCATGAATAAAGGTACTCAAAATCCAATTCTGTTTTGACAAAAATATGCACCTAATTGTTTTTGGCGTAACTCCAAAATTAAAAAATTACAAAACTTCTACTTATGGTAGCTATACCTGTCATCTTTCCAACCCCATAAGTGTGACCTCAATTGGATTCTCTGAGAGATATTTATTCCAAGTGTCGCAACGTGACCTGTTTATAGGATAAAACAGGAGAGTGAACTTGTACGGAGTGCCACGTGTCACTGGTTAACTTTCGGCCTTTGAACCTTCGACTTGTGACATTACAGTCCGTGCACTACCTGTCACTTTTTATGAAATTACATTTGGATCTTCCTAGCCCAATTTATGACCTTTTTTCCTACGTCACCTGTTTATCACTCAGATCTGGAAGAGGCAGAAACCCTAGATTGTATAAATCATAAAAGACAAAGTATAATGAATTAGAAGTTGTACTTCGGACACAAGGTACATGGGAATCTTATCTTCGACCTGTAAGAGTTTCAGATCCTGAAACCTCGCTGAAATATATTTATAGCGAAAGTGCTACGATGACTGGTTTTTGCTATATCAAGCCCTAGCATTGCAAGTGCAACAAGTGTTATACATGCCATACCATGCCTTCTTTCAGGCTAGCTCTGATACCATGTTAGTTTTTCAGAAATTTCAATCTGATCTAGGATCTTAATTGAGAGAATAACATGTACAGCATATCTACATCATCTCAATCATGGACACAATAATGCAAGCACACAAGAGACACAGAGTTTCACCGGGGAAAACCAAGAAGGTGAAAAACCCCGCAACTTCCTCGAAGATAGATCGAGAAATGATACAACCCAAGTACAAGAGATAGTCTTCTCCTAGCAGCAGATCCTCCTCCTCACATGCGTGCCACTTTCCGAGTGATGGAAGAGTGAGTAAGTGAATGATCAAATAGAGATCTCCCGATCTCTATTTATACTTGTCTTGTCCTGCCCAATCAACCAGTGGGGCCGACTTGTCTAGCTTAGCCTAATAGCCCATGGTTACATTAATCCGGGCCGACCCCACACTTGGTGGTCTAATAACCCATTTACCCACATGAATCATACAGGGCCGACCCCATCAAGGTGGTCTAATAACCCATCAAGTATAAGTTACGATACTTACAATATAAATGATGACACTTCCGTGTAGAGGAATAATAACATCTCTATAGGAATACAAACACTTCCGTATAGAGGAATAATAACATCTCTATAGGAATACAATATACATGGGTAAAATACATTCCGAAGTTACATATACATCAACACCTTGATCTGAGAGACCTTAGAGAAATAGGATTGAATGGTCTCTCCATTTTGAAGCTTTACCCCTTTCAATTGATTCTGCAGGCTCATCTTCCGATTTATGTTTTTCCCTTCAAACAATTTGGTCAAGGAGTCAAACATCTCCTTAGGTGTCTTCAGAGATGACACATGTGGTATGAGATGGATTTTTATAGAATCAGCAATGATCCTCTTTGCCTTGACCAAGTTCTTCTTATGTAAGGCCTTAGCCTCTTCTCCCTCTGGGACAGGGACCTCTTCACTTATGTAAGTGTCCAATTCATTTTCTTCCAGGATTAACCCAATCCTATACTTCCATGCTTGGAAGTTATCAGCCCCTTCAAGCTTATCCTCAAGCTTGGTGTGGTGAGACATTTTAATGAGAAACTCAAATGGAAATAAAATATTTAGGTCTTACCACCTGATTTGCTGAAAACTGGATCTGGAGTTGGATTAGGGTTTGTCAGAGAAACCCTAAAACTTCAAAGTATGAATTTCAAATTTCTGAAAGGATAGAAAGATGCGCCTTAATGAGCTGATCAGCCTGGTATACTCATAATTTGAAAACTGCAAAGTTTCACCCTTCAGAAATGCCTTTTAGTCTTCCCGGATTCACTAGGGAGGACCCTGAATTAGGGTTTGAGTTTCCCGGAGCTTCACCCAACCAAAAAGTTCAATCCAAAGCTCTAAACCTCGATTCATCCAAGGAGCTTCCATCTACGTCTTCAGATTTTAGAAATTCCTATTTTTTAGGAAACCCTAATTTTTAGGGTCAAAACTGAAAGTGCCCAGAATTGAATTATGATTGGACAGAAAGATTCACCTTGCTGAGGAGAGTCAATATATCATATTGCTTTTCCAAAATCTGTGGAGAGAAACCCAATAAACAATAAACCCTAGTTTCTGCCACTGTACAATGTCTTCTTCTCAGGTTAGCTCTGATACCATGTTAATTTTTTAGCATTAATTCAATATACTCTAGGATATTTACTGAGAGAATAACATGTACAGTATATCAAGTATAACAAATCATATCAATCACACCAAGCAATCACATGAGACAATAGACACACAGAGTTTCGCTAGGGAAAACCATAAAGGTGAAAAACCCCACAACTTCCTCAGAGATAGAAAGAGCAAAGATACAACCCAAGTACAAGAGATAGTCTTCTACTAGTATCTCCTCCTTCTCCTCAACTAGTGCGCCACTTTCCGAGTGATGTAGGAGCGAATAATGAAGTGAACAAATAGAGATCTCCCGCTCTCTATTTATACTTGTCCCGACTTTCCTAATACACTAGCAGGGCCGACTTCTCTAGAAGAGTCTAATAACCCATGGTTACATTAATCAGGGCCGACCCCACACATGGTGGTCTAATAACCCATCGGCAAGTTACGACACTTGCGACACTTGTCAATACAAATGACGACACTTTCGTATAGAGGAATAATACCATCTCTATAGGAGTACAATATACACAGGTGAAATACATTCTGAAGTTACATATACATCAACAAAGATGGATTCCCAAATGCAGTACGACCCTCCCAAATTTCAGAACTGTTGTGGGGAAAATGCACCTATAGTTCAGGGGAGAAACTACCAACTTACGGTGATAAAGATAGACTTACAAGCATTCTGCAAGTATAACTAATAAATGAAGAGATTAGGGTTTAGATATGTAGGCACCTCATTTAGAAGGTTGATCCTAGCTTTTCCTTTCTCGCTCTTCAATACTTATCCAGTGTCGCAATGCCCAGACCTGCAAAACAACTTGATACCTTTCTCAAATACATTTGACTACATATATAAGACTGATATTAATAATAGAAGAAGACATCAGATTATAAACAAACTGTAATCAAATCTGAGACACATTAATAGGTCATATTTGGAAAGAGAAGAACGTCTGATCTTTATTAATGAATGAAAGCAAGTACATAAAATTATACCTTCCTTCAAGCTTGGCACTTCACGAAACCTAGATTCAAGATCTCCTGCTTCCGTTCTCCAAGGATCCCAACCTCTAAGCAATTGTACTAGGGTTTACCAAAACTGAAGCACAAGAGAGGGGATGAGGGTCTCCATTCCTCCAGCATAACTTTGCAATTGGGCTTGGTCCTTTCACATGGCCCTTCTACCCTCCTTATATAATCAATGAGGAAGAGGAAAAGAAGTTATAACCACTCAAGAGGTTTCCCAACCAACTTAACTTACTCGAATTTCGAGATTTTGACCAAAACAAGAGTGTACCCTACTCTACAGTATACAAAGTCGCGTACATATGGAAATGGGCGCTACTTTAAATGAGACAAAGTCGCGTACACACGCTACTATTATAACAGTAGAGTCGCGCTCATAGTGAAAAATGGCCAAAAACAGGCTTTTCTGCTCATTTTCAGGAGATGGTTTGGTCTGGAAAAATGTTCCTAAGGGTCATATACATCAAATGGGTCAAGAATGAGGTAATTTCAACCATTTTTAGTGTCCCAAATGACTCCTCCATCCACAAATGTCCTGTTGTGTGACTGAACTTGATCTCAAGAAATGTCGTCATGCGACCAAGGGAAGCAAGTGTCGTCACGGACGGAGAGGTGTCATTTCAAGCTATAACAGATGCCCCCTAATGTATGAGGTCAGAGGGAGTACGGGAAACGATGGCCGAAATACATTATAAAAAATAAAAAAGAGTTGAATCGTGGAGGAACGGAGAAACCGAGAATCATAGGCTCAAATGAAGTACCTGAAAGCAAAGGCAAAGTCAGACAAACTTATCCATGGGGTAACTGTCCATGTTCAAATGGTGGAACATGATCTCCAAGAGGATACAATAATGATCCAAAATACTGATGCATATATCATGGCCACTAAAATACAAGCGTGGATCCATGAGGAACATAAGTCGAAACATAGCCACATAAATACAAGGTGGATCTATGTCAAAATTGGAGAACATAGCCATAGAGAACAAGCTGGATCTATGTCTCATCAAGAGCCAAAAGGAGTGGGGCTCAGTCTTGCGCAACTTGGGCGATAACATAAATGAGGTGATGCTATCGAGGATCCCAAGGTCTTCATCCAAAAACAACCCAAGGTACAAACCTATCCATGCGAATAAATGAGCTGTTGTCGAACATGGGAGGTATCGTTTGATTACCGGTCATTGATGTATACCGTTAACAAACGCGAGGGTGTCCACCAATAATGAAAATGGAACCCAAGGTACCTAGTACATTCAAGCAAGTGCGAATAGATGGTCTTGCCGTCGAACACTTGAAGAATCCATCGGATAGGAGACATTGATGTATTCCCATCTATCCAATAGCGAGGGAAACTGCCACTAATGACTGCAATCCCCAAGGTACTAACCGAAACTCTAAACTTCATTTCCAGAGCACAATGAGTTGAAGTCGATGGGAAGAAGTCCGTTGGAAGGGAGGCCTTAATGCATCCTCCATCATCCAACATGAGGGACACTCAAAAGGTATGAGCTTATTTGGAGTAGGACGGAACACAGGATGAAACATACTGACACCAAGGAATGGCCGACACATGAGGTCAAGGCAACTGCAGAATGGCCGACACAGGTTGTATCCTTGAATAGTGAGCACGACACAAGAGTGACTTAGGCAGCTTTGAACACAAAGAGACCACGATACATATCTGCAATGTAGGAGACATTAACAGATTCTCCAAATGATTGGAAGACTAACCAAACGGAGGAGTAGGAACTCTGAGATCAAGTTTACCCTAAGGTCAATACTAGAACCCAACTTGTCTGATAGACTCAAAACAGGTGCTTTGTTCAAGGAGATGGTTGACTTGCTGCCATCATATTGAAAGATATTTTAACATTCTTCCCTTCCCTTTCCTTTTTCATTTTTTAACGAGCTTGACAAAGAACTAAAGCATGCTCGACGGTATTTTCATATTTAAAGAGTCTGAAAAACCTAGAAGAAAACTCCATACACCTATCCGTGGATTTTATATCGAGCCCGGATTGGTCTGTGCTCGGCGGTGTTTTCTTGCTTATAGAGTTGAAAAACTTAAATAGTCCTCTATACACTTATCCGTGGATTTTATATCGAGCCCGGATTGGTATGTGCTCACTTGGTGTTTTCACATTTCGAGAGTCTGAAAACCCTAAAGACGACTCCAAAGGTCCTTTTTCGTAAAGTTAGTCTCCTTCCCCGAAAAAGTGTAAAATGATGGAAGAAGAACTCTTCTAGCGCATACAAGAGTATACCTAGAGTATACCTTTTCCGTAAATTATCCACCAAGGCCCGGAAAAGGGGTAATTCTATACCTAAGTGGATGTCGGTTCAGTTATTTTAACGAGCCCGAAAAGACAACTATGCTCGGCAAACTTTTCCTATTTAAGGAGTCTGAAAAGGGCTTAAAAGAACTCCATAGGGATCTTTTCCGTAAAGGTTTAACGAGTCCGGAAAAGTAAACTCATGACCTCCTTACTGTTTTTAACGAGCTCAAAGGAGATAGGAAAATGCTCACAACTTCCTTACTGTTTTTAACGAGCTCGAAGTGAAGATGAAAGAAATGCTCATAACCTACTTACTGTTTTTAACGAGCTCGAAGTGAAGGTAGAAGAATGCTCGTAGCCTCCTTACTGTTTTTAACGAGCTCGAAGGAAAGGTAGAAGACTGCTCGTAACCTACTTACTGTTTTTAACGAGCTCGAAGTGAAGGCAGAAGAATGCTCGAAATGGGAAGAGACGAGTGTCAGGGACATGCAAAACTAGCTCCAAGCGCATGGAACAAAGCTATGCCTAATGCAAGGAACATGAGCAAGATAAGTACACTCAGGGTGTGTCTCCTCCAGGTAAAAGGTGTCAAATTGAAAAGGCAAAATGATACAGGGCTTAGCGGAAATGAGATCAGAGATGGAGGCTTATACAACGGGCTAAAAGCGTGGAAGCCGGCTTCAGGCTCATTAGCGCAAGCGGGATCATAATAGATGCATATGCAATTTGAACACAAAGATGGGAGCCTTATCAGGGATGGCCAGAAATATGTGAGGAAGAAAGATATGAGGCTTCTTCTCAAAGTCATGGTAAATCTAAAAAGGCTCTCGAACCTATGAGAAAAACTCAGCATGGGCACCAGAATGGAATAAGGGTGCTGACTAGGGTGACCCATGTTAGGTAGGCTCTGCTGTCGGATTGGTGCACAATGCATAAAGAGATGGCTAACACACCAATATCCAACAGGTTCGACCCTATGGCGAATTCGGATGGCAAAAGGTTCAAATGCAACATAACAGCGGGGAAGCCTAAACCTATATGCAAGGTTCCGAATATACCTGACATGGTTGCACAAGGTGTCGAAAAGGACCAGTAAGCAAGTATACATCCAGCTAAGAATCCTGTCTCCAAGAAACATTAGTACCGGGATCATATCTAAAACATATGTAAAGGAAGACCCGATACAAGTCACTGTGGTAGAAATACTTTCAACTTCACTATCATCAACAGCAGGCATAAACAAGGCAGAGTCTTCGAATGAAGACTCTATGGTACCCAAGCCCGAGGACTTACAATCAAAAAGATCAAATTCAGGATGAAGATCAAAGTTGAAGGACATGATGGAATCTGCAGAAACAAATTCATCATCACGGGAGTTGAAAATTCTAGAAGCATAATCAAACTCAGCAGGAACACCGATTTGCTGATCTATAGGAGAGTCCAAAGACTTAACAGTAGGAAGATCAGACTTTAAGGTCAAACCGGGGCTGGACATAACTGTGACTGGATCAACATCCAAGTGAATGGCAGACTGTACCATAGACTCTAGGAAAACTTCATCGGAAGGAAGTATATCATCCCAGATAGAATACATATCTAAACATTCAGATGGAGATGTCACTTGGTCAAAAGCTGGGACCAAGTCCCGAGAAGGTAAGCATGAACTCAGAGACTTCTTCTCAGTAGCAGTTGAACTCGAGGAACAATATGCCACATGAGGCGCATGTGACATAGTAGTGCCTAATGACGAGGGATCAGACTGGTCTACAGTTGGGTAATAAGGAGGATCAACGAATGCAAGCTGGTCGATGGTGACAATGTTTTCGTTATGAGGGAAATGCATCACACGAAAAAGCATAGACACCACAGCATGCATAGCATAAACGTAATCACGCCCGAGGATCATATCAAAGTCCATAGGGTCCTTTAGAACCATAAAATCAACTAAGACTATTTTTCCACCCAAGGTAACAGGTGCCTGACGGAGGAATCCGATCGGTTCACTAGGTCTTCTATCGAAGGTCAACGGCCAATTAACAGCTGGCATAATATTAGGGAAACCCAAATCTCTCCAAGCATAAGCGGATAAGATACTAACAGAAGCACCTTCATCAACAATGCATCGATCAACCGTATGGTTCCCGACATCAACCTTTATCTGGAAAGGTGTCGAAGAAGGAAGGCGAGGCTCGGCTAGACTATTCCAATCAAAGGAAACAATCCTAGGGCTTGGTAGGGGTTCACATGGCACAGATGAAGTGCCCCCTTTTTCAGGAACATCCAAACTGGAAATGCAGAAGACTTCAGTAGTAGGTGCATCAATCTCTGAAGGACTGATGGGATCGGTCGAATATTGCATCGATTCAATCACTTCACTCTCCGAAGGAAGAGTGGGGTCTACCAAAGATTGCATTGGTTCAACCACTTTATCAACCAAAGGTTGATCTGACTGCAGGGAATCTATAGACAACTCAGGAACAGAGGTTCCTTCAGACATGGACCACACTCTTCGTGCCTCTGGAATGGCAGGGCATCGGTGAGTAAGGTGATCTCCCTTACAAAGTTTACAAGGGAACTTTGGTTTCCGTCCTATGGGTTTAGACTCCTTTACAACGTCAGTACTCTCAGCATGACTAACATTGGCTGACAGCTTGCCCCCAGCATGACTCACAGAGGCTGGTTGCTCAGAAGCATAAGACTTTTGAACTAAGGACCACACTTTTTGCACTTCTGGAAGTACAGGGCACAAGTAAGTAAGGTGGTCTCCCTCGCAAAACTTACAAGGGAACTTAAGCTTCTGTTTGTTGGGTTTGTCGACAATGTCAACTCCCTTAGCATGACTTGCAGTGGCTGATCTGGTGTCTCCAGTATGACTCACAGGAACTGGTGACTTGTCATTAATATGGCTAGCAGTGATCAATGACGTGTCCTCAACATGACTGACAGTGGTTGAAGACAAACTTTCAGTATGATTTTCAGTGACTAAAAGTTTTCTCCCAGCATGACCTCCAGAGGATGGGTGGGTGCCCCCTGCATGATTTGCAGAGGCAGGGTGCTTGCCCCCTTGTTTTGGCATCTTCTTCCTATTCTTCCCCCGTCTATTCCTTTTAGACTGCTGGTTACTAGTATTGCTACTTTCGCCACATGAGGTAGAAGGAGGAGGAGAAGATGTTACTGGCAAAGGAGGCACAGGGTTCTGATGCTCTTGATTTGAGGTGCTCACAAAAGAAGCGTCAGGAGCATGCAAGGCATTCGGAGTGGAAAACAACCAAACCGGCAGCCCAATAGTGAATCCAGGAAGATTCAGAGTAGCCATTAAGGGAGCACCAATGTTTCCAATGAATGGAACAGCACAAGGATCCCCCGGAACAGGGGTACCTTGATTGGCACTCGCCGGAATGCTAGACATAGTTTCCTGCTCAAATGAACAAGAAGTTCTCTAAGGCAAACTAAAAAAAAAAGTAGCACAAAGAGCACACCACTAAAAAAAAAAGGTCCTAAGTAAATCAAACCAGGCAAACAGATGCCTTCCGGAGAAGAGTCTGGGATGATGAGGGCCCAGAACAGATCAACGAAGGATGAAGGACAGTTACCCGGGGTCCACAATACAATGACTAAGGGTGCAAGCGCTGGAATCACCCAACCGCCCTCCCAAAGACCTGCAAGGGATTTCCTCCCACGTCTGTCCTAGGTACAGCGGATATACCCTCCGTTGTCACCTGTGTATGAACCTAGAGTCTGATACTAAGGATACCACAACACCGAAAACTCCTGGGGGAACAGTCACCGGTCGAATCAGAAAGCGTGGGCAGGGTAGCTAAGCCCGAAACTCGAAAGAGTCCCCAATACGCAATCCGATCCTGGCGTATGCTCGAACAGAAAGTAGGAGGGGTATTCCCACAAACTGATCTCACATTGACCTACTGCATATGCTCCCAGGCAAATTTTGAGTGAGGTGGGTTTGCCTAATGATAGTCTCACTACGATTTTTGCGCAATGTGTGATCTTGGGTGGTTTAAGGTGTTTTAAACCCAAGATCCTAACCAAAACTAGTTGGTGTAGTGTAACCTAGAAAAGAAAATGTTGCTAGTTCATTTTATTAGAGTTCATTTTAAAGGTTACTTGATTACTCAAAAAGGTAGTGGGTGTGTGAGAGTGGTTATAATAGAAATAGAGTACTGAAAATGAAATATTTACCACCAAACAAATCTTTTTCTTTTCAATGCAAGTCTTAAAATTCTGATCTAGAATGCATGTGCAAATGCAATTTTTTAATCTTTTGAATGCAAAAAAGGTAAAAATAAAGTCTAAATGTAAAAAATTAAACTCAAAACCTAAGAATGCAGCTACTCAAGCAACTAGGTATGCAAAAGAAAACTTGTTCTTTTTGATGCAAAGCACTCTAAAATCTTTTAAGCCACTTGCAAGGTACTCTATTTATAAGATAAATCAAAATTCTTTATGCTTTTCCAAAGGTAAGAAACAAAAACTGAAACTAACCTACTATCAAAGCAAAGCAAAGAAACTTTCAGGTTCTCTTTATGAAACAGTAAAAGCTACCAATATGACTTTCAAATTCTTATTGATGTAAGCATGCCAAACATTGGGAAAAGAGTACAAAAACTACTTTTAGACCCAAACGAAGCGAATGACCTACGAAGAAGTATGGTTTGGTAAAGTTAGGTCTGCACGTAAACAATGCAAACAAGGTCTTGAACAACAGCCAAAACACTTGAGCTTTCACTACAAAAGAAAAACTAAAAGCATAAGGGAGGACAAGAAACCAACCTAAAAGAGAAATTTCACTCAAATAGATACAAACAGGGTCAAAAAGACTCAAGAGGTTTCAAATCCAGTGGAAATGGGGCAAGCAAGTTCAATCAGACTCAAATTAGGGTACAAAACACCAAACAGGTCCACAACCCCCCAACTTAAGTCAACAAACCCCAAAACTTTCCAAACAAACCCAAATTGATCAAAAGAGGTTCAAATCATGAATGTAGGATCAATACAAGGATGGGAGACCACCTACAGGGGTTTGACACAGACCTAAGGTCATCAGGGACCCCCAAAAATGCAGCCACAGCCCCCAGATTTGGGTCCACAACCCAAAAACTCAAAAATTTCAAACCCAGATTTTGAGCGCTACTGTGTATGAAGGAAACTAGCGCTCATAGCAGTATGGGCGCTACTGTGTATGAAGGAAACTAGCGCTCATAGCAGTATGGGCGCTACTGTGTGGTACAAACAGTAGCGTACAAGAAAAAAAAGTCTAAAAACGGAGTTAAAACCCCCAAACTGGGTCCACAAAGGTTTGCAAGGGTTGGGAAGGGTCTGTAAAAAGCCCAGGAGGGTCAAACAGAGCCTACTAACTGATCCTAATCAAGAAAATGAACAAAGACCATCAAACAAGACTGAAGAAATGACCTTGGATACCCCTAAGCAGTTAGGCTTTCCCCAGCGGAGTCGCCATTCTGTTGTGGGGAAAATGCACCTATAGTTCAGGGGAGAAACTACCAATTTACGGTGATAAAGATAGACTTACAAGCATTCTGCAAGTATAACTAATAAATGAAGAGATTAGGGTTTAGATATGTAGGCACCTCATTTAGAAGGTTGATCCTAGCTTTTCCTTTCTCGCTCTTCAATACTTATCCAGTGTCGCAATGCCCAGACCTGCAAAACAACTTGATACCTTTCTCAAATACATTTGACTACATATATAAGACTGATATTAATAATAGAAGAAGACATCAGATTATAAACAAACTGTAATCAAATCTGAGACACATTAATAGGTCATATTTGGAAAGAGAAGAACGTCTGATCTTTATTAATGAATGAAAGCAAGTACATAAAATTATACCTTCCTTCAAGCTTGGCACTTCACGAAACCTAGATTCAAGATCTCCTGCTTCCGTTCTCCAAGGATCCCAACCTCTAAGCAATTGTACTAGGGTTTACCAAAACTGAAGCACAAGAGAGGGGATGAGGGTCTCCATTCCTCCAGCATAACTTTGCAATTGGGCTTGGTCCTTTCACATGGCCCTTCTACCCTCCTTATATAATCAATGAGGAAGAGGAAAAGAAGTTATAACCACTCAAGAGGTTTCCCAACCAACTTAACTTACTCGAATTTCGAGATTTTGACCAAAACAAGAGTGTACCCTACTCTACAGTATACAAAGTCGCGTACATATGGCAATGGGCGCTACTTTAAATGAGACAAAGTCGCGTACACACGCTACTATTATAACAGTAGAGTCGCGCTCATAGTGAAAAATGGCCAAAAACAGGCTTTTCTGCTCATTTTCAGGAGATGGTTTGGTCTGGAAAAATGTTCCTAAGGGTCATATACATCAAATGGGTCAAGAATGAGGTAATTTCAACCATTTTTAGTGTCCCAAATGACTCCTCCATCCACAAATGTCCTGTTGTGTGACTGAACTTGATCTCAAGAAATGTCGTCATGCGACCAAGGGAAGCAAGTGTCGTCACGGACGGAGAGGTGTCATTTCAAGCTATAACAAGAACAGAGACATGGAATGTCTAAAGGACTTCATTGGACTCCCAAATATGTCATCAATCAGTTCCTAAAGGCTTCTGCAACATTCATTTATCAAAGGTTTGTGGACATGTCTTCACATAGGGGGAAATGATAGGAAACTTCACCACTTGCTATGAAATTCGAGATTTAGGTTCCAAAGGCTTGTGTAATATATATGAAAATTCTTCAGGACATTAATGACTCTCCATACATCATAAAAATCACAGATATGAACTGATACAAATCGAAATAAAGCAACTTCAAGCTCTCACAACAAGATATAGGGAAAATGGCACCATTTATGCATTATTTGGTATTTTTACATAGTTTCACTTGGTATTTCGACCTGAGTATCTTCTGAGCATCAAGTAAAGAGTATATATATCATATTACAAATAAATGGTATATATTGGACTCTCACCAAGAGATCATCATCTCATCAAGTGCGCCCTTCCTCCAAGAGCCAAAATATGAAGAGAAATGTGAGAGAGAGATGGGAACAAGTTGAAGAAGAAAGAATCACGAGCTTCCCTGTAGCTTCAACCTGCAACTAATAACTCCATTGTATATCCAAATTAAAGGTCTGAATGGCCTCTCCAATTTCCAATTAAGATGGGAACCTTTCACCCTCGAAATTGGTACTAAGGAAAGTAGAGTAAACACTCCACTAGCATGGACAAACTATGCTCTCCAATATGAAAAATGAGAAATGATCAAAATCCACTCTCCTTCTCGGTTCATGTATTTTATTATCTTCCCAAGCCTTCCATGGTTCGAATTCACTCCATGAGCTTCATGCCAACTCGAATTGGGAAGAGATTCCAATGTGTGCCACTTGTCCCTCAATTCCTAGCCTCCTCCTTCACTCAATTCGAATGGATGACTCTTTGGCTTCCCTAACTCCCTTGTGCGCCCTCTTGGAGGCTATTTTTAGCCATGACATGTCATATATGTTAGATGTCAGCAATCTGGTATGATTTTTGTCATAAGTGTCATAGCATCTTCATCATTGTTGTCATAGAAGCTAGGGAATCTAGCCCAAGTGTCCCAATAGCTCCAAAATGCCTCTTCCTCTTCAATGGGAGTTACTCTTCCTCTCAATTTCGAGCCTCATTGGATCATGCCAAGTATTATTCCCTTCCAACTCCCCAAAGAACGTTGGACTCCACCATGGATTCGAATGGGTGAGAGTGGAATGCCATGTGGCATGGGGAATCTTGCTTGAGTGGGACCCACACCTCCAATGTGCCCTCATGACCAAGTGCCACCTTATTTTCCTATCTTAAATATTTATTTATTCCCCGTTTAATATATTTTTTCAAGCTAATGTTCATTTGGGGTTTTATAGTCTCCTTATTCCAAATCTAATGTTTCCACCCCAACCTAGGAAACTAGTAGATTGGTGGGATTTTCTCTTCTTGAGATTTATTTGAATGGGGACATTACAACCCTGCCAACATATTACAATGAAAGCTTTATCATTCTAAAGCGTGACAAAAATGAAATAATACATGGTATTCGCTCATGGTAAATAATGAAACCGAGTCACACATATGCAAGAACAGAGCATGAACGGTTTACAAAAGATTTAAACCTATCCTTCGAATTGACCAGTCCTCTTTTCACCACTCTAAATTATCTAGATCATATAACTATTGCACATAAACATTTCAACAATTTAGAATTCTTCCTGAGGTTGAAACCTCTGAGATATGTCTTTAGACTAACTTATCACATACATTTCTACACCTGGGCTTTGCACAAATCAGGAAATGATTTACAAAATGGTTTCCCCCAAAAAAAGACACATAATTTGTATCATGTATATGAAGAGGCGATAATATATTCAATAACTACTTCACGCTATTGCTACCTCGTTATAACTACAATAGAATGTAGTTCCTTGTAAAATGGAAAAATAATAATATTTGCATAGAATTCTTCATTCTTTCACAGAAAGTCGATCTATATTGAAAGCATTGAAAATGCGATACGACAAAATGCATTTCCTTGTAAAATGGAAAAATAATAATATTTTGCACAGAATTCTTCATTCTTTCACAAAAAGTCAATCTATATTGAAAACATTGAAAATGCGATACAACATAATGCATTTCCTTGTAAAATGGGAAAATAATAATACATAATTCTTCATTCTTTCACATAAAGTCGATCTATATTGAAAGCATTGAAAAATGCAATATGAAAGAATGCATTTCCTTGTAAAATGGAAAAATAATAATAATTGCACAGAATTCCTCATTCTTTCACAGAAAGTCGATCTATATTGAAAGCATTGAAAATGCAATATAAAAGAAAAACTATTTTTGTTTATTGCAACACCATAGTGTTAACATGCAATCTTTCTTATAAAGAAGAATGATAATTATATACTCTATTCAACAATTATTTACAAATCAGTACTATCGCCATATTCATAGCAGAGAAGATAGAACATATTATAATAATATATTTCACTACTAAAGCGAGTCTTACAATTAATCAAAAGATCTACTTACTTGAGATACTAAAGAGTAATTGCTTGGAGAGTCGTCTCCTCCCAACCATAGGAGAGAGCAACTCGATTGTTTTCCCAAATCCACCCCCGAGTTGGATCACCACCATGCACTTAGAATGTAAGTTATCGCTTCATCGCGGCACTCTCTTCCAGAGTCCGTAACAAGCAGATGGACTTATGAAAAGAGAGAGCACTCAACTCGTTCCTCTGTGCACAACATGGCGTCCCATATTATCCCAATGCATCTTATTTATAGTTTTTGCCCGGGTCTTATGCCATCCCGATTCCCAATCAAATCTCCAATCTATCCTTAAATCCCTATGATTTAGGATCTTGCCTAGTTGTTGAGTTTCAGATTGAGTTTGATTGGTTCAGTTATCTCTAGCTTGCTTACACTTGTTCTTTTGTGCCATGGTGGCATCCCCTCATTTAGCTAAACTCTCCAAGTAGTCTTTTCCTTTTATTTAAAAATAATAATAAAAATAGTTTTTGTGCAAAGTGGCACTTTGTGTTTTTGAGTTTTAATAACTCTTACAGAAAAATATTTATCAAAATATTAAATCAAAATAATAATGTTTTTGGGGGTATCACAAAAATTTTGATCTAGTTGTTGCAATCTTAACATAGTTTAAGAATATTAGTCCCTGCTTCGTAGGGAGTATAGCGATTAGTTGATCACCATATTCTGTTGACTTTTTTTTGTTTTTCATTTTTTTAAAGCTAATGTTAACAAATGTTTTTAAAATTTTAGGTATTCAAATGAGTTTTTTTAAAATTTCAAATTAGTTTTTTTCGTGATTGGTGCAGTACATAGATTTGACCAGTTTTACCTACTGCGCAATATAATTATGAAATTATATAAATAGAAAAATAGAAAAATTGCCACGTAGAAACCATCATTCATCAATTAAATCATATCAAGCATATGACATTTAATGTCATAAAAAATCATGGCATGTCGAGTGGGCGATATGACTATAACCCATTCCATCGGATTAAATAAATTCCTCCAAATGACTTGTCATTTAGTCTTGTGCCATTTATTTAATATGAAATACATATCAGTACAAAAACTTCGTAACTTCATTAATAAGATGAAATAAAATTATATTTTTTAATAAATTGATATCTCTGTAATTTTTTCATATATGCAAATCAAGGAAAGGTAATAAAGAAGTCAGGATACAATGGATGAGCTCTAGCAATAGTTTGTGGATTCAATCTTTCTACTCAAGCTTTACCTAAGGAGTAGTCTGCAGGATTCAATCAAGCTAGCAGTGGTCCGCAAATTCAATCTTTTTTGTTGAGTCTAAGTAGTGTTCTGCATATCCAATCTTTCTACTCGAGCCAAAGCACTGGTCCACATATTCAATCTGTCTAGTCGATCCTAAGCACCAGTCCACATATTCAATCTTTCTAGTTGAGCCTAAGCAGTAGTCAAGTATGCATGTTTCCTTCATTTGCATATAGGTATTTCCGTTGGTTTCCAACTCTTTACCAACTCACAACTCAATATAGTGACCTTTTTAAGATTCCATGAGTTGTTTCAAATATATGTTAGCCTTGATATTCCTATAGACTTCTACATATTGAGCATTGTATCGTAGCCATTATTTGCAATAACTCACTGGTCCGAACATATACACATGTTCATAATAGTGTGTGTGTGTAATTGCACATATGTATTCATGGAAATGAACAAACATGAAAGGAAAATCCCATCACACCTTCAATCCCTAGATCTTGGCTTCAACCTCCACTCTAAACTCCTTCTTGAAAAATCCCTGTGAGCATTATGAAACTATGACTTAGAAATTTGATTGTAAAAACTACGTCAATGATCAAAATTTATGGAAGTTATGCTGAAATAGTCAGCCTACAAAGTTATTGTTTTGAATCATTTGAATCCTAAGCAATCTTAAATCAAGTCGGTATTGTTTTCCTTCATAAATCAAGTTGGTAATGTGCAAAGTTTAAATGTAGAGCACTTACAAAATATACAGATGTTTCAAAGTATATGGACATTGTTTAGCACTTGCACATGTAAGTCATTACTTGTGCAAATTTTCTAGTTCAAAGAAAAAAACCTTTCAATGTGAAACAATTAACAAAGTATGCTAAGTATATATGTATACTCTTTATCCTTTACATGACCGTGTATCTCCTTACCCTCTTGCAAATCCCACAAGATCGCACATGCCTTCAGTACAATGAGGAAAGTAAACATGTCCAATAGAAATCCAACCCCTTCATTTCGTGATATAGATCAACTACCTCCTTGTAGGGACCATTTATTGCATACCCTCTTATTATTGCATTCCATAAGAAAACATTTCCTTCAGTATTTTCACAAATACTTGATGTGCATAGTCCATGGCACCAAAAACAACATCAATGTGAACAAGTTTGGCTACCACAATGATATTTTGATCAAATATGGTTCTAACCATGTGGGCATGGACTTGGAACACTTTCCAGTTCATATATGCACCACAATCTTCTCCGTATCATCTATGAGAGTGCCATGACGGTAAATAGAACAATATCATAACTATCAATGCTCCTACACAAATTCCTATCACAACCCACAAGAATCGCTCCGGTTGTTGAGGATCCTCAATGTTGTTGATGGCTCTGCTAGAACTATTCACCTATCAAAGTCGCATGTGGGAACCGAGTAGATCCTTTAAGCGTGCCACTATGCAGGTAAAAATCAACAAACTAATGAATCCAGTATAACATAAGAAGATATTGAAGAATTTTGCGAGACATAGGAGAGTTGGTTGCTCCCTCCATCATCGCCATTACTTTTGAAATGCCGCATGGAGTGTTGCTAACCATCGTGTCGCCAAATGCTAAAATGCCTAACCATGTGTATTAAGGTGCCTGTAATAAACAACAATCTGTGCAACCAACGGATGGGTGCATGCATTCGACATTTGTACACCTATGTTGTCTATCAACATAATATTATATGACACTCTTTTCCCTTTCACACGACACAAGGGTAACAAGGTATATAAAATTCATATCTACAATGTGTTCTAGATTAAAATTACTATTTCTTATTTTTATAGTGCATGATCAGACCTGTAACGAAAAATTAGTGACCTTTAATATGGTTTTTCCATGTCAGGTTTTCCTATTCTCCTTTCTTTTTTACGACATTAACTTGTCAAATTCGTGTGCTCTTTTAGAGTTGGGTATCCATGAATCATGCTTGAAGAGAGCTGGGCATTCATCTCCTCACTGAAACAACGCGACAATGAGGACAGTTGGTACTCACACGTGATATGTGTAATGGTTGTCCCATTCATACAAACGAAATTTGGTCAAAGGTGTAATCCAACATTAGACAATGAAGAGATTCCTTTCACCACTCGTGTTTCTTTCATAACTCGACTAACTTTGATAGGATTCCCAATTTCCCATTTGGCATAACTCAAAATAGGAAAGTTAATTTATTTATTTATTAGCTAGCTATGACTCATGAGTGTATTGCTTGTTTTGACTCTATGCCCTTAGGATTCAAGATATGGAACATAACATAAAATATTCAAGAACACTTTGTTATTTTTCTTTTTTTTTTCCAAAATGAAAAACTATATATTTATTAAAAAAAGAATATGTAACAAAAAACAAACATTACCAAATTGAGTGTATATGAGAAAAATACAACAAAGTGTATAAACCCTAACAAAATAACCCCATGACAGATAATGACAAACCACCAAGGTCAAATTAGTTTCGACAAAGCATCTCCATAAAGATATAGTTCAAAATGATATTAAAGGGATACAGGGCTCAATCCAAAGGCAATACATCAAACATCATAATAGAGATGAAGAAAAAAAATAGTGTTGGATAAACCCTATAAAAATCCGATCTGATCCCACGGCACAAGGATGAAAATATATGTTGCACCAATGAGATAAAAACTAAAATGGTGAAATCCAGTGGCATGCCAATGATATAAGAAAAAGAAAAGGATGGCACCAATATCCAACTGCACAGTCAAAACAAACCAACAATTAAAAAATGGAAGAATTGGATCCTTTCCTCCAATATGTGTGAACCATTTAAAAAAAATCAATGTATATATATCCCTCAGACACCTGAAAAGATTGTTTAGATAAAAGATCATCCTCCAAATTATGTTCATGGTAGATGTACTGAAAAGATATTCCTGTGAACTCATATATCTTATATCTAATTTTTCCCATCCAATATTGCAATGCTGAGACCAAGGATGTGAGGGCTATAAATAGAAGAAACAACTGCTTGAGGAGAGACCATCTACCAAGAATTCACCGACATCCCAATATCAATTTCCGAATTGCTACCCTCCTCCGACGACCATTCCAGTCCCAAATCTACAAAATCATCTCTCTTTGATGTTGAAGTCCAAGTTGAGCATTGTTTCCAAAGGTGACCAATTGCTCTACACTTTGAACAACAAAAAGGTATCCCCCAATAATCCAAGACTTGTAGGTAGGTTTTGCCTTGCCATTCAATCTCCATCTGATCCACCAGCTCCTAAGAGATGTCAATCTCCACCAACATACGACAAACTCTTTTATCCATACCCGATATAAATTCATCCGCAATGTGTAGAAAGCAACCCAAATAATTCCCCATGGTCGTAAAGGCCTCCCTGTTCCATATTTCCAATGGGAACCCCGGCAGTAAAACCCAAAGATTCCTAAATCGAATATTTTTCAGTTGTAGGGTTAAAATCTGAGTGCCATTGCTTTAGCATCAAACTTCCCTATCATTTTAACCAAGTTTTTTGAAGAATTAGAGTGGTGTGGTCCTCCTATTTAAAAATAAATCCATACCAACATTTGGGTAGGATGGAGATAGAAAAGGCTATAACCCATGATTGACTCGCAGGAAGCCCCCACCCAAGCCTCAATGCCACTACTGTTCATACTCTATAACTAAATTTTCCAACAAATGTTATTAGAGACAGACCTACAACATCCTCCAAAGCCACATCTCTGCCCCAAACCATTCTTCTTTTTTAGCCTTAAGTTTCCACTCCCCGAGCCTTCGAATTTATACCTCTATAAGGGCCAGCTCTAGTCAAAAAATCTTTCGAGCATGGTATTTCATGATCAGTACCACCACTAGAGGCATCAACCTCTGTAATCCCAGGCTACCACCACCTTCCACAGGATCAGAAATGCCAATTGGCACATGACCAATAATAGCTAGACCAGTAGTATCCAACCCTTTTTGCATGTCCTCCAAAACCTCTGCTCCTTTGAAATACCATGCAGAGCCACCTCTAAACCGCCTCGGCCCATTCACTATCTGGCACACCAGTGGAACCCAACATGTTAACCTCCCTTTTTTCAAGTCTAGACCCCAGGAGAAAGCCCATTATTCTTCATCGAACTTGAACATGTCCTTTCGAGCCCATAGTTCATCTATCGACATGTCCACCCATCTTGCCGCCTCATTACTGACATGTTCCCATGGGTCTACCATATCATCCAGTATATAATATCCAAACAACTACAAACCTTCCAACTAAAATAAGTGCAGCTATCGACAAACAAAAAGCTAAGAAACACTCGAGTATACACACAAAAAAACACCAAATAACCCACACCAACACACTGCACAGAAAAATAAACAAATATTTGAACCCAAAAAGGTACAATAAGGGGCACACAACCGGACTATTTTCCTCTAAGTCAATAGGATTCAAGAAGAACACTTTGTTAATTTTCTTTCTTTGTTTGACTCTTAAGTCAATAAGATTTAAGACATTGACTACAAAATAACATATTTAAGGGCATTTAATTCGTTACTTTTCCAGTTATTCCATGTATATATTTACTTTACTAGGTAAAATGATAAAATGTAAGACTTAAATGAATTTTAGTATGCAATCTTATCGATTTCTGAACATAAATCACGTTTGAAATAAAAAGAAAAGTTTTGAGGATTAACAATATTAATATTATATTATTTTAACTTGATATATTTAAAGCATTGACATCTTCATTAGTTGTTGTGTTTACATCCATGGATGTTTTTAGACTTCGTTCTAAATAAAACGAATATGGGTTAGTTTAAGGACTTTTTAAAGTATTTTTTTTATAGATTTCTTTTAGATAAGATTTTTTCAAAAGTAATTTAAAATGTTATCGAACAATTAAATATATATATATGGTATACTTAGGAAAGCAAATAATCATTTACTTTTATATGGATTAGGAGAAAAAAATTCAAAATAAGACTTTGTTAGGAGAAAAAAATTCAAATAAAAGTTATTCAAGAAAAAAAATTACAAAGTTTTTTCTAATTGTATTTATAGACTTCTTTTAGATGTATACATACACGATATGTTAGGGAAGAATATGTTGAATTATTCAATAAATATTGTTAAAAACACTTGTTAGTAAGTTGCAATTGAATTCTAAATATAAATTTTAATTAGAGAAATTGTGAAGTAAAGAATAAGTTTCAAAATAAAAAAATGTACTATCATCAAAATTAACATGAAAAAATTAAACACATTTTAAATGATGGCATCATCCTTTATAGTTGAGTTGGTATTTCTTTGGGTTAAAAATGTTTATTTTTTATTTTATATACTTTATTTTCACAATTTATGTTTTTTTAATGTATTATTTTATTTTATTTTAAAATGCAAATTGCATTATGCCACCTGAATAATTATTTCTTAAAGTATAGTTATTAGCAACAAACATATTAATAATATTAATATGACTGTATAACTGAATATGCCGATAGGTGTGTATTTGGCATATACTAAGTTAAATAGGTTCAACTACAAGTTACCCATGCATAGCTACATGTTATCACCAGGCCTTCGTCTTTTTATTTGCCACAAACTGCCTGTTATCCATTTATCAATGATTTTTTATATTTTTTTTTTATCTATCACATTCCTCTAGTTATTTGCCATGAAGGGTTGGTTATATATTCATAAGTGATCTTAATTTGCAGGATCTTTTAATTAACCATGAATTATGTGTGAATGCTTCAAGAGTTCAATCTTTAAAAGGCTTTAAAACTTTAATTTATAAAAGAGCACATAAGCATAAAGAATGCAAAATAATAAAGATGCAAACCAAAATCTGAGACATAGTTAATAATAAAGGACTACGTCTCTGGGCCCCTTCAGTGAGACCGATTTTATTAATTTATTCAAATGTTGCATTTTACATCAATGCTGAGGACACTCTGAAATTCATACTCCTTTTTTTGCAAAAATAGACTGCACCACTACGTCCGTCTCGAAAAATCGTGAAAAATGAGTATAAACACTCCATGGTTTGCTCAAGACCTCCCCTACCACGCAGTACGAGACAACTCCTCTCTGTGTTGTACGGATTGGTACGGAACCTACCTTGGGATTTGTGCTTGCTTTGGAAATTGTTCCTGCCAATGTCTTGTACCTTAGCCCCACCCAAACCATGGTTTAAGTAATGTGGGGGGAGTTGTTTTGGCACCTGTGGAGTGCGCCCATATTAGGGCTTCAAATCCTGTTTAAACTTAAAATAATATTTTACTAATCCACAACCAACTAACAAGCAGTGACATGGTGGTAAGTCATTACAATGGATAGCAGGAGACTCGGGATATATATATAGTAACCATATATATATATAGCATGTGTTCCATGGGCCTTGGCTTAGGGCGCCCCGCTGGTTATATTGGTTTATATATATATATATATAGAGAGAGAGAGAGAGAGAGATAACATGTGAAATGGGGTCAAGGGTTAAGCCCCTTGGCTCGCCCCCTTTTCAAACCACACAACCGTTGCACTTTAAATAAAATATTTCAACATACCATATTAAGCATCAATTGTGGCGTGTTGGTAGGGCATGTGTGGTGCAGTTGTTGGAAGCGACGAGAAGTTAGTCGATCCCCTTGCCCGTTATATCTTTTGGTAACCAAAACCATACTGTGTCCAATCGGACTACCACGTGGAAGCCTCTGATTGGTCCACATACTTGCCACTTATACCATAAACCTGTCACTTGTCAGCCTGCAACAGGTCCACGTAGATGCCAGATCAACTTGTTCTTCCCGGTCACCATCCCAAGTCACCTTCCACTTGATGCATCCTAGAGATGCCACGTCAGTAGTATGGTCCACATGTAAAGGCCACATGGCACCCCTTTTTTGCCATTTTATTGTCTTGCCAAAATTTCAGAACGTAATATCTTTCACGTCTGGAGTCTGTTTTTGTTGAAACTAGTGTTGCCAGAAAGCTCTCGGCAAGACCTACGCAACATCATGCTTCTATTCAACATTTGAAGACTTTGATTTTTTGTCATTTTGGGAGATCCTCCTAGATCAAACCTCCCCACTGGAAGCTTTTGGACCACCAAAATCCTGGGATCATTCAGTAAACAAGTGAGGGTACAACTCCCTCACCTTTCCAATCTCTATCCATCGTACTTTGCTTGGATGCACTCCTTTCAAACCCACACAAATATATTCCACATATCCTCTTCGTGAAGTCCTTATTCTTCTGTCAAGAATGATGTCTTCCTACAACTCATCAAGGTAATCAGGTGCACAATCATCAACAAAAGGAACATGAACATTCTCTTCTTGGTCCATGATCATTGGAGGCTCATACAATTTTAAGTTTTCCACATTCACAACGAAATACATCTGCATGTATGGAGGCAAATCTAACTAGAAAGCATTGTTACCAACTTTATCCAAAATTGTGAAGGGTCCGTGCCTGAGTGGTTTAATCTTTTTACCTTCACCTTTAAGTTGGTCTTTGCTGATATGAAGCCAAACTTGATCACCGACTTGGAAATGATGATCCACTCAATGCTTGTCATGTCTTGTCTTATACTTGGCCTGGCTCTTTTCCAATTATTCATGTACTACATGGTGTACCAATTGGATCTGTTGGATGAACTTCAAGGCCTTGTCTGCATCAACTTGTCCATCTTCCACATAATATTTCCCATAAACAAAGTCTAAATGAGACTTTGGCAAGTATCCAAAACATATCTCAAATGGAGACCTATGTTTAGAAGAGTGAATGGCAAGGTTGTAGGCATGTTGTACATAATGCAACTGTTCATCCCAAAGCTTAGGATGATTACAACAATATTCTCAGATTAGATGTACCACTATGCGGTTGATTACTTCAGTCTGACCGTTAGTTTGTGGATGAAAAGCCGTGCTCTTCTTCAACTTAATGTCCATAAGTTCCCACAAAGTTGACCAAAACATCCTGAGAAAGTGGGAGTCCCAATCAGATACAATAGAAGTGGGAAACCCAAAATGAACCCAAACATACTGTAAGAACAACTGAGCATTCAATTATGCCGTGATCTTCTTTCTGCAAGGCATTAAAATCCACAACCACATACAAGTAATCATGACCTTTCCTAGACATAGGTAACCCTCCCACAAAATACATAGACACTTTCCCATGGACAAGAAGGTACAGGGAGTGGAGTGTACAAGCCCAATTTTATGTTACTTGGCTTACTTGTAGCACACTAACACATCCCTTTATATGTTTGGATATAGTTTCATTCATCTGAGGCCAATAACAATACCTTTGAAGCTGAGTTATTGTCTTTCCTACACCAAAGTGACTAGATATAAGAGAAGTATGAGCTCCTCTGATTACATGAACTCTTTCACTCTGTGGAATACAAATTTTGACAAGATGATACAATAACTTATCATGAATATGATAATCCAATCTTCATTTTGAGTGTCATGCATTAAAGATTCATAAGCATCTTTGAAGTCTTCATCATGAGCATATTGTTCATTGTAACTTTCATGAGCCAATGGACTATTTTGCATGATAACAGGTGCATTGATTGGAGGTCTTATAACATGTATGCTACTTTATTCTGAATTCCCTTTTTATATTTAATGACTAAGTGAAATTGTTGTAAGAATACTATCCATCTGAAATGTCTTGATTGTTATAGCTTAGTTTGTGATTGAAGATATTGTAATGGTTGATGGTCAGTATGTATGATTGTTTATTTTCCCATTAGATAATGTTTCCACTTCTTCACACTTTGTACCAATGCTTACAACTCTTTATCATATGTGGGATAGTTAGCCACTGCTTTAGAGAACATTTCAGAATGATAGTAGATTGGTTTCTTATGTTGCATTAAGACTGCCCCCATGGCATAACCACAAGCATCAATTTCAATCTCAAATGGTTGCTATAGATCTGACAGTGCAAGTATTGGATATGTGTTGTGTCACATACCCTCCCCATCTATCCAATTCAAGGAAGGGAATGGGAAGCCAGTCTGTGGGGCTTTTCATAAACTCAGCCCGATCATTAGATTCACAGCCATAAATTATATGTGTGCAGATGCAAATCAGTTAAACATGCACAGCAGAATAAACATCATCCACACACACATTACATGATTGTCATTCAATCTAACACAGTCAACAAATTAATACATTTGCAGAAGTAATTACACATAAGAAAATACTCATCTTGATGTAATGATGTCCCCAACCAACTAGCTATGTCGCTACAACGTTCCACCCAACCATAGGTCTCTGCCTAGCCTGTATTCTTTTAGCATTCAGAGACCACCCCCGAGTTGGGCATGATTTCTACAAGGAAAATGGGACATCCAAGCTCACACACAACCAATTAATCATTTCATCTCAGTCAAGCCAGTCCACAGCTGGGTTTATCAGGCTACATTTGAACCCTGGATGCTTGCACTCAAGCTCAAGCCAAAACAATGGATACCCATCTCAACCCCAACATTCTCTTACACACAGCAACTCAAAAACTGGGCATGGATACACATTTCCATTAATGTGGTTTGCAAACATGGTGGCCATGGATTTTCCCCAAAACATAGGCACACCAAAAACGGATTTGTGAGAGGGAAAATCGACCATAGGGAAGAAAACGATTTCTCCCACAGATATACAAGCAATCAGTGAGCCAAAACAACCTCTATGGTCCCCAAATCAATTTCCCTTTCTTCCCCACTGTTATACAACACCAAAACGCCCTTCCCAGCTAGGAGAATGAAGGAAACACAACAAAACCATGGAGAAAAACGCCCAGGTAGCTCCAAACTCGTGGGAGAGCAAAGCTGCTTTATGGGTAATGGCTTGGGGAGAAATCCATGGCTCTTTTCTTGCCCAAGAAGACAAACACGTTTTTCATGCAGGGTGGCTTGCCCATACTCGAATTTGGACAGCCATACCTCCCATTCCCCAAGGCATCAACTACCTCAACCAACTCTTGGGAGAAATCAATGATTGGGTACAAAGTCAACATGGGTAGTTGAGGGTTTGATTGGTTCTCTCATTGACACTTGGCTTGACTTGATTGGCTCCAAGGGTTTGTATATTTTTCCTCCCAATTCCTTGTAAAATCATGCCTTCATCTCTTGTTGCATTGCATAGCTAGTTGTGGGTATTTTATTAAAATGCATATTTACATGATTTTTGAAATTCCAATGTGTCTGGCTAGGACGCGAACCATATGCACCAATAAATCGATGGCAGGGCCTTGGCCTTGAGTTCTTCACCATGATTTTATAACAATATTACATCATTTACATTTTAATGTTATAGGGTCAAGATGGGGATGTGACATACCCCTCCCCTTGGAATAACACCGTCCTCGGTGTTCCGATACTTAGGAATAAATACCCACTTTACACATGTCCAAAATTCACAAAATGTGGCAGGTTTGTCCAGCGTTCATCTCTTTACTTTGAACCTTCGGGATCAAGTCCTTTGGCTTCCTCAAGTTGCTCCTGTTGACTTTGATCTTCCATTTCTGCAGGTGGGCATTGCTCTACAGCGATCCCTTTCTTTTATTTACCTTCCAGCTGATCTACAAGTCTGGAATTTCATGGATGCCATCTTTCTTGCTATCCTGGCAACTATCTTAGGAATTTTTTCCAGCCAAATCAAATAGCGTTTGGTCCGCTGCGATGATCGATATTCACAACTGGCTCTCACTTTTCTCACTAGCAACACTTGGCTAGTACTAGCTGCACTTGATGGCTTTCAATGTCTCACCTGTGAGACTCATCATGGCAATTCCTATTAGGAAAAGCATAACACAATATTAAAATTAGTCAATTATTTTCCCAATTGAATTGGAACGTCTATGCTTTAATCATGAGACTTCCACATATTTCATGCTTTCCCAACATACACATGAACTCATTCATGTTCATCCTTTCACAGGAAAATAACTATTTCAACATTCACAATTTATTTCAAGCAATTAACACAATCTATTTTCAGCTATGACATGCACTCAACAATACTTTGTTTCTGAAATGCATCAATCAAAAGGCAAAAGGAAGAGTAAGAGTTCCCCCCTGTTAGTCTTGTTCCAATACGGAGCCACACCATCACTTGTGGTTCTATGCTCCTTAGCCTCTTTCACTTCAATGTGAGTGCTTGACTTGTCCTTTTTTAGCTATGACACATAGTGTCTAAGGTCTGTCTGAGGATTTTCAACTAGGGAACTCTTCCCCATTGTTGCTTACAGAACCTTTGGCTACTACGACCCAGACATGTCCACTAGCACCATCTTTCATTACTGCTCATATTAAGCTCTCTTTAGGACAGTCACATGTCCACATGCATCCTCCAGATGTTTTCATAGTCCTTACTTCCAGCAATACCTACACTCAAACATTGAATCAATTCACATGTTTAGTGTATTTTCATAGGGTTTATCTCCATACAAGAGTTTAAGAAATCATAATCAAATCATATACACACGTATATTCATAAGCAATAAGCTGCAAGATAACCAAATACTTATCTGTGTTGGATGCCTTCACTTTATCCCACAGGATCATTCTTTGCTTTACAAGCCTTGTATTTCCCGTGGATACAATAATGAATGCTAGGCCAACACGCAGGCTACTCCATAACCCTTCGAATAGGCAATGCCAGGCCAGTACGCTGACTGGGTTTTATCAATTAATCAAGGAATGTTTGGCCAGCACGCTGGATGCTCCACAACATCAAGTGGTTAATGTTCCCACCAACTATTCTCTGAATTTATCGAGCATCAGTTACTCTCTGGATTTACCAAGAATTTTATAGTGCACAACCAGTTACTCTCTGGTTTTATCAAGAATTTCATAGTGCACAACCAGTTACTCTCTGGCTTACCAAGCATTTATAGTTCTTTCAAGGTCCTTGCTTTCCTGCAATGACAAAAGTTTCCAACAAGAAACAATAGTGTATTAGCTTAGTTGTTAGAAGACTTATACCTGAAATATTCATTATTCCGAACTAGAAATAAATGAAAATGAATACTTATCTGTATTGTGCATTTTCCTTTCTGGTCCATAGGGTCCTGCTTCACTTTGCAAGCCTTGGGATCGCCTATGGACTTGGATGTTTGGCCAGCACGCATGCTGCTCCACAACATCAAGTATTTAATGCCCAACCAATACACCTTCACGTCGATTGGGTTTACCAAGCATTTGTGGTGCCCAACCAGTCCCATACTTGGTTGGCCCTCTCCATTGCCGAGCCAGCACATTCGTCTGAGTCGTCAACCACTGGAAGGAAACTGTGCCACCGACCATTATAGGTCAAGGCTCTACCACTCTGCGTTAGGCTTGCATCATCCTTTTACCAATACCTCCACAACACCCAAGCAAATAATGCCAAACCAATACACCAATTGGGTTCATTAGGCATGCAACAACCCTTCATCAATACCTCCACAACACCCAAGCAATAATATCAAACTAGTACACCGACTGGGTTCATTAGGCATGCAACAACCCTTCATACGTATAACATTTCTCCATCCACATAAGGATGTCACTCCTTTTCCCGGGTAATCCAATGGTTCCCTTTAGGAACTGTATAGGTGGCTTTCTTGACTGCAGGCTATCATAGCCCCATGATACCCACTCACACTACACAAAGGTTACCACTGCTCATACAGTCCTCTTGAGCATCCTTTCTTTACTTTTCCTCTGAGCGTGCATCATCAAATTGCATCTGTGTAAGCTAATAGCACAAGAAGGATAAGCAGACTCATCAGTATTGATGCTCTAAAACTGTAACCATATTTTATAACATTCACTATCAAGTATTGAAACACCAGGAATGCGTTCATTCCCTTAGGGTGTAGTCAATATTGACAACCCTATCATAACCCAGCACCAAAAATGTGTGCACTCCCTTTCGGATGTGAGACATGTAGGCCCTAATCATACTCAAGCAGTCTGGAATAATAATGAAATAATAAAACATGTGTTGCATATTAAATCTAATAACCAGACATATATATTCTGAGTTAGGGTTACATAATACTTATCCCTTTTCAGATGTATCCTTCCTTCATTGGCGAAGAATGGGGGCTCCCTTCTCTGAGTCAACAGTACTTCGGTTTACCACCCCAATATTTTCACGTTCCATAACCCACACATGCCTTCTTGGCATAATTTCACCATCTCACTCACATGGCTTTACCGACATGCGGTTCGGTTGAGACATTGTCACATTTACAATGGCGTTTCACTCGAAACCCATTTCCAAGGCATGGGATCCTTCCCATCTAGTTTGGCTTCTGCAGGCCATCACACATGGTCTTCGTGCAATGTGTCATCCTAGCACACTTATCAGATAGCCAAACAGTCAACAAAATTTAGCAATAAACTTCAAATCTGATTATTTCATAACCAATCAATGTCATTAATAATTAAATTCAATATGCATTTGCAATTCTGTCTACTACAGAAATTAATTTGCTTAGCAATGAGGCTATCCTCATATTGTTTGGCTCTCGTAAGTGGTATCACTCTGCCCATTATGGTTTCACCCTTGCTACCATACATGAACATCCACCTACAACATGTCCTCCTGACACAATTTTATATAAGCCAAACAGTGATTAGCAATTATAATCAAATTCTCAAATCTGAAATCCACAAATTTGTTTTCCTACAGAAATTAGATTTGCAACCATGAGATTATTCTCATAAACTTAAATCAGACAATTTTCAAATTTGTTTCATGCATAAGTTACAACCATGAGAACCTTCTCATAACCTTTGGATTCTGCACATGGTAGGTCCCGGTCTTTACTATGGACTTATCCTTATTGCCATACACAAGACTCTTCTACCTGAAATCTGGACTTTAATCAGCCCAACACGTTGTGAGTATCTATGCATATAATCCTTTCATTGCCACAACAGTCATTGAAGTGATCTCAGCATTATAACACTCAATAATTCAAACACCTTCAACTGTTAACATTTGAAATGCAATGAAATATATACATTTCTATATATATATCATTATCACAATAAAATTGCAAGACACAGTCACACTATCCATGCAATTTAAATAAATTGTAATTACTCATTACTTCACATTCCATGCAACTCTGTCCTTCCAATAGAGTGCTCTGGTAGTCCATCACATGTCTGCCTTCTTCGTTCAATCTTTCTCCTACATTCATAGCAGCTCATCAAATGGTCTCAGGATTAACAATAGTCCACCATTTCATGTATTATCTACTGCATTGAAACATATATATGTCACACCCATGCATTCACACAATGCATCTCAACATGTGCACCCACACATATGCATGCACATTCACAACATTTACAGAATATTTCAATGCACACCTCTTCAATGCGACCTTGCATTACTTCACGAATACTATACATTCCAACATATTATGGCCTAACCATGGCTGTCTCATATGGCATGTACTACCACAACATGACTATAAGACTTCACTTTCTTTGGTTGTTAAACTCACAACCAATATACACAAATGGCATGATATAATTTCATATGAATGCATTGAGGTTTCTAAGAAACTATAAGGTGTAAGGATCCTTGCCTTCACTTACCCACACCTGGCCATACTTGGTAGGATTATATTCACATTCAAGCACTCAATAACACATGCAACCAAATCAACATAGTTTAAACATAGTGGAAGGGATCTTACCAAACCCTCTTTCCACACTCATGCAATTAAGAACAAATAACCATTACCTGCATGGTTGTCATTAACATCACTTGATGTTACCTGATCAGTTGGCCTCTTACCAAGGCTACACAGTCCTTTTGCCAACATCATGATCACAGATTTGTTGCTCCATCCTTTCCTCATAAGGTTATTGGTCATATGCAACAACATCATCCACATCTTTAGCCATGCTTCGGTTTTCTTTGGTCCTACAACCAATGCAAACACAACTAATTATTAGCAACCACACTCATTATCTTAAGTGGCTCTTTGCATGTGTAAAACCTCACTATTTTACCAATATGCAATATCATATATATATATATGCACAAACATTTTCACATGCACTGTGCAATGTCTATTAGTATTCCAACTAGTGCATAGTCACTTCATCTATCTAATCTCTTGCATTTTCAATCATGCTTCTATGGTATCATTTGTACAACCATTATCAACAACATTATTGGTGATCAACCATAGGAAATACCATTAATGGGCTATTGCATGTGTAACTTTCACTACCTTTACCCATATGCAACATCATGCTCATGCATAAGCAATTCACATGCATTATGCAATGACTCTTTAATCATGCCCACTAATTCATATGCATTATTCTCTTGCATTTCCAGCATCCCTATGCCATAATTTTCAACATATAAAACTGAGAAAATATAAATACAATAGCAAGAGAGGAGTTAAATAATTCTCCCTTATGACTTGGAGTTCCTCCTCCACATCATAGTTGATCATTTTCTTAGCTTCTCTACTAAGCATACATGCAATTATTAGCTATGATCTTCCCATGAATTAGCAATTCAATATATACATACGTGTATAACATTCATTTTTGTTATTTTCCAAATATGCAATTCTTATGCTATAAACAGAAATAGTTTAAGGTGAGGAATTTCCCTCTTATTGACGTTGCCTTGCTGCTCCCATTGCTCTTCCGTAATGCATGTTACAGCCAGTTGTTCTTAGTAAGGCCTCCGCAACCTTCTATGCAATTCCTCCTTCTCATTCCAAGCATAGAGAATGCATTTCACATTTGTTCGGGTACACAGGGTACTACCAAAGAAGCGAACACCAAGAGCAACCACTTCACACAAACAGATCACAGATCAACACATCGATGTTTTGACGTGGTTTAAACTCTCTTGAGGGAAACACTCCACGGCCCCGGCCAAATAGCTTCTACGGGACAATTTATTATGCAAAGAAATAAAGTTACAAATGAGCTTCTCATAATCGATCAACTAAACAATGACCCTCCATGCTCTTTAAATAGAGATCATGGACCAATCGGGTGTTAAGCCATGGATCAAGGTTAGGTTTGATCTAAGAGAAGTTGAGCCATCGGATCACTCTATGTCGGGAACATATCGTGACCGTCGAATTAAGTATTTACAAATGCATACTAATGCATACTAAAGAAACACACTATCCCTAACGGATATATTAAACAAGTTGATCTTAACTAACTCCTAAGTGTCTAAATATCCTAACATCCCCCCTTAAGAACAACTTGGGATAGGATTGAAGGATTTACAAAAGTGACACTATTAGGAAAAGGAAGGAGGAATTAGAGCCTATCCCCCCTTAATGACAAGTTCCTGAACTCCTAACATAGAGCGAAGTTTAGAAAACTTCACTTCTGTAAGAGACTTGGTGAAGATGTCTGCAACTTGATCATCTGTAGGGCAAAAGAGCTCTTCAAGAACACGATCATGAACAAGATTTCTGATGAAGTGCATATGTAGCTAAATGTGTTTGCTGCGTTGATGTAGAACTGGATCTTTGGCAAGCTTGATGGCACTTTGATTGTCGCACCAAAGTGGAGTAGGTTGCTGCTGCTCGAATCCAAAATCTGAAAGGATCTGCCGAAGCCATAAAGATTCCTAACTGGCATTAACTGCTGCTCGATATTCTGCCTATGCTGAAGAAAGAGCAAGAGCTTGTTGTTTCTTACAAACCCAAGTGATAGGTCCAGATCCCAAACTGAAAACATAACCTGCAGTAGACTTTCGATCATCAGGATCGCCAGCCCAATCTGAATTAGTGAAACCAACCAACAAAGGTTTCCCCCCTGTACTGTAATGAATCCCAAACTGAACTGTACCTCGAATATATAGAAGTATTCTTTTAGCTGCTTTCCAGTAACTTTCATGAGGTGTCTGCATATAACGGGCAACACGACCAACGACAAAGGAAAGGTCAGGACGGGAATGAGTCAAGTATAAGAGACTACCAACAAGCTGACGATACAAGGTGGCATCAACTTCAGGTGAAGTACAAGTGGCAGAAAGTTTGACTCCAGACTGAAAGGGAAAAGGGGCTGGTGTACAATCTTCCATGTGAAAGCGACAAAGAAGGTCACAAGCATACTTAGACTGAGAAAGAAAGATTCTTTCTTTAGTTTGCAGGACTTGGAGACCAAGAAAATAATGCAAATGTCCTAAGTCTGACATTTCAAAATTTTGTTTAAGACTAAATTTCACATGGGTTATCAGCTTAGGATCACTACCAATAAGAATAAGGTCATCAACATATAGAACAAGTATGATGAGATGGTTTCCTACTTTCTTGGTATAGACATTGGGGTCAGAATGGCATCTAGAAAACCCAGTGTCAAGGAGAAAATTATCCATCTTGGCATACCAAGCTCTAGAAGCTTGCTTAAGGCCATATAAGGATTTCTTAAGGCGGCAGACAAGGCTAGAGTTATTCTGAACATAGCCAGAAGGTTGTTCCATATAAATTTCCTCCAGTAAATCACCATGCAAGAAGGCAGACTTGACATCCATTTGATGGACTTCCCAGTTGTGTAAGGCTGCAAGGGAAAGAACAAGGCGGATGGAGTTCATTTTTGCGACAGGAGCAAAGGTTTCATTGTAGTCAATCCCTTCAACTTGGGAAAAACCTTTGGCAACTAACCTTGCCTTAAGTCTTTCAACACTTCCATCTGATGCATACTTAGTTCTGTAGACCCATTTACATCTGACAAGTTTTCTTCCTTTTGGAAGAGGTACAAGATCCCAAATATCGTTCGCCATTAAGGAATGATATTCTTCATCCATGGCTGCATCCCAATCTGGATTCCCTGAAGCTTCTGCAAAAGTTTCTGGATCATGATTCTCGGAGACTTGAGCCAAAAGAGAAGAGGCTCGCTGAAACTGAGAACGTGTTCGACGTTGATTTCTAGGATCACCGGCAAGATCACCAGCTGCTTCACATGTTGAACGGACCCATTGAGGAAGCACTTGTGCTGGTGCAACTGGAGGAACATGAGCAGGCGGAGGTGGATTTTCATCCTCACTGTCATCATCAGAAACTGGAGTTGGAAACCTGTCAAGGAAGTTGGAAGAAGAAGAAGAAGGCACAAACGTCGAATCAGGCTCACAGGCCAAAGATGGCACAATCGCCGAGTTAGGCTCGCAGGCCAAGAGATTTTCATCAAATTTAACATCTCTTCTAATGATTATATCATGAGAATGTGGTTGAACAAGTCTATAACCTTTTACATCTTCAGAATATCCAACAAATATGCACTTTTCACTTTTAGGCTGCAATGCTTTCCGTTTTTCATCCGGAATGTGAGCCCATGCTTCACTACCAAACACACGGAAGTGACTTACATCAGGTTTAGTTTTACTCCATGCTTCTTCCGGTGTTATACCTTGTAATGCTTTAGTGGGAGTGCGATTAACTATGTAATTTGCACAATTTATGGCTTCAGCCCAAAATTGAAGACTTAGTCCCTTAGATTGGATCATACAATTAGCCATTTCTTTTAAAGTGCGGTTCTTCCGCTCAGCTACACCATTTTGTTGTGGTGTATATGGAACAGTGTGCTATTGTTGGATGCCTTGTTCAGTGCAGAAAGTAGTGAACGTTTTGTTAACATATTCTTCTCCATTGTCAGATCTTAACTTAATAATTTGATGACCAGATTGTTTTTCAACAAGGGCCTTGTAGGCCAAGAACATGTTAAATACTTCGCTCTTAAGTTTTAGGAAATAAACCCAAGTGCGTCTGGTGTAATCATCAATGAAAGTTAAGAAATATTTGAAACCAGAAAAGGAAGCAGATGGAAGAGGACCACACAAGTCACTATGCACAAGCTCCAAGGGAACCGAGGCGTGCCAAGAGGCACGTTTGTCAAAACTGTCCCGATGATGTTTTTCGAGTACACAACCGGAGCAAACACCATCCCTGCAAGATACCATCGAAAGACCTGTCACCATATTTTCTTTACATAGTTGCTGTAATGAGTGATAATTTAAGTGACCAAATCGCTCATGCTAAAGTTTGCTCAAGTTATCACTATGAGCAACAAAAACTGAAGGGAAAGGTGATGACCCAAAGTTGTTAAACTTGTACAACCTAGTAATATCATCAACAATTTCGGTAGCTAGGACCTGTTGAGGATCTTTAAAATCCTTGATTACAACTTGGTGAGGTGTAAAGGTCACAGTTTTACCTTCACCAGAATGAGTGATCTGATAGACTGATAACAAATTGCAGGAAATTCTTGGAACACATAGTACATCACTAAAATGACCATTATCTACTAGAACTGTTCCAGCTCCTACAACACTTAGAGATCCATCATCACCAACAAATATTTGTTTGGTGTTACATTCATGCATAGTAGAAAAGATGGTTTGATCCTTAGCCATATGATAAGATGCTCCAGAATCAATGAGCCATTCATTTGAAGGAGAAGAAGAAGATGCATTATAAGAATAACCAGAAGCACAAAGTGCATGTCCATGAGAGACAGATTCTGAAGGTGAATCTAGGCTGATGTGGTGCTTCTTCATTGCTGCTTCCAAGACTGCCATCTTCTTGAAACACTTAGATTCATCATGATTATCTTTCCCGCAATAGTTGCAATGACGCTCAGTCTTCTTGCCTTTTGGCTTGGATCCTTTGTCATTTTTTAAAAAATGAGCTGACTGAGAGGGTTTGGGACCCTTGTTTGACTTATTATTGCGAAAATTTTGTTTCTTGGGAGACTTGGACTTTTCTTTCTGTTGGGACAATAAGGCTTTCCTAGATGTATCTGCATTGTTGATTATTCCAAGATGAATGAGTTTATCTTATTCTCTAATCAAGGAATCACAAAAGGATTCAAGACTAGGCTCTTGATAGCTAGCTGCATTCAGGGATGCTTTCATGGAGTAAAATGTAGATACAAAAACATAATATGCAGGTCCAAGTTTGGAAAGAATGTGATAAATGCATTGTTTGTCTTCCCTCTCAATCTTACATTCTGCACATAAGCGTTTAAGAGTTTTGTACTTAGATAAATAATCTTGAATGCATGAAAAGTCACTTGGATTTAAAGAAATCAACTCATTTTCGAGTTGGTGACCTCGAATTTCATTGTGTTTACCAAACACAGATTCCAACTTGTCTCAAGCAGCATTAGGTTCATCAATTCCAAATATGTGGAATCGCAAATCAGTAGAGATTGACATCCCAATCAATCCACGAGCTTCATCACATCTATTTGTCCATTTTATTTTTCTTATCATCATCAGTGGGTTCTTTTTCTTTCCCTGAGGTAATTCTGAAAAGTCCCCTACTTCGTAGAACATCCTCCATACGAGATTTCCATGAGAAATAGTTGGAACTGTTAAGTAGAATATCACAAGGGGCGGCCATATTTGTAAATTAATGACTGTAAAAGCAGAAACCAATAGTCTGGATGTGAAGAGCTCGAAAATATAGGCGATTTCAAAAAAAACGGCACTGAAAACTGACTCCGTATGAAGAAGTTATGCTTGAACAAAGAAACTGTTGAAGATGTCCCCAATAGTGACGTGGCAGCTGGAGAATGTCTAGCAAAAAAAAGAACCGCCCTCTTCCCAAGATGAACCTTTTGGCAATCACTTTACACGAAAGTTGCTTTTAAGTGAACCACTTTTGTAAAATAAGTGATTACACTTTACAATGATATTACTTTTAAATAGTGGCAACAATAAAAAACTTAAGTGACTGACTTGTATTTTTATTTTTTATTAGTTAAGTGAGATGCACTTTTACAATAAAGTAACTTGAAAATAGAAATTGCATGCACTCTTTATTTTAAAAGCAACTTTGAACCAAGTGAGCTAGATTAAAAGGTATGTAAAATATGGGAATGAGGAAGGGGTTTTTTTTTTTTTTTTTTTTTACTCTTCTTGCTCGGTTTGTGTGTTTGCCCTTTTTCCTGCAAAACACACCACAAATCGAAACAAAAAAAAATTTCCACACTTGTGGAGTTAGATCTTGTTAACTTGCCCGGAAAGTCTACGTTTTCTCTCTGTTTCTGATTTGCCGAGATCGCGCAAGGTGCACGGCAAAGAGCATACACAGCCGAGAAAAAACCCTTTCCCTTTCTGTTTCTGATTTGCCGAGATCGCTCAAGGTGCACGGCAAAGAGCATACGTAGACGGAAAAAGCAACAATCCGAACCAAAAAAAAAAAAAACTAACAGTAAAAAAGGATGAAATATGAGATTTTTTCTTTTTAAAAAACGAAATAAAAAAAATGCATCACTGTAACATTATACCTTCAGATCTGATGAAATAAGCATTTCTGGAGAACCCAGGAATCGTTTTCGATCAAACGAAAACTATTTCCCAATGTAAACGACGCTCGGGACGCAATGGAACACCTCCCATGGCCCAGAAATGCACAGAAATACCAGAACTAGAAACCCTTTTGAGTTTCGGCAACAGCTGTTCAAGATCTAGATCATAACCGGAAGCGACACTTCATAAAAGCTCTGATACCATGTTCGGGTACACAGAGTACTACCAAAGGGACCGAACACCAAGAGCAACCACTTCACACAAACAGATCACAGATCAACACACGATGTTTTGACATGGTTTAAACCCTCTTGAGGGAAACACTCCACGGCCCCGGCCAAATAGCTTCTACGGGGACAATTTATTATGCAAAGAAAGAAAGTTACAAATGAGCTTCTCATAATCGATCAACTAAGCAATGACCGTCCATGCTCTTTAAATAAAGATCATGGACCAATCGGGTGTTAAGCCACGGATCAAGGTTAGGTTGGATCTAAGAGAAGTTGAGCCGTCGGATCAGTCCTATGTCGGGAACATATCGTGACCGTCGGATTAAGTATTTACAAATGCATACTAATGCATACTAAAGAAACACACTATCCCTAACGGATATATTACACAAGTTTGATCTTAACTAACTCCTAAGTGTCTAAATATCCTAACAACATTTTCAACGACTGTCTCTGGGGGGACGACGGGGGTCAAGGGGGCTTGCCCCCTTGTGGCTCGCCACTGCAGGGTGGGTCGAGGGCAGCGCCCTAATTTTTTTTTTTTTGTAAATCCTTCGATTTCGCGCAATCTGGCGCATAAGTTCCATGGCATTTTTCAACTTTCGGCATCTGAAAAATCTCCCTGGAAAACAGCTGAAATTCCTTGTTTCGGAGCAACTCACCGAGTTCTTCCTACCTGTTTTGGGCCAACTCGCCGAGTTCTGCCACGGTTTTGGGCCAACTTGCCAAGTTCTGCCACAGAAAACACTTAGAAAAAGCTTCCGCCGTTTCGGACCAACTTGCCGAGGTTCTTCCGTTGTTTTGGACCAAATCGCCGAGTTCTTCCAGAATTTTCTCTTGGACGCCGAAAAAAGACTTAGAAATTTTTTTTCCCTTTCTCCGGCACTTCACAACTTCGTTGGCGCAACTCGCCGAGTTCTGCCAGTTGAAGAACTCAGCTTTCCCTGCCGATCCGTTTCGGCTCCACTCAACGAGTTTCACCCGAACTCAAATTTTTCGGGCGATCCGTTGCGGAGCAACTCGCGGAGTTACGCTGGTCGGCCCCACTCAGCGAGTTTTTTCGGTCCGTTTCGGCTCCACTCAGCAAGTTTCACCGAAACATATCGCAAAACTCCGCAAACTTTGCCGCCATAGACTTAGAAAAAATTTCAAAAACACTTAGAACAATTTTTGAAAATTTGAAATTTTCTTAAGGATCAGTTTGAGCAGGAGACATACTTACCTCTGCAACCTGTGATAGGCAGCCCATGAAGGCCCAATGTTGCAACCAACAGATCTGATACCATTCTGTCACATACCATCCCCATCTATCCAATTCAAGGAAGGGACGGGAAGCCAATCTGTGGAGGCTTTTCATAAATTCAGCCCCGATCATTAGATTCACAGCCATAAATTAAATGTGTGCAGATGCAAATCAGTTAAACAGCATAGCGGAATAAACATCATCCACACACACGTTACATGACTGTCATTCAATTTAACACAGTCAACAAATTAATACATTTACAGAATTAATTACACATAAGAAAATATTACTCTTGATGTAATGTTGTCCCCAAACAACTAGCTATGTCGCTATAACGTTCCACCCAACCATAGGTCTCTGCCCAGCCTGTATTCTTTCAGTACTCAGAGACCACCCCCGAGCTGGGCATGATTTCTACAAGGAAAATGGGACATTCAAGCTCACACACAGCCAATTAATCATTTCATCTCAGTCAAGCCAGTCCACAGCTGGGTTTATCAGGCTACATTTGAACCCTGGATGCTTGCACTCAAGATTAAGCCAAAACAATGGATACCCATATCAACCCCAACATTCTCTTACACATAACAACTCAAAAAATGGGCATGGATACACATTTCCATTAATGGGGTTTGCAAACAGGATGGCCATGGGTTTTCCCCAAAACGTAGGCACACCAAAAACAGATTTGTGAGAGGGAAAATCAACCATAAGGAAGAAAACGATTTCTCCCACATATATACAAGCAATCAGTGAACCAAAACAACCTCTATGGTCCCCAAATCGATTTCCCTTTCTTCCCCATTGTTATACAACACCAAAACGCCCTTCCCAACTAGGAGAATGAACGAAACACAACAAAACCATGGAGAAAAACGCCCAGGTAGCTCCAAATCGTGGGAGAGCAAAGCTGCTTGATGGGTAATGGCTTGGGGAGCAATTCATGTCTCTTTTCTTGCCCAAGAAGCCAAACACATTTTTTCATGCAGGATGGCTTGCCCATACTCAAATTTGGACAGCCATACCTCTCATTCCCCAAGGAATTAACTACCTCAACCAACTCTTGGGAGAAATCAATGATTGGGTACAAAGTCAGCATGGGTAATGAGGGTTTGATTGGTTCTCTCATTGACACTTGCTTGACTTGATTGACTCCAAGGGTTTGAATATTTTTCCTTCCAATTCCTTGTAAAATCATGCCCCCATCTCTTGTTTCATTGCATAGCTAGTTGTGGGTATTTTATTAAAATGCATATTTACATGATGTTTGAAATTCCAATGTGTCTGACTAGCACACGAACCATATGCACCAATAAATCGATGGCGGGGCCTTGGCCTATTGATGTATATGTAACTTCGGAATGTATTTTATATATATATTTATTGTACTCCTATAGAGATGTATTATTCCTCTATACGAAAGTGTCGTCATTTGTATTGACAAGTGTTGCAAGTGTGTTAACTTGCCGATGGATTATTGGACCACCTTGTAAGGGGTCGGCCCGGATTAAGGTAACTAGGGGTATTAGACTAAAGAAGACAAGTCGGCCCCACTAGTTTATTAGGCAGGTTAGAAAAGTATAAATAGAGATCGGAGATCTCTATTTGATCATGTCATTATCTCACTCTACATCACTCGGAAAGTGGCGCACATGTGAGGAGGAGGATCAGCTGCTAGGAGGATTCTATCTCTATGTACTTTGGTTGTACTTTGGTTGTATCATTGCTCTCTCTATCTCTGAGGAAGTTGTGGGGTTTTCACCTTAGGGTTTTCCCCACGAAAACTCTGTGTGTCTATTGTCTCTTATGTTTGCATCTTGTGATGATTGATATGCTTGCTATGGTTGATATGCATTGATATACTGTACATGTTATTCTCTCAGTAAAGATCCTAGAGTATTGCGAATTAATGCTAAAAAATTAACATAGTATCAAAGCTAACCTGAGAAGAAGACACTGTGCAGTTGCAGAAGCTAGGGTTTCTTGTTTTTGGGTTTCTCTCCATAGATTTTGGAAAAGAAATATGATAGATTGACTCTCCTCAACAAGGTAAATCTATCTGTCCAATCAGAATTCAATTCTGAGCACTTTCAGTTTTGGCCCTAAAACTTAGGGTTTCCTAAAAAATAGGAATTTCTGAAATCTGAAAATACAGCTGGAAGCTCCTTAGAAAAATTGAAGTTTAGAGCTTTGGATCAAGATTTTTTGCTGGGTAAAACTTCGGGAAACTCAAACCCTAATTCAAAGTCCTCCTTAGTGAATCCGGAAAGACTAGAAGGCATTTCTGAAGGGTGAAACTTTGCAGAACTCAAATTCTTAGTATACCAGGCTGATCAGATCATCAAGGCGCATCTTTCTATCCTTTCAGAAAGTTGAAATTCACAGTTTGAATTTTTAGGGTTTCTCTGACAAATCGTAATCCGAGACCAGATCCAGTTTTCAGCAAATCAAGTGGTAAGATATAAATCTTTTCTATTTCCATTTGAAGTACTCTTTAAAGATGTCTCACGACACCAAGATTGAGGATAAGCTTGAAGGGGTTGATAACTTCCGAGCCTGGAAGTATAGGATTGGGTTAATCCTGGAAGAAAATGAATTGTATACATATATCAGTTATGAAGTCCCCGTCCTGGAGGATGAAGAAGCTAAAGCATTGCATAAGAAGAACTGGGTCAAGGAAAAGAGAATCATTGTTGATTCTATCAAAGACCATCTCATACCACATGTGTCATCTTTGAAGACACCCAAGGAGATGTTTGATTCCCTGACCAAGTTATTTGAAGGAAATAACATAAATCGGAAGATGACTCTGCGGAATCAATTGAAAGGGGTCAAACTGTTGAATGGAGAGACCATTCAATCTTACTTCTCCAAGGTCTCTCAGATCAAGGGGCAACTTGAAGCTGTGGATGAAGTAGTGGACAATGGTGAAGTTGTTATGACCACTCTAAATGGCCTACCTCGGTCATGGGACTCTTTTATTCAAGGAATTTGTGCAAGAAAGAAATTGATCTCTTTCAGTAGACTATGGGAGGAATGCTCTCAAGAAGAAGCAAGGCTTGTAGCACGAGAAGAAAATATGGGAAGTGAAGACCAAGCTCTCACAGCGCACACTAAAAGGAGCAAGCCTAAAAGAGAGCCATCTTATAACAAGAAATTTTCACACCACCATCAACATAAAGAGAAGAAAGATCTCAGGTGCTTCACATGCAATGAGAAGGGACACTTTGCTGCAGATTGTCCCAAGAAGAAAAACAAAAACTTCAAGAACAACAAGAAGAGATATCATGCTCATGTTGCTGAGGATGATGAACCTCCAAAGAAGAAGGCTAGAGCAGAAAGTGATGATGATGACTCATCAAGTGAAGAAAAGTATGTTCTAATCTCGATCTCACAGGTACTATCTCTCATGGTTGTAATGATTGGCTTATTGACAGTGGGGATTCAAAACACATGACTGAGTTTAAAGAATCATTTTCTAATCTATCTGAACATGAGTCACCCCATAAGGTGAAACTTGGGGATGACTATTAATATCCTATCAAAGGAAGTGGTGAAGCCTCTTACAACCTAGACTCTGGGAAGTCCTTGAAGATGAAAGAAGTTATATATGTACTTGGGCTCAAGAAGAACTTACTTTCCATATCTGCATTAGATCCAAAAGGCATGAGGGTTGCATTTGTAGATAACCAAGTCCTAATGTGGCCAAAAGGTAAAACTATAAATGATGCAGTGGTGATTGGAGAGCAAGAGGGAGGATTGTATAAATTGAAGGGACAACCTGAACATGCTATGGTGACATGAAGACAAAGATTCATCCATGGTCATGGATCACATGGAGGTATGTATAATTTGGTTTTGCAAAGGATAACTTATGAGTTATGCAGGTCATTGAAGAGAACAAGAAAACATTGCTAGACATAACTAGCAAATATGATGACCAGGTATGTTTTTCTTATATCATAGGATCTCTTATATAAGTATACATGGCATGATTGATAATGATTATTCATGAAGTCATAGGTTTGAATAATCATGGGTGTATGCATATTATGTTTCTTACCTTAATTGATGATATGACTAACCAGAAGAGTCATAGGTTTGAGTAATCACGGGTTTAGGCATATTATGTTTCTTACTTTAATTTATGATATGACTAACCATAAGAGTCCTATATAAACCTTGAATACTAATGCTTATTATTTCTGTTTGAAATGATCATGACTATACATGCTTAAGATTATTGTGTTTTGATAGTATGAGAATACACTAATGAATGTATGATTATGTATATGATCTCAAGGATAACACAATAATGATACTAATAAGCATGCATAGGGATTGAGGATGAATATAAGTTCAAGGACAGGTAATCCAGATCAAGAGGGAGCACACTCCAGTAGTTTCTGCAAGGATGCAGATATTCAGAGGGAGTTGACCACTTCTCACAATCCACATCAGAATGGAGTTGCAGAAAAGAAGCAAAGACTGATAGGGAGTCAACCCAACAAACAAACAAAGATAAGTATTTGAATTATCATTTCTTGCATATTTGATTGTTTAAATTATATTGTTCAATGATATATATATATATATATATATATATATATATATATATTGATGTTTTTAGAATTAGGCTGTGTATTTTGGCATATTAGAATAATTGCATTAATGAACAACGTACTACTAATATGCATGTAATGGGTAAGTGGCCTATGGCATTGTACAACATTCCATTGCTACTTATCTAGAATGAAACCTCTTTGCTGACATGTTGGGAGTAGTGCAAACACTTAACAATGTTCTGGTAGAGATTAGAAGGCATCTAGAAAGTTACATGATATGGATGAATGTTGTATTGAAGCATTGGCTAAAATAATTGCATGACTGTATGGCATATTTCTTTATGTGTAAGAATTTGTTCTGAAAACTATGAGATGTTTCTAATCATGCAATTTAACTTGTTTTGTAGGAAAGATCGTATACCATCACCTACAAAAGAAGGACTACAACATTTGTTCCAGCAACAAAGATATCTATTGAAGATCTTGAAGTTCCCAGGATCTGGGATGAAGTAATGGAAGAATGCCATGATCCATTGATCATGAAGAATGATGTTTGGGGTGTAGTCCCAAGACCTGAAGGGAAGCTTGTTGTGACTTCCATGTGGATCTATAAGATCAAGCATATGACAGCATAGAGAAATATAAAGCAAGTGATGAAATGGAAGATACACCAGATGGATGTCAAGACAGCTTTCTTGAATGGTGTAGTCGAGGAGGAAGTGTATGTGGAGCAGCCACTTGGTTTTGAGACACATGACAGGAAGTCATAGGTGTGCAAGTTGAAGAAATCCTTGTATGGCTTGAAGCAAGCTCCTAGGACTTGGTATGGTAGGATGGACAGTTTCCTATCTAGTTTGGGCTTTACCAAGAGTAAAGCAGATTCCAACCTTTACTACAAGGTTGAGGAAGGCAATCCAGTGATACTACTCATGTATGTGGATGACCTGTTTGTAACAGGAGATGATAGATTAATTGCTGATACAAAGAGGAAGCTTGCTGCCGAGTTTGAGATGAAGGACTTGGGGATGATGCACTATTTTCTAGGTATGGAGGTGTGGCAGAGTGCAGATGGAATCTTCCTTGGACAAGGGAAGTATGCAGTGGAGATTCTGAAGAGGTTCGAGATGATGGACTGCAAGGCCATGGCCACACCTATGGCATCGAACCTGAAGCTTCTATGTGATGCTTCATCTGAGCCGGTTGATGTCACTATGTGTTAGCAACCAGAACGTAATGGACTTTTGAGAGCGTTTTTATCTCTCTTTATTACTTTCTTCAGTCTCTTGGCCAGTATCTAAACCTCCAGGTCTATCGGGTTTTGGGGCTTTGTTGCAAAAAGTTTGGAGGAACTACGAGTCAACACATAGCTCAAGCCATATGTCGAGCTACAGGTTATACCACATAACACACAGTCCCATTCATATGCTAAGTCAACAAATCACGAGTCAAGCTATGATATGTCAACCTACATAGCCCAGCGCTAAGCGCCATTCCTATTCACTCCATCAATGGGTCATTTGCGCAATTGCATATATGAATTTCATATTATTTACAAACCCAATATGAATGGGATTCTACTCAGCAAATAAAACGCAACCATCAGGTCGCATGCGAAGGTGCCACGAGAAAAAATGATGGATGTTGTCAATAGCGTGCAATCAGAGAAGATAGAGACAAGTGCAGCGCCAAATTCTTCGAATAGACATTTGGCACACTAGTACAAAATGAGAGATAAGTGACCAAAATCCGCATATAAATGACCACTTTTGAGTTGGTGACCACTGGTAGCAAATCACTGGCCATATATCACGCAACCAAAAATGTGGTCATATTTAGCTTGGTCATTTATAGCTTATCTTGTGGTCATATATTTGGTCGTATATTTGGTCATTAATTTGGTAATATATTTGGTCATTAATTGTCACAATTAATGACCAAATTTGTGACTACATTTTTTGTCGCGTGATAAATGACCGCTAATTTGCTACTAGCGATTGCCAACTCAAAAGTGGTAATTTATATGCATATTTTGGTCATTTTTTGGTCACTTATCTCTCATGTTGTATTGACGGTCATTTATATGCAAATTTTGATCATTTTTTTAATCATTTATCTCTTTTTAGTGGTTTCAGAATATAAATAGGGCATTTTTTTAATCATTTATCTCTTTTTAGTATCCCAACAAATTGCGTTGGTAATTTATAGAATATTTATGTGGATGGGATTTGGTTGCAAAATCATATTGGTAGTCAATTTGGACTATATCAGTGAAGGTGACATGTTGGGTTGATTGGCAACCCTTCATTTACTGGAAAACGGTTGGCAAGGAAAGGGTTTCACGCACCGGGAGATTTATTGGACAAGGTCTCAGATAAATCACTAAGCTTGCAAAGAGCTTCTTAGTAGCAAAAAAAAGCATCTTTAAATGCACAGAGTAGTTGTGGATTGGTAAGAACTAAATGACATCAATAGGACTACAGTTGAATGTTCTGGAAGAGAATAGAGGCATATAAGACTGATTTGGAGGATCCAACTCATAGCCTAATATCCCATGGGTTTGTAGATTGTTTATAATGACCAACATAAGCTTATATAGGGACATTTTAATCTCGGAAGCCTCCAGTAAAGCAAGCAATCTATAGGGATCCTGATATGAATCCAGTTGATGACGAATGCTTCTTGAGCAGTGAGATAATTCTCAGATCCTCCAAGCACAATTTATTACTTCAAAAAATATCTGGATGCAATGTTATCTTTCCCGGTGAGCATTTGGACTCTAGACACCCTGCATTAGTTAAACAAAGCAATAAAGACCAAAACGCATTGGTGTGGAAGCTGCAGCGGTTAAAAAGATAGCCATTTGTTTTTCCTTTGGGGCTTTACCAGACCTTGTAGAGAGTAATAAAATGAACTAAAAAGCAAATTTAATTAGAAAGGGAGTTACAGCACCGACTTACAGCATAAAGTACTACATTTTGCTCATTGGGGCTTTACCGGACCCTGCTAAGAGTAAATAAATACAATAAGAGTAAAACAACATAGGTAGGGGAGTTGTAGTGCTAGCTCATAGCATCAAGTGATGCATTTGATCATGGAAGCTTTTCCAAACTCAACCATGAGCTAAAAAATGCATGGGAGGATAAAGCACACTAGCTGGGAAGTTGTAGCAGCTAAACAAGAGAACCAGTTATGTTTGTTTTCCCTCAGGGGATTCACCATACCCTGCCACGAGCTAAAAGTGAAGCAAGGAAACCTGTAATGCATTTTACCTCGGGAAGCCCTGTTGGGTCCTGAATAAGCCAATAACTGTATGAGAGTAAAAAAACATAAGTATATAAGTTGCAGCAACTTTGCTTTGAGATCAACTGCTTTGCGTAACCCTTTCTAGTTCGTAGCAGGAAATAAACTCTTTTTTATTTGAGATACCCTTTAAGTAGGTGTTAACACCTAAAAAGTGCTCACTAGCTCATTCCCTTACTCACATGACCCATTTGTCCACTTTTCCACCATCTGAGCCTCTGAAACCAACAAAAGGCCACCAAAAGACCTTGGTACACCCCTTTTTCCATTAAAAAAGATTATTTTTCCAAGAAAATCATAAAAAACCCTCAAAAAGGGTCCAAATTCCCAAAAAAAATTAAAAAGGGAATTAAAATATTATTTTTATTCAAAAAAGGAAAAAGGAGGGAAAAATACCTAAACTATGTTGGTCAATACCATTGGTTTCCACAAAACCACAAATGGTTTTCCTCACCACCAAAAACTATAAAAAGGTGGTAGGGGCTCCTCATTTCATATCCTTCCATTATCTCATCCTTATGCTGCTGAAATCTCCCATGAGCACTTTTAGCCATTGAAGCAACCTTGGAGAAAGAGACCTATTGGAGTTTGGAGCTACTCATCTTGGGAGTTGCTCAACATCAACCTTCACCATTGAAGGTAATATCGCAAGCACTTGCTTGCCCCCCACTTTTCAATACAAAAATTATTTCTTATGTTTCTTGTTCTTGATTTTGAAATATTTACATTATTTGCTTAGATTCTTGTTTAGATCCATGAAAAGTATTGTTTATTTAGTTTATTGTTTTTATTTCTATTGAAACTGCTACTACTAGTTAGTAGGTGCCCATAGCACTAAGCTTGGTTGCAAAACCGAGCCAACAGTTTTGGCGACTCCGCTTTGGTTTGAACTTTAGATCTCTAGCTTTGCCATTAAATCTTAGTTTTTATGAGTTTTTAACCATTAGATCCATAGATCTGCCATCTTAGACAGCAGATCCATTGCTGTTCTGAGATTTGGCCCCAAAAAACAGCCCTAAATTTTAAATTTTCGAGTTCGTTTCTCGTTTTCCGTGCACGGCTTCCGCCTCGCGGCTTTTTGCCAGACAGTCGCGCGGTCCATCGCGACTTTTCTGCATTTTTCCGCGCGGTCCATCGCAGCCTTTTTCCAGACAGTCGCGCGGTCCATCGCGACTGTTCTGTGTTTTTCCGCGCTGCACACCGCGGCTTCGCGGCCTTTTTCCGCGCTGTCCATCGCGACTGTGCGCCCAAAACCCGCGCGGTCCATCGCGACTGTGCGTCCAAAACCCGCGCGGTCCATCGCGACTGTTCGGCCAAAACCCGCGCGGCCCATCGCGGCTGTTCGTCCAAAACCCGCGCGGCTGAATTTTTTCATTCGGCCATCCCGATTTTGAAAAATATTTTTTACTGTACTTTCTGCCCATAGCACATTTTTTACAGTATCAAATTCTGCATATTTTCCAGATTTAGAAAATTTTTTTTTACTATTTAAAAATGCATACATAGAAATCTTTTTAAAAATTTTCAAGAAAGTGAAAGAAAGATTCATTTTGCATTCTTTATCTAGATTCAAATTTTTTCCTGTTTACTTCTTTAGAATCTTGCCCTTAGCAAATTTTATTGAAACGAAGAAATCCATTTATTTCTTTTAGAAGTTTATTATTTGCTTTCAAAAATCCCAAAAATCCATTATTTTTTCGAGTTATTTTTGAAAAAGCAATTTAATTTCTTTTAGTGAAAAAAGTCTTAAATATTTGCTTATTATTTTTCGAAAAGTCCTTTATTTTTTTGAAAAATTTTCCCTTAAAGCATTTAATTTTTTCAAGTTCAGTTTACAACACCTCACGTGCACTCACACGATCACTTAATTGAACTAAGACTTAAAACTTACCCTAATTTGAACACACTCTTAACCCCACTTGGGGAACACAAAAAGAATTCTTGTAGCTAGGTAGTATTGGGGGGATAGGTGTTCCAATAACACCCCTCAGTTCATACATCTGAGACATAGAAGTTGTCCAATTAGGGAGCTAAAATCTCTTAGTACTTTTTGGCGCGGTCACAACCGGTTTGTGGGAAGGCCTCTCCCCTAGGAGGGTTGAAGTCGCGAGGATGGTTCCGGAAGCCTGAGTGGGATACCGAAACCCATTCAGTAACCGAAGGGCTACCATTCGCAGTTCTCGGGATATCCCTGTATTGGGATATTGCGATCAAAGGACCAAACGGCAGATTTACCTTTTCTCGACGCGTCATGAACGGAGTATCCTAGTAGCCTGTCTTTTTAGGATTGATTACCCGGTGTCCCTCCCGGTAGGGGGATATCTAGCCGTTGTCTCTACATTCATATTGTCTGACTTGGATTTCATCACCTTGCAGGGGATATCGTCTGTTTGAGTCACAATACTTTTAGATTAGGTGTTTGCATGATCTTTACCACCTTTTGAGTCTAGTTACACCTATTTTTTCTAGGAGCCGCTTGCATGTTGGTATTCTGACCGGTTGTTGCATTCCTCCACTTATTGTAGCACAGCTGCTAGAATAAGTGCATTTTTTGAGGATTGATTTTTTGGCCTGTGAGCCTTCTTTTTTCACTCCCCTTTTTGCACCCTTGGTTGCATTAGGGTTTTGAGTCTTTTACATATATATCACCACCTGATACTTAAAACAATTTTTACATAAAAACCATATTCTCACCATTGAGAATTCTAGACGTTCTCGTCGTCTACAGGGCGAACTCCCAGAGTTTAGTCCACTTGGCTCTCCACGTCACAGACGCAGAGCATTATCCCTTGATTCGACACATCGTCGATCATCTAGACGGTCATCCGATTCTGACATACCCCACTTCACCTTTGATTTGGAGGTAGAATCCGAAAACCCCACAGAGTTACCACCTACCACAATTATGTCTGGAACACCAGAAGATCCACAATTTACATTAACCATAGGTCAGACATCCGCAGACCTTTCTGCGGGGATACCATCCATGACAACACCCACCCCCTTGGGTATGCCCAATATGGGTAACACTCCACATTTAGGAATGCCTAGCACAGGACCACAACCTGTCATGGGCATGCCCAACATGGGGGTCATACCCCCTTCGGTTTCCACAAACCCTATCCCAGGAATCCCTAATACGATCCCTAACCCAAGTGTCACTCCTGTTGCACTTGGGAATGCAATCCCAGGAATCCCTAGTGCGATTCCTAACCCAAGTGTAACCCACGTTGCACTCGGTAGTAATATACCAGGAATCCCTAGTGCGATTCCTAACCCAAGTGTAACCCAAGTTGCACTTGGGAGTACTAACCCATATCAGGCCACACCTGTTGGAGGGCACATACCCGCCATCCCTAGCATACCTATAGGAGCTACTGGACCCCTACACCATACCACAATGGCTAGGCCAATCCCCGTTCCAATCACCACATCCGCTAGTCTACCATACATGGCAAGTCTCAACTTGCCAGATTTAGCTAGGCTTACGAATGACCCCATTAGGCATGATCCTGCTTGGCCCCATATGCCCACTAAGCTTCCCTCTGACATCCCTAAGTTTGAGGGAAAGGCCGGAGAAGACCCCCAGAACCACATCATGTCCTTCCATTTATGGTGTTCCTCCAACTCCATAGTGGACGACTCTGTCCGCCTCCGTTTATTACAGCGCACCTTCACTGGCTCTGCAGCCAAATGGTATATCGAGCAACCCCATGGGACGCATTCCACATTTACCTCCCTTGCCTCGACCTTCCTGCAGTTCTTTCAGCTACCAGTCCGCTATGATGCGGGCGTCGAAATCCTACTGTCTTGCAGACAGAACACGGCCACGCACATCACTGACCATATCCATGATTGGCGTCGGCGCCGAAGCCTATGCAAGATCAAATTAGACGACCGGATCTTTTTAGACTGGTTCCTTAAATCCCTCCTTCCCCTCATTGCGAAGGATGTAGCTTCTGAAAGACCCCAGTCTGAAGAGGAGGCCATCCTTAAGGCCCAACAGTTTGACCTTATCTATGCCCAGTCAGGTTACCTATACACCATCATACCTGACGCCCCACGAGGCGACTCTGCACGCGGTGACACACCGGGGGCATCACATGCCGCTGATGGCATTATTGGCCAAATTACACCGCAAGCAAAACCTTTCAGTATGGTGAGCACCATGCCCGCCCCAGACCTTTCTAGGGCTACATCCAGTTCCGGAGCGACAACTTCTTATGCTCCAATAAACCAGACCCATCATGTTCATGGACCCTCTTGTCCACAACATTGTTATGGCCAAGCGCCATCAGCATATGTACCTCCTACCTACTATGCTCAACCTACGGTACAAAACCCCATGCAGTTTCCACAACAGCCCATGCATTACCCACAACCGGTTGCACCGGCTAACCTCACACCTCCACCGGCACAGGGGTACCAACATCCCCAACAGGCAACTGGACCACCTCCAGCTCCACCTGCATACTATCCACCGCAACCTGCTCCCGCACCTGCGGCTCCTCAGAATCCCCCCAATGCTCAAGGGCATGTGTACGCACAACAACAGCAGCCCCAATATCAAAATAACCAGCGCAACCAGGGTGGTCAACCCAACCGCGGAAGAGGACGCAACCGTGGAAACAATCAAAACCGCAACCAAGCTCCACAGCCTACCCAGCCCCCGCAAAACAATAACGCGGCGCCCGCTCATCAGAATCCTGATCGGCCACCTAAGCAACCTAAAAATGCTAATTTACGGACAAACCATCCTTGTTCCATTTGCAATGTCTATGGCCACTATACCCACGCTTGCCCACATCTCGAGCGAGCTCGACAACTATGGACAAATGACGCCCATCGTCAAGGGCAGGCGGCTCCTCAGCCACCACCCAACCCCCCACCACCTCCACAACAACCTCTGGTTCTCCAAAACCCCTTTCCAACACAAGGAGTGGTAAACACCCAGCCGTTAGCCCCCCAACAGGGCAACGCGCAACCACAACAAATAACTTACGCAGCTCCTGATCAACCCATGTTTGATTCAGGTACCCACCACTTATTGATGATGTCCACCGCTGACGTCAATGTCCAAACCCGTCGAAATCAATACGGACCGACTTCTGAAGCCCCCCCCCGCCGAAAAGGATACCACTGCTAATCCCACTGATCAGACATTGCGTATACCTCAGGTTCCACTTGATGGCGCTTCTAAAGCACCTCGCTTCCCCCTTCGCCGAATCAACAACAACCCCAATGCACGAGCTGCATCCAATTACAACATCGTAGATGACTTAGCTCAATCTCCCGCAGCCATGTCTGCGTTAGAAGTCTTAAAAACCTGTCCTTCTCAGCGCAAGACTTTACTTTCCGCCATTGGGGCTATTGACCCAAATGATTCGAACTTGATGACCTTTGACTTAGACCAATCTGAACCACAGCTGCCTTCTACCATAGCAGTCCAAGTTTCCGTTTCTATTCGGAATCTTGTCATCCATCGATGTATCATCGACGAGGGTGCCTCCACATGCGTCATGTCCACTTTTGTTTGGCAAAAGTTGGGCTCCCCTGCTCTCCAGCAATCCACCACTGCATTGCGGGCCTACGACGGCCGGTCAGCTCAACCTCACGGTTTATTACCCAAGGTACCCGTCCAATTAGGTGGGAAGACCGTACTCATCGACATAGAGGTCATTAACGCCCAACTAGACTATAACCTTTTGCTTGGCCGCAGTTACATGTATGCCATGAAAGCGGTCGCCTCCTCCGTCTTCCGCACCATGATGTTCCCCCATGAGGGCCGCGTGGTCAAAATTGACCAGCTCACCTACTATGACCCCAACGCCCCTGCAGCACCGGAGAATGTTCTCCCCATGATTGAACAACCCGCTTCTAGTGCTGTTACCTCCCTTGTGTCTTCTGTGGCACCCGGACTGTATTCGGATACACCAATGACCTCTACATTCCAGGCCATTCCACCACCGTCACCGGAGACCCAAGTCGCAAACCTCTGTACTGTTTCGCAGAATACGCAAACACCCGGCGGTCAACCACCATTGATCCCCAGTCACATCGGTGTTACACCCATCCACACCATCCCCTTCCTATTTCCTCCTTCGGGCGTAGTAAGCGCCCCGGTTATGGCTACCCTTAGCCTACCCGGGCTAACATTGGGATTACCCGTGTGGTATATTCCGCCTCCCGTTCGATTACCGACACCAGACGTCATCCTCCAACCGGTACAACCTATTGTTACCACAAATCAACCTCCCCCTGGCGTCGCGATCCCTTCGTCGGCAACGACACCTCCTCCTAACCTCAATATTCCTTCGTCGTCAATGAAACCTCCTCCGGGTCTCACGATTGCGTCGACGTCAAAGGATCCCCCTCTCCTTGCTAAGCCCACTGGGGGCAGAGGTCCACAACCCTACACTGCCATACCACCTCCTAAGGCAGCCAAACCTCCACCGGTGTTTCGAGCTCCCCCCAAATGTTCATTATGCGATGAAATTGGCCATCCAACTCATCAATGCCCACATTTACCGGCACTCCAAGAACATATGAATATGTTGGACGATGACATCGGCATCCCGGTAGTCAAAATAGAGCCACCTCTACAGCCTCGCGACAAATCACTGCGCACTAACCATCCTTGTGCTATATGCAGTGTCTACGGCCACTACTCACACCATTGCCCTGATCTACCAGACTATAGAGCAGCGCTGTACGAGTTAAACAATGCCGATTTAGAGATATCTCCTCCCCTCATCGAGGAGATCCACCCTCCACCATCATCCTCGTCAGAAGAAGTCAATACGATATATATGATTTCGACAACCTTCAAACCAGAACCCCTCGATTTATGGTCTGACTACTTCAATACTGACGAGCAGATTTTGGAAACACTCACTGCACCCGACTACCCTTGGGATGATATGCATCATCGCTCGTACTTCCTCCCGGAAGCATCTACCTCCACCGCATCCAACCAGCTATCAGTCGAGTCGAAAGACTTCATACCTGCTAAGGTCGATTGGTTAAAGGACCCCATCCCAGCACCGGATGCCTTTGAAGAAGGAAACATGTCCAACATTTCCCCCACCATACAGATAGACATTTCCATAACACCAGGGAAACCTGAGCTCATCTCGCTGGGCGCATCTTGCACTCAAGCAGAAACTCAGGCATACAAAAAACTCTTTCAAGAGTTCCGAGACGTCTTCGCCTGGTCCTATACCGAGATGCCTGGTCTCGACCCCGCCATCATTGAACACCATATCGATACATGGCCGGAAGTACCCCCTGTTCGTCAGAAACAGCGACCTATTCACCCTGCCAAGCTCCCCGCTGTCAAGGCTGAAGTCGAGAAACTTCGAACAGCAGGTTTCATCTACCCTATTCCGTACACCACATGGGTGTCGAACCCCGTCCCTGTCAACAAAAAGCAAGGCACCCTTAGAGTATGCACTGATTTCCGCGACCTAAACCACGCTTGTCCAAAAGACAATTTCCCCACGCCATTCATTGACCAACTCATTGATGAGTGTGCGGGCCATGAGGTCCTATCCTTCATGGACGGTTTTTCCGGATACAACCAGATTCACATCCGCAAGGAGGATCAATACAAGACTGCCTTTACCACCCCATGGGGCACCTTTGCCTATCGAGTCATGCCCTTTGGCCTTAAAAATGCTGGTGCCACTTTCCAGCGAGCCATGACCTACTGCTTTCACGACTTGGTCCATATCCTGCGGGTCTATCTTGACGACCTCACAGCGCGTTCCCGAAAACGATCAGACCACCTTAGCGACCTCCGGCAAGTTTTCCTGCGTTGTCGTAAATATAAAATCCGCTTGAACCCACACAAGTGTGTCTTTTGCGTCCCGGTAGGCCGGTTGTTGGGTTTCATTGTTTCTCAGGACGGGATCACCGTTGATCCCCTGAAAGTCAAAGCCATCTTAGAACTTCCCCCTCCTCGCACGCTTCGCCAGCTCCAGAGCTTGCAAGGTCGGTCCAATTTTCTTAGGCGCTTTGTTCCTGATTACGCCACCAAAGTCCATGGATTCTTACGCTTACTTCGTACCCACATACCCTTTGTCTGGGACGAACAAGCAGACACGGCATTCAAAGCCCTCAAGAAGGCTCTCACACAAGCCCCCTTGATATCCCCACCGGATTTTTCCCAAGACTTCACCCTTTATGTCTCGGCATCCGAACATGCCGTATCCGGAGTTTTGGTCCAAGAAGATGCTTCCCACAAAGAGCATGTAATTTACTACGTCAGCCAGACCTTGTCTGGCCCACCTCTACGTTACCCATACGAGGAAAGATTAGCCCTAGCTGTAGTCTTTTCCGTACAGAAACTACGACACTACATTTTGCTTAGTCATACCACGGTCGTGGCCGACTCCAACCCCATGGTCTACCTCCTCACCAGGAGACTCCTTCAGGGTCGTGTCGCTAAATGGGTCATTATCCTCCAGGAATATGACCTTACTTTCAAGACTCCCAAAAGCACCAAAGCCCTCGCGCTTGCTCACTTAATTACAGATCTCCCGTCCTCTTCGACATCACCCGTTATCAATACGGACCTGATTGACGAGCAGATCTTCGTCATTTCGTCGGACGACCCTTGGTACGGAGACATTTTGACTTACCTCCGTACGCAAAAATTCCGACCACACATCGATCGTGATGGACGCCGTCGCATACGACACCACGCACCCCGATACCTACTTATTGGAGATGTACTTTACCGACGCGGCGTTGATACTATCTTACGCCGCTGCCTATCCCATAGCGAGGCAGAACAAGTCCTCAATGATTGTCATAGCGGTGCCTGTGGAGGCCATTTCTCCGGCATGGCTACCGCCCAGAAAATCATTCGGGCAGGTTATTTTTGGCCATCGTTGTTTACTGATTGCATCACCGCAGTCAAGCATTGCCAGAACTGCCAGCTCTTTGCCCCCAAGGCAAGAACCCCCCCCTGCCCCCCTTCATCCAGTCATCACTGTTGGACCATTCTGCAAATGGGCCATAGACTTCCTCGACTGCAACCCCCCGTCAGCCGGCGGTCACAAACACATCATTGTGGCCGTAGATTATTTCACCAAGTGGGCAGAAGCCATGCCAACCTATAACTGCAAAGCCGACACCGCGGCGCGGTTTTTCTTCAACCACGTCATCGCTCGTTTCGGAGTACCACAACAGCTAGTCTCTGACCACGGCTCTCACTTCGAAGATGCCGTCTGGAAAGAATTATCAACCATGTTGAAATTCGAACACCATTTCTCTTCCGCTTACTACCCCCAAGGAAACGGCCAAGTCGAAGCGATCAATAAAATCTTGAAGACCATTCTCCAACGCACTGTAGACAAGCACAAGTCCAATTGGCATCACATGCTTTTCCCAGCACTCTGGGCTTACCGCACATCAACCAAAACCGCCACCGGTTTTACCCCTTTCCATTTAGTTCACGGTGTCGAATCTGTCCTCCCTATTGAGTGCCAGATCCCAGCTTTACACATCGCCGTTGAGCTCCTACCAGATACTTCCCCGATCGAGCAACGTTTACTGCTCCTAGAGCAGGCCGATGAAGATCGGCGCACAGCCATTCAAAACATGGAAGCCGCTAAACAAAGATCGAAACTAAGTTACGACAAACGCGTCCACCCAAGAACCTTTTCGGAGGGAGACCTTGTCCTCGCTTACGATCAAGCTCATGATAAAACCGGAAAAGGGAAGTTCGTGTCTATGTGGCAAGGCCCCTACATCATACACACCTGCCTCGGGCAGGGGGCATACATTCTGACCGATTCAGAAGGCAACACCTTACGCAACCCACGCAACGGGTTGTACCTTAAAAGATTTTACCCATAGAAAATCCCATGGACACCATCGTCCATTTTTTAGTATAGGCATACGTTTTTCGTTCACAAAATTTTTTCAAAAAACCTAAATATTTGTTTTCCCTGCATGACCACAGATGGAGCCTCTTCCACTCTGCCATATCGGTTTCGCTGATGGTGCAAGCCGTTGGTCTCCCAATCTCGCCTCCGCAGCTTGGGTAATATACTCCCCTTCACATGAGTTGATTCACATCGATGGAGTATGTTTAGGTGCCGCCACCAATAATCAAGCTGAATACGATGCCGTGACCGGTCTCCTGGCCGCTGCTCTCCAGATGAGCATACGTCACCTCAACGTTTTCTTGGACTCCCAGCTCCTAGTTTCCCAGCTCAACAATGATTACCAGGTACGCGATCCCTGTCTGTTCAGAAAATTCCTGCGCACTAAACAAATGGTTAGACAGTTTGAATCCATTACATTCACACATGTCCCAAGACACCTCAATAGTGTAGCAGATAATATGGCCAACAGTGTCCTCGACTGGCACACCAATCACATCATGTCATATCCATAAACAAACATGCACCCAGGTGCAAAAGATGTGCCTCCACGGGCATATACAAAAAACCAATATTGCATCCACGTGCATAACATGTGCCTCCACGGGCATAAAACAAACCAAAATAATGCATCCATGTGCATAGCATGTGCCTCCACGGGCATATATAAATCTACAAACAAAGTGCATCCACGTGCATACACATCAAAATATCCAAAATATATATCCACATATATATACGAACCAAAACGTCTACATGTCATAAGTGCCCTCAGCACTCGATATACACAAAATACATCTGTCATACAAACATGCTTCCCCATATACTCATGAGCATTTGGGGGCAAGTACAATGACGTCTAATCATCAGGATCCTCCGGATCCTCAGGATCCTCCTCCGGCTCCTCCTCCGACTCCACCTCCGCTGGCCCAGCCGGGTCACGACGACCCCGAACTCGCCGCTCGGCTGGCCCTGCTGGGTCGTCCCTCAGACGTATCCTCCCCGGTGCCGGCTCTGCCGGAGCATCTCCTCCACCACCCCCGTGTCTCGCAGCAAGCACCGCTGCCCTCAACAACAGTGACTGCCACTCGGGCGGTGCACCGAGACATCCCTGCAAAATGTCTCGATCAAGGTCCCTCCAGCCATCCTCCGGAAGTCTAGCTACGATCCGGGCCAAAGTCCGTCGAACACCATCTATAGCATCGTCCTGAGGGCCAACCCCTCGCCCACGGGCTCCAAATCCTCCACCACGAGGAGGACGTACAGGTACTGGAGGACGCGCAACCACTATCGCCCGCCCCTGCCGAGCCACATAGTCAGGTGGTGGTACCGGACCAATATCTGCACAAAACAAGTAGAACCATCAGATACTATACAACAGACATCATCATGATCAAACATAATACATATGGTATAAACATCACATAGGACACAAAAACATACCGTCTAAGCTCCAGGCCTGTCCTGGGGCACGTGGCATCTCCGGGTCTCCCCGGTAGTCCATACCGGCGTATGGATAGTCCTCGATCACCAGTGGCATCTGCTCCCACTGCTGGAAAAAATCCTCTGTAAAGAAGCCACGGATACCACCGCCAGCACGAGGCATCATCTGCCCCCACCTCATCATACGAGGCTCGCTAGGTAGACCAGCACGAACCGGTACGTGTGGCCGTAGGGTCGGCACCCGCTCAAAGAAAAAACAACATAAAAATGAGGCGTAACAGAACTCACCTCCCTCTCTCACGGCCTTGTCCAGATCTCTCCGGACACCGGCCAAGAACATCTGAGCCCAAGCATAGTACGTACCCCGTAGAACGGAGTCCACCATCACCGTCTGCCCCCCAGACATACGATGTGGTGCAGCAGCACCCAAAACCCTCAGAACGCAGGCACCAACGGCCCGCATATCCCACTCACGTAGGAACTTCAGACTGATAGAGCTGTTTACCAAAACAGCGTCATCCCCACAAAAGGTCTGTAAGAGGTCCTCCATATCCACGCCTGGAGGCAACCTCGGAGAGATATCACCCACCTCACCCAAGCGAGGCAAACCGGTCAAAAAATATACATCAGTGAGAGTAATCTCCAACCTCTCACCACCAATAATAAAGGCACCCTCTGCCGGCACCCACCACTGAACGAGCTTGTTCAGGAGTCTCCTCACTGAACGGATATAAGGTATCTGAGCGAACTTCAAGAGTCCGCTCATGGCTAAAGTCTGTCTCACCCCCCCATCATCCTCGATCCTCGCCACAATCTCGGCATCAATATCTCTCTCCCGCCATACGGACTGAGCCCTCCGCAACATCCTGCCAAGAAAACACAGAAAATTTTAGCCCCAGCATAAAAATTTTTAAAAAAAAAAAAAAAATCTCATCGCGACTTTTTCAAAAAAAAAGCCGCGATGACCATCGCGGCTTTTCCACAAAAGCCGCGATGACCATCGCGGGTTCCATGAAAAAACCCGCGATGAACATCGCGAGTTTCGTCCAGACAGTCGCGATGAACATCGCGACTGTCACCCATGAACACGCGATGAACATCGCGGGTTCCGACCTCACAGTCGCGATGAACATCGCGACTGTGAGTCTAAAACCCGCGCGGTCCATCGCGGGTTCCGCCCCGAAACCCGCGCGGTTCCACGTTGGAGAGTCAACATGGAGATTCGCGGCTTTCGGGGGCCCACCGCCAACTAAAAAAGACATAATTGACTAGGTTAAGGCGAATAGAGTTACCTGCAACTCGCTAAATCGAAAACCAACGGTGAAATCTCCCGGAAATCGAGAAATAGCTCTGACTGCTCTATCAAACTCGCACGTAACAATGACAAGTCATATTGGGCCCCACGTCCTATTTATAGAAATTCCACAAATTTCAAACAACCATTGCGGTGTCATACGAAGTCCATTTCTCAAACCGTTGGTACCGTTGGGATCAGCACAGCGAGAACTTCATAGAGGTTCCTTCCGTTTCCCGTTTTTCCCGGGGTCCATTTATGACCATTTTTTAGCCCCTCTCGTAGCCTCGGTTTGCGTGCCACATCGGCCGTACTCCGTTTTCGAGGTGCCTTATATGGCCGGATTCAGTTTTCCGCGCCCTTGATGATGCTTGAGACCATTTCTCGCTCTCACCTTTAGATTTTCCGGGCATTTTTTCCCACGCCCCCTCGTCGCCTCGGTTTGCGTGCCACACCGGCCGTTCTCCGTTTTCGACATATCTTATGTCGCCGGATCCAGTTTTCCGCAGAGATGACGATGCTTGAGACATTTTCTCATCCTCGTCAATCCATTTTTGTTCGGTATGATTTTACCCCTTTTTCGGGCCGAGCAACCCCTATTACGAAAAAGGCACTTAGGGAGTTTCTGTTAAGCTCTTTTCTGACTCCTAAAACAATGAAAAGATCGCCGAGCAATCTTGCTTCCTTTCATGCTCGATAAACGTATCTGAAAGGGCGTCTACCTGGTATAAGTTTACCCCTTTTCCGGACCTCGTAGACTAATTACGAAAAAGGTATACTCTAGTCACATCGGCTAGAAGAGTTCTCCATCCGCATCATTTTATACTTTTTCGGGCCTCGGAGACTAAAATTACGAAAAAGAAACACCAACAGAGTCCACTTACTGTTTTCAGACTCTCTAAACATGAAAGCAACCATGAGCATGCGCCGTCCTGGGCTCACAAAATCCACAGGACCGTACCATTTCAGAGCACACTTTTATCCCTTCTTGAAGCTCATTAAAACTATGAAGAAGGAAGAAGGGTGCCTCTTGGCGCCACGACAGATCATATCTACTCGCTAGCAGCTTCCCCTTTTGGTCGCCTTTGTTCAGAGTATTCTGCAGTATGTCACCCTGAAACTCTCTCGACAGCTACCATCAGCTTGTCCTCCCCCCCCAGAGTCAATATATACCATTCACTCAAAGCTATGATCCCTGCACCTACAAGTCAGTTCCCTACCCTGCCAGGTCAACCATGTCATCATGCTCTGAACAAAGGAAGTTTTGAGTCTACCCATTTTTTGACCCAGTTATTTCCCATTCCCACAAGTATGTCAGTCCTACCAGCAGTACTACATCACTTCAGTTCTACACCTCGTGCTCCTATCAAGGAAACATCATTGCCTTGTTAGTTGCTGGTCTCCCTCTGTCGACGACAACCACATTGATTCCAGAGGATAGACCTAGAGGTCCCTGTGTCTTGGACTCATTACCATTTATAATGAGTGCCTACGAATCATTTCGAGAGGAATCCTCAGTGCCTCTCCAAATGGTTGTTTCTCACATGCTCGACTTCAACACCTTGATCGCATCGTTGAGACTCGCACAGGGTATTGGTTCGTTCAGTTATTAGTCGAAGACCCCGGATACCACCTGACTCCTCCACATTTGAGAGTCTACCTATGGATACAACCAGTTACATTTTTTCTATACATATCCGGGTTGCGTATGGCGACAGTATTCAGATGTACCCCAGTTTTATGCTCCCTCGAGTATACAGATACAAATACTTCTCAGAGATGGCTCACAGTCTTTGAGTCCCTACAGATGTTGGACACCTTCAGTTTCAGCAGTTCCACAGTTGATCCAGTGTATCAGTTATTGCGATCATTCATGATCATGAGTATATCCCACAATCATGTCCCCTCTGGACCATTATGATGTACCAATATATTTCTTCACGTATTAGATCCCCCTTCTTGGGACTAATTGTTTTGTATATGCCTTGATACGAGCATGGGAATGCCCGCCTCGTCCTTTATCAGAGATTATACCTCATTCATATTGAGGCCATGTAATATTTTTTGTTTTTGCAGCTTCCAAGGGCCGTGGCTCCAGTCTCCAAACGGTCTCTTCTCCCCCCTAAAACCCAGAAAAAGGACAAAAGAACTATGATGTCTATCGGCCATACGATGAGCTCCTGCCCTCACACATCAGGGGGCAATCTGTTAACACCTAAAAAGTGCTCACTAGCTCATTCCCTTACTCACATGACCCATTTGTCCACTTTTCCACCATCTGAGCCTCTGAAATCAACAAAAGGCCACCAAAAGACCTTGGTACACCCCTTTTTCCATTAAAAAAGATTATTTTTCCAAGAAAATCATAAAAAACCCTCAAAAAGGGTCCAAATTCCCAAAAAAAATTAAAAAGGGAATTAAAATATTATTTTTATTCAAAAAAGGAAAAAGGAGGGAAAAATACCTAAACTATGTTGGTCAATACCATTGGTTTCCACAAAACCACAAATGGTTTTCCTCACCACCAAAAACTATAAAAAGGTGGTAGGGGCTCCTCATTTCATATCCTTCCATTATCTCATCCTTATGCTGCTGAAATCTCCCATGAGCACTTTTAGCCATTGAAGCAACCTTGGAGAAAGAGACCTATTGGAGTTTGGAGCTACTCATCTTGGGAGTTGCTCAACATCAACCTTCACCATTGAAGGTAATATCGCAAGCACTTGCTTGCCCCCCACTTTTCAATACAAAAATTATTTCTTATGTTTCTTGTTCTTGATTTTGAAATATTTACATTATTTGCTTAGATTCTTGTTTAGATCCATGAAAAGTATTGTTTATTTAGTTTATTGTTTTTATTTCTATTGAAACTGCTACTACTAGTTAGTAGGTGCCCATAGCACTAAGCTTGGTTGCAAAACCGAGCCAACAGTAGGAGTGAAATTATTTTACTTTTTTTGTTTGGTAGCTTTTAACTGGTCGTCTAACCTGAATAGGTTTTTTTTTTATCTTTAACATAAATAGGACTCTTCTGATCTTTTCTAGGTCAGTGAGATAGTCTTGAATAAGTGGAATGAATTATCACTATCCAGCTTCAACTCCTCTATTAATCAACCGATATGAATCTTTCTCGCAGAGTATAGTGGTCTGATCTTGCAAGTACGAAGCGGGAACTCTCTCTCTTATTTTTATTTTTTGATGGCCATATGCAGAGTTCAGCCCTAAACTTGAAGACTTGTGAACCTCATAATCAACAAAAGGGAAGACTCAGAACCTCATATATTACAAAGATATAGATAACCTATAAGCTAAATCTGCATCTCGATCATTTTGTCAAATCTACCATACAACAAAGGAAATTCGGAGGGAAGGTAATTTCTGGTGGATATGGTAGAAGCATAAACACGAACACCAAAAACAATAATCAAACCAATAAAAAAAGGACAAAGAAGAACAGAGTTTGTATTGGAAATCAGGGTTGAAAATCACAGGAATCGAAAATTACAGCGGTTCTTTACACAAAGGTAAAAACAGAATAGTAGTTAGAAATGAGGAAACCCTCGAAATATTTATTAACGTCCCACATGCATCCTGACAGATTTCTTCATGATATTTACAAAAATCTATCAGGCATTTTAACAATTTACGATATTCCCCACAGCAATCTTGAATCGTTAGAACTTACAGCTGATGACGAAGATTCCTGAAGGCATTTTTGAGTTCCTCCTGGCTGGATCATATCATCCCCATAGCATTTTCCTCTTCCATCCTTTCGAGCTCGCTCATATTAGGGGGAATTAGTTCCTGCATCAACAATTAACAAACTGAGAGTGGAATCTTTACTCTTAATTCAAGATTAACCTGCCAAAAAACTATTAAAAGAAAAAAATACTTGTAATGAAACCCTAGCCAGCAGTGAAGGCTCCCGAACGGGAACTCAAGCCACCCGTTGAAGAAGTTTAAAGAAAATATTCTAACGGCAACATAAAGATTAACTCCAAAGGACATTTTTCCACTAATTCTGACCATATACACAAACAAATTGGCTTTCCCTCCACATCTGAAGCGCTTAACCCTGTGTTGCTTCACCATCCTGCAAAATACATACATCGGCCTCGTTAAACACGTTTATCATTGCATCTCGCTTGAATTTGTGACCCTGAAAAGGGGAGACACATTTTTTCTGTAATTTTTTTTTAGAAAAAATCGCTTACATTCTGAGAGCCTTAAGGTGATGATCATGGGTTTTTATGCTTAGGAAATATTCCTAGAAGCTTCTCCCTCCCTGCAATTTATTACTAAAATCATATTGTAAAACCGCTTTCATCATATAGATTGAGACCTACCTTTATTTCCTTCCTTCCAACTTCTCTCTTTCCTACCTTCCTCCCATGGACAAGACTAGTAGCGAGCGAACCCTCGAATCCAGTTGTAGAATCCCCTATTTGTGTTAAAATTCTTAAGAGTCCATTATTCCGAAAGCAAAAATAACTTTCAATGTCCGTTTGGAGCTAAATATGAGAGGTTTAAATAATGTTTCTAGAGAGCAAAAATGTCTATATAATTTATTTATCACGTCTTCATCTTCCTTTGAGATAATTTGCACGGGCTTGGGTGGGCACTTAGACCACCTTTCGTATTACCCATGCTCTATTACTTTAGTTGAAACCCACATTTCCTCTTTTAAGAATGTCTTGGGACCTAGATAATATGCTAGTGTTAAACCTCATAATGACAGAGATATGCCCATAGCTTGTAGACTAGAGACACTCTTTGGAGATCATGGTTCGAGGTGTCATTTAGCTGCCTTGGATTTCTAGAAGCTTATTTTAGTGGTCATAGATTTGGTTTGACAATGTCCAAGGCCCTAAGGCCAAAAACCTAAATGTATAGTGCCATGGATACCCCTATGAATTCACATGTGATGCCATGATGAATACTCAGAATACTTGGTGAAGTGGAAGGAATATAACTCAAAATATAACCCTTGTTTGGTAACCAGTTCAGATTAGAAAGTGATTTAATCAATGTGTAATGAATTTATGAATATGAGATTGCATTGATCTGTGTGAAATTGCAAGTGCATTGAACTATTGTATCATATTTCTTCCTTTTATGTTACAGGGTATGCAACAACCAGGAGAACAAAATTGTTGTGTTACAGTTCATCAAAATTTTACAAGTTTGGATTCAACGTGCTTACTCAAAGGATGAGATACATATCATGCTTGATATTCTAAAAAATGGAGTCCAAATAGGAAGAAAGCATTTAAATCACTCGCCGAGTTCAATTCTAGTATCTATTTGGTGTTCTAGTAACCACTGTTCAATTCCTGTAGCATTCATATAATTCCAGTAATGCACCGTTTGATTCATGTAGCTTTCACATAGTTTTGGTAATTGTGCCGAAGAGACGCATTTTACAGCCCAGTAGGGAGAGATGTGTAACTCCTTCCATGCTCATCTTGGAGCTGACACGCGTGTCCTTTAAAAAAACATATATATTATAAAAAATAACATGTATGCTATTTAAAACATTTACAACTGTAAATAATATAAAATTAAATCAATTAGATAAATTAAAACTCTTCCTCAATATTTTCACTCTAAAAAGGGGTTTGCACTTAGAGATTTGATCCCTCTTGGCGCTTGGTAGATCCCCTTTAAGATGGATCTATGCTAGTGCTTATTCCAACGCAATTATTCCCAGTTTGATTAATTTCCCGCATAGATTGCTCAATGAGAAAACATTGTCTTGAGTTGTGATTGATCTATAAACTTTGAAAAAGATATGAAATCGAATTTAGAAAGGCCAAGTAAAATCTGAATACAAAGAATGCTACCAAAGAACATAAAGTTTTAAAAACTAGTCATTTGAAGGCATAAAATCACAATGAGTTTTTTATTGAACAAAGGTAGTTACACCTCTGTGAGTGTTCTGTACAGATAGAGGAGAATGTTGGATCTTGCATCTGCACCAATTTTGGTCCATGGATAGGGCCCTATGGCACTGCACATTGGTTATCTTGGGCCCAAAAGTGAGATACAAGTATGATACCAAGGCTTGGCATACTAAGGACATGTATCCAAGACTAGAACATCTTTAGAGCTTGAAAATAGGGCCTGAGATCCTAAATGTTGCATCTATGTCTTTTAATCCATGAATGAGACATTGGGTCACGAAATATGACCTCCATAACATATATTTAATGAAAAAAAGGTATAGATGCTCAATTCATATTTCCAACATAACTTGAATGAGCTTCCTAGCTTTGGAAATAGCTTTGGAAATGGATCAAGGACAAAAAAAATGGAACTAGTATTTATATAAAACTTTTAAGGCATTTAGGTTGTGCACGAGTCCCTCGATCATGACATGCAACACTAAAAGTAATATTTGGTTTAAGGACTCACTTATGAGGTTTGGCACATTAAGGATAAGTTGCTTGGCCCAAGACATGCTTTCTACTAAAATCCAAGTTATGTGTCCTTAGATAGTAGATCCAAGGCATATGATCCATGCATGTTGCCTAGATTATGAACCTTATGGATAAAATATTTGGACTAAGAGTGCAATATGAGCCCAATCCAAGGCGTAGGACACTAGAGATGGGTCATCCTTACGAACTATACATATTTGGACTAATTAAGAGTGCAAAATGAACCCAATCCAAGGGATAGGACACTAATTAATTAATTGAAGAGTGCAAAATGAGCCCAATCCAAGGGCTTTAAATGCCCCAATAATTAATTTAGGGAGAAACACATAGCCTTCTTCCCTATAATATCATTCTCAAGGCCTTCACACAAAGATATTACTCAAAACAATCTAATTGCACTAAAATCCTCAATCATAAGCCAATACTACCTTCATGAGGCCATGTGTGGTTCGTTGAGGCATCTTTCTTATCCCTGGATGGATAGATGATTCCTTCAGGGCCTAAGGTTGAGGTCTCCTCCCTTGACCATGTCCAATGCCCCAAGTCAAAATGACTTGGATGCATCGCACCATGGATACTCTGCGAAGCCATGTGTGGTGATTTGTGGCATTCTTAATGGCTTTGGATTCCTAAATGGTTTCTTCGGGGTCAAAGGAATGGTCCTCTTCTAAAGAATGCCATTCCTAAGGACCCAAGATATGTGTGTATTGCTCAAAACCATCTAATGGCATCAACATCCCCGATCATAGACCATTTATACCCTTAAGAGGCCAAGTGTGGTTGGTGGAGGTAACTTTCTTAGCCATGGGTGGCTAGAAGCTTCCTTTAGGGCCCTATGTTCAGGTCTCTTCCACTGACCATGTTAAGACCCTAATTCCACAAGACCTAGATACATAGTGCCATGGATAACCCTACAAAGTCATTTGTGGTTCTTTGAGGCATTGTTCATGGATATAAATGCATCAATGATTTGTTTAGGACCAAAAGCATGGTATTCCTCTCTAGAACTTCATTACCAACACCCTGAGACATGTACATAATTCTAAAAATCACCTAATGGAAATGACATCCTCAATCATAGGCCAATGATACCATCAAAAGGCCATGTGTTGTTGGTGGAGACAACCTTCTTAGCCCTCGATGGCTAAAATTTTCCTTTAGGGATTGAGCTTCATGCCTCGTCCCATGACCATGTCCATTCCCTCAAGTCCCCAAGACTTGGATACATAGTGCCATGGATATAGACACATGGTGCTTTAAGGAATTGTTCATGGTTTTGGATGCCTCAATGGTTTCTTTATGGCTAAAGGTATGCCCTTTCCACTAGAATGTCATTCTTGAGGCATCGAGACACATACATATTTATGAAACCCACCTAATTGAATCGTCATCCTTAATCATAGGCCAATTATACCCTAAAGAGGCCATGTGTAGTTGGTGGAGGAAACCTTCTTAGCCTTGGATGAATAAAATATTTGTTTAGGGCCCAAGGTTCATGTCTCTTCCATTTACCATGTCCAAGCCGTCAATGCCCAAAGACCTAGACGAAAATCTCAATGGATACCCTTGCAAAGTCATGCATGGTGCTTTAAAGCATTGTTCAAGGCTCTATATTCATCAATGGTTTATTTAGGGCCAAAGGCATGGACTTCTTCTCTTAATCACCATTACCAAGGCCCTAAGGCACTTACATACTTCTCAAAGCCACATAATGGTTTTAATATCCTTAGTCATAGGCCAATGATACCCTCAAGAGGCCATGTGTGGTTGGTTGAGGTGATATTCTTCTCCTTGGATGGATAGAACATTCCTTTAGGGATAGAGGTTCAAGTCTTCTCCCTTGACCATGTCCAAGGCCCCAATGCCCCATGACATTGATACATAGAGGCATGGATATCCATGCAAAGTCATGCATGGTGCTCTAGGCATTGTTCATCACTCTAGATGCCCCAATTGTTTCTTTAAGGAAAAGGCATGGTTTTTTTCCCTATAACATCATTCCCAAGGCCCTGAGACATGTAGATACTACTCGACACCACCTAATGGCAATGACATAGTCAATCATAGGCCAATTATACCCTCAAGAGGCCATGTGTTTTTAGTGGAGGCAATATTCTTAGCCTTAGATGGATGGAAGAATCATTTAGAGCTCGAGATTGAGGTCTCCTCCACTAACCATGTGTAAGGCCCCAAGGCCATAATACATAGATACACAGTGCCATAGATACCCCTCTGAAGTAATCAATGTTTATTTTAGGTAGTATCCATGCCAAGAGGACAGATCAAGCCCAGATTTGGGGAATGTGGCCCTTTAAAGTGTAAACGCTATCTTCGTTTTCCTCCAGACTTTCCCATGCAAGAAGTCGCGATCCTCTAAATAAATATGACTCTAGGTTATGTATCACGCTCCTCTTACCAAGGATTGATACTCCTCTTCAGTAAATATTTGATAATTATGATGGGTCGCTGCCAATGGAATGAAGACTTGTATGATCAGTAACTCGCCCTTCTTCGTTGACTGGAATAGGAATTCCCACGCCTTAGTAACAGAGAGATCCCTTGCTAACAACTGCGCCTTCCTCTCCTTCTTGACAAGTGGTCACGAGTTCAGTAGACAAACAAGCAGTAGTGTGAAGAATAATGTTGCCCCACACAAGGAGAATGTGCCCTCAAGAAGACACCCAGATGTAGTAATGATATTGCTATCTCAATGAGCAAATAAGTGCGCCATCACTAATTAGGTATTTGATGAAGATGTTGGATCTTTGCAAGGATGTAATATGATTGTTGCAATTCTTGAAATGCTATGATAAACCTATGTGATTTACCTCTGGAGTGGCTAGGGCAGATAGATTTCGCTGCCGAAACACACTTGATGGCTAGGGCAATGTGCCCTAAAACCCTATGGCTCTCAAAGCTCTCAAAACCAATTCTCAATCATCAATCATAATAATGGTTACCTAGTAACTCACTTAGCAGGTTTGTTCTTAAGAGAGTCACAATGCATATTTAGGGGAGTTTCAAGAATTGAATGTGTTGAGTATGAAAAGAGATAGGAGGCAGGATCTCACTATATGAATACAGGAATATGTCAGAAGAATTTTGGTGTGCTTCTTATCTATAAATTGAAAACACAATGAAACAAGTGAGTAGAAGATTTCTAAGATACCCATAGCAAAGTTAAGGTGGATTGTTATTTATTTCATGAGTGGAGATTTCCTGTAGTTAGAAGTTTTACATAGAGAAGAGGGTTTTAAAATGGGAGAAAAATGCTATAACAGAGGTTTGTATGCCAAGTATGCCAAAAACCCTCACCTAAAATGCTTCGACCATGTGTGCATGCCTTTGTAGAAGCCTATTCAAAAGGGTACAAGACTTTTGCCAAAACATCAAGAAGGGAGAAAGACGCATCACAATTCATTGAATGTAAACTCAAAAATAATCACATACCTTTGCAAGGACTAACAAACTCCAAAAAGTTGAGAACACGATCAGAATCGAGGAAGAAACAGAAACGGAGGGTTTCATGCAGTGATGTTCATGTCTAAACCCTCGCTGCTATTTGTTCTACCGCTCTTCCTTCAATCTATCTTCCTAGTTTGTTTGTTTGTTTTATATATATATATATATATATATATATATCATCTAAATATTTCCCCCCCTCACATCTTTTAGAGAAAAAATGTGGCGGTAAATTTGGTATCTTCCTAGTTTGTTTGTTTGCTATATATATATATATATATATATATATATATATATATATATATATCATCTAAATATTCCCCCCCCTCATCTCTCTTGGAGAAAAAATGTCGTGGTAAATCTGGCACATGAACTTGAATTAAATTAATAATAATAATAATAATAATAACAAAAACAACAACAATAACAATCGGAAATTATTATGTACCTGAATTTGGTGTTTAGGTAAAATCTTAAAATTATATTAAATAATTATTATTATTCATTTTTGCTTGGATTGGTTTGGTAGTTTAGTTAAATAGAACTGTATTTCCACATATATGTTTTGTATATATTTATTTTTTGTTATGGATTTAAATGGAGAAAAATATTTTAAAAATAAAAAGATAATTTTTTTATATTTAACAGTTCTAATATTAAAATAGATTTATATTAATTTTATATATCATAATCTTATTAAAATGGATCTATAATAATTTTATATATTATAATCTTTATGATAATGGGGTATTTGTAAAAGATTGATGCCTTTTACTAATATAATGGTTGATTGGGTTGTGATGTCAGCCTTTAACCTTCCCTCTTGGAAAAAATATTACAAAAACATATCGTATTGGCAAATAGGCCTAAATAATGTGTGCCTTGGAATTGTTTTTAATAATATATATAAGTTTAGGATTCTATTAAAAAACTAGCAAAATGTACTAAGAAGAAGAATCCAAGTGGTTGATAAGAAATAGACCAAATGTCTAGTGAGAACAACGATACCCCACAATTGAGAAAAACAGAGGCACATGTCCACCGACTAAACAAACTAGTGAAAATTAAGATTTCTACAAAATCCCTTACAGGTCCAGGGTTATGGGCATAAAAAACAAGCAGAGAGAAAATTGAAACGATTAAACAAAACAAAGGGCCAAACTTGAAGTTGTTCACTTAGACTAAAACTAATCATCGTCATAAACGGAAATTGGAGGAGAGGTTAGTTGCGCATCACATGGGCATTCCTTTTTTTCTCCTGAATTCTCTCTCGGATTGAACCTCTATGAAGAATGGTGAAAAATCAACTAAGTGGCCTAGGAATTGGGCTTACCTTTGGTGTAGATTCTATCAAGAGGTTTCTCTTCCTAAGAAAACATTTACAGGCTCAATTAACAATCAAATGTTACAAGATAACACAATGACCACATTAGCTTAGGATCAATATTCCTAGGCTCAACTAACCATCAAATATAATAATATAACACCATCACCACGTTAGCACAAGGATGACCATTGTGTTATAAGATAACATAATGACCACATAATTAGCACGTGGACAACCATTATATTTCAAGACAATGCAATGACCATATTATGAGTGCATGAACATTTATTATCACATTAAGACATCACACCACAAGTATACTAGAACAAGGAGTACCACACTCGTGAGATTTGTAGTTATACATTATAATAATTAATTTTGTTTGATTTCTTGAGGAGCTAATTTGAACCTTAAGTTTTACATTATTTTTACATTTTAATATGGTTAGATAGGGGAATTCATGAGATTTTATCCTTAGACCTCTTTGTTAGACTTTGGCTACTCTTTGAAATAGTGCACCTTTCATTTGGGCCTTAAACTATTGAAACCTATGTTTGTAATTAAGGTTGCCATGGTTAAAGTGGAAGATAGCATAAGGGCATTGTTGTGAAATGTTTCCATAACTTTGAAACTCTATGACGAGTATTCGCATGGGGTGTATGGGTTATAAAACTTATAATTTTTGGTTAAATGCTTTAGTGGCTCCCCACTATTACATGGTTATGGGGCTTCATATTATAATTTTTTCGAATAATAATAAATTAATTTTTATATAAATATAGAATTTATAAGCTAATTTGGTGTCAATTGTTGAGTTGTGACATGTGAGGGGGTCTACAATTTACTAAATTTTAACACTGTAGATGGATTCAGAGACCCCCAAATCTACAAATTCATTGTCAAAATTGCAATTTTACATTATCGGACTGACACAACTAAAAATGACCAAATAAATTACCAATTGGTATGTGATCATTTTTAGTTTAGTTCTTCTCCCGTGACCAAATTGTTTTTAGTTTAGTTCTTATCTCGTGACCAAATTGGTCATTTATCTTGGTCATTTTTAGTTAGTTCACTTAAAATTTCTCAATTTTGGTCATTTATCCCTTGAAAAAACTGTGGTGACCAAATTTTTTGGTCACCTGGCCACTTATCTCTCATTTTGTACTAGTGGCAAAACGCCTGATCTGTAGACAGAAGATTTGTGCGCAGGTATTCTATGTTGATGATTAGAACGAGATGCAATCTTAATGGACTACGGCCTGTTGATTAAGGGAGCAACGTTGAAAATCAGAAGCTTGGGAGGAAATGCATTTTTGCAATTTTGAAAGCTATTTTCAAAACAGAGTTTTTCGGTGGTTTAGACGGGCGTTTTCACAATTGTCCTTAGCCCCGAAAGCAGAGCTTTCGATGGCTCAACCATTTTAAATCTTGCTCCCAAACCACCGAAAGCGCAGGTATTGGTAGAATGATATTCTTTTCGCCTATATCTCGGTTTTTTGTCTCAAACAGCACGAGCAAGGTTTCTAATGGGAGATAATAATTAGAGGCATTTATTTTAGTGCTCTGTTCCAGTTTTAGAGGCATATGGTAAGGGAATGAAGCCAAATGGCATTTCTTTTCTTAACAGAAATCGCTCAGCTGTCAAAGATGTGGTATTAGAATATGGTTTGGTTTCTTTTATATAGGGTCAGTTCCTATTATTTTGTTGTTAGTTTCAGTTACATACTATCTTTAGTTATTATATCCCTTTTTATAGGATCTTATTTTCTGATGTAAAAGCTATAAAGCTAAAGTTTTCAGTGAGATTGAAGGGGGGGAAGCAATCCCGAGGACTGTGATTCGATTTTGAGAATTTGCCCAACTCTTTGTAAACAGATATTTTGACTATATATCAGGATACGGGATTCTTTCACTATGTTTTGCAGATCTTCATTCTTCTATCTTTTTTGTGCTTGTGAGTGATGCTATATACATTTATCCATGTTTATCTAATGACAGATGACTATCGTCTTGTCTCTTCATTGATAGACTAGGCTCATGAGTGTTTATTCCTTGTTATAACTGGCCATTCGCATATGCTCTGTGTATGTTTTTTTTTTGCTAGTATAATAAGCATTCTTCATACATCCATTATATACTTAAATCATCTGGAAAATGTAGTAGAAAGCCTCGTTTGTCTGAGTATATTCATGTGTGTCTGAACAATTGAGTTTGTGAGCAAGTTACTTGACTCGATTCATCCTTTATATTATTGAGCATTTAAGGTACCAGGCTCATTCCCTTCGCAGTCTGGGAAAGACTCCTGGAGCGATAACACTATGTATCGTCAGATGATTGGGTCCTTGATGTACCTAATGAACACGAGACCAGATATTTGCTTTGCGGTGAACACATTGAGCCAATTCCTGACGGATCCGAGGGGTGTTCACCTGGTTTCTGTAAAGCATATTTTGAGGTACCTGAAGGGTACAGTTGATTATGGGCTCAAGTATGATGCGAATCACAAGTTTAACCTGCAGGGTTATGTTGATTTAGACTGGGCAGGCAGTGCTGCAGATAGGAAGAGCACATCTGGGTACTGCTTTAGTATCAGATCAAGTGTGATCTATTGGTTTAGCAGGAAGCAGTCCTGCGTAGCACTGAGTACAGCCGAAGCAGAGTATGTTGCAGCTTGTTCGGCTAGTTGTGAGGCAGTATGGCTCCGGAAGCTACTGTCTGAGTTATTTGATCTCCCCCTGGAGGCCACTGGTATCTTTTGTGACAACCAAAGTTGTGTGAAGCTGTTTGAGAACCTTGTGTTTCACGACAGGTCGAAAACACATTGAGATCAAATATCACTATATCAGGGATATGGTGCAGAGAGGAGCAGTGAAGCTCCTATATGTTGCGACATATGAGCAGGTTGCAGATGTGTTGACAAAGCCACTAGCCAGAGTGAAGTTCGAGTACTTCAGAGAGAGGCTTGGTGTTCTTCAGATCAATGACACTTCGAGGAAGAAGTGATGGACACATTTGCAGGAGCCATTCCAAGCATGGTGACAGGAGGATCCTTCCATGGCTGTGGATGTAAGCGCTGGATGATGAGCATCAGGACGATGCTCTAGTTACTGCTCTGTATGTATGCATCATATTGGATGCTGGATATGATCAGCTGGATCATTTATATGTATGTATGTGTGCATCATGTTGGATGCTGGATATGATCAGTTGGATCATTTATATGTATGTATGTACGCATCATGTTGGATGTTGGATATGATCAGTTGGATAATGTATATGTATATGCATCATGTCGGATGTGATTATTTGGATCATGTATATGTATATGCATCATGTTGGATGCTAGGACTATGTATCTGTGTATGTATCAGGTGGATACATTGTATGATCAAGTAGATCATGTATATTGATATGTATCAGGTGGATCATGTATTTGTATATGTATCAGGTGGATACATTGTATGATCAGGTAGATCATGTATGATGATATGTATCAGGCAGATACTGTGCATGCATCAGGTAGATGCATTGTATGATCAGGATAATCATCGGGATGACGAGCTTCAGGATGTTGCTCCAGATTACATGCAGCAGGATGATGCTGTGTTGATGATCAGGATGATCATGTGTACATCAGGATGATGTATGGTGAGTATCAGGTTGATACTCTGTGGCCGTGGACAGGTTGTGCAGATGAGCATGTAAGTAGACCTGGGAGATCTGGACAGGATGAAAAAGGTCTCAGATTCTCTTTCGAGGCATTGCTATGGGAGGACATGTAAGTAGACCTGGGATATCTGTACAGGATGAAAAAGGCCTCAGATGCTCTTTTGAGGCATTGTCCTATGGCATGTAAGTAGACCTGGGAGATCTAGATAGGATGAAAAAGGCCTCAGATGCTCTTTCGAGGCATTGCCATGACCACATGTAATAAGTCCTGGAGATATGGACAGGATGAAAAAGGCCTCAGATGCTCTTTAGGGTTCTTGCTTGGCAAGACACTCTTTTAAGGTTTTGTGGTGGGGGTCACATGTAATAAGTCCTGGAGATCTGGACAGGATGAAAAAGGCCTCAGATGCTCTGTAGGGTTCTTGCTTGGCAAGACACTCTTTTAAGGTTTTGTGACAGTCACATGTAATAAGTCTTGGAGATCTGGACAAGATGAAAAAGGCCTCAGATGCTCTTTAGGGTTCTTGCTAGTCAAGAGACTCTTTTAAGGTTTTGTGAAGCACGTAATAAGTCCTGAGGATTCCACAGTATGGCCAGTGATGATGAAGACCTATAGGTGGCGGGCCTACATCCAGTATGAAAAAGGACTGGCTCTGTAGAACTTCCTATGACGAGTAGATTCAGAGATTGATTGAGATAGCAGCAGCAATGACGATGACGATGATTTGAGGACGATGCATCGATGATGATGATCCAGAGAAGAAGACTAGTGCTAGATGATCTGTGTCGAGAAATACCTTCCTAGTTAAGAGGGAGTGTTGATGTATATGTAACTTCGGAATGTATTTCATATATATATTTATTGTACTCCTATAGAGATGTATTATTCCTCTATACGGAAGTGTCGTCATTTGTATTGACATGTGTCGCAAGTGTGTTAACTTGCCGATGGGTTATTAGACCACCTTGTAAGGGGTCGGCCCATATTAAAGTAACTAGGGGTTATTAGACTAAAGAAGACAAGTCGACCCCACTAGTTTATTAGGTAGGTCAGACAAGTATAAATAGAGATCGGGAGATCTCTATTTGATCATCTCATTATCTCACTCTACATCACTCGGAAAGTGGCGCACATGTGAGGAGGAGGATCAGCTCCTAGGAGGAATCTATCTCTATGTACTTTGGTTGTATCATTGCTCTCTCTATCTCTGAGGAAGTTGTGGGGTTTTCCACCTTAGTGTTTTCCCCACGGAAACTCTGTGTGTCTATTGTCTCTTATGTTTGCATCTTGTGATGATTGATATGCATTGAGATACTGTACATGTTATTCTCTCAGTAAAGATCCTAGAGTATTGTGAATTAATGCTAAAAAATTAACATGGCCTTGAGCTCCTCACCATGATTTTATAACAATATTACATCATTTACATTTTAATGCTATAGGGTCAAGATTGGGATGTGACATACTGATCCTTTTTTTTAGAGTGTCGAAGGCTTTATGCTCTTTGCCTCTCCACTGAAAGACATGTTTCACACTTGTAAACACATGTAAATGAGAAGCAATATATGGAAGTTAACAATAAGCTTCCTCCAGTATTGAGCTTCCCCCAGGAAGCTTTCTGACTTCGGTTACATTATCAGGCTTGGGCCAATTCCGAATGACCTCAACTTTAGAGGGATCAATCCTCAGATCAACACCCCCTACAATATAGCCTGAAGAAACCAAAGATGTATTTCCAAACTCACATTTGGACATCTTTAAATACAATTTCTCTTTTTCTAAAACATCTAGGACTTGCTTAACATGCTTGATATGATCCTCCCAAGTTTGACTGAATATGAGGATATCCTCTAAGTAGACTATTACAAAGTCATCAATGAATGGCTTAAATACATCATTCATAACCCACATGAAGGTTGTGGGAGCATTACAAAGCCCAAAGGGCATAACCATCCATTCATACAAACCTTGTTTAGTTTTGAAAGCAATTTTGCAAATATCATTTTCATGGATTTTGATCTGATGATAACTGCTTCTTAAGTCTAACTTAGTGAAATAAATTGCATTCTTTAACTAATCCAAAAGGTCATCAATACGAGGAAGAGGATATTGATTCTTTACCATGATTATGTTCAAAGATCTATAGTCCACGCATATCCGCCATGTACCATCCTTCTTTGGTACCAAAACAATCGGTGAACCACATGGAGAGGAACTCGGTCGAATGTCCCCTCTCTCAAGTAACTCTTGAACCTGCTTCTTGATTTCTGCATTTTTTATCACTGAAGATTGATACATACCAATATTCAGAAGAGGAACATCTTGTTGTAAATGGATCTCATGTTGTATTTCTCTTTTAGGAGGCAATCCTTTAGGTTCTTGGAATACTAAATCATACTTACCAACAACCTTAACCAATTCATCTTTAAGTTTAGAATCACAACCCTTAAAAGCATCAGTCTTATCAACATCTTTAGATTTAACAATCATGAGAATAAAACATTTACTAACATTTACTAATCTCTTCATTTGACTTGTAGAAACCAAAGATAGATTAGTTTTCACATGGTGAGATCGAACAATGTACTGAACACCATCCTCGGTAAACTGGTACTTGTTCTCTTCTCTATAGAAGATTGTTTTCCTATCATAAAGATAAGGGATACCTAATGCAATACCAGAAAAATCTAATGGGACCACATCCAAATCAACTTCATCCATAAATCCATAAGTGATTGCAAACCTCGGTCGACACTGCTTTGTAACTTGTAGCTATGCAATTTCACAAACCCATCCAAGTGGATATGGTTTGGGGTGTGAGTTAGTTCGCAAACCAGGCTTTTTAACTATCTCTTATGAAATCAAGTTAGCTTGTGATCCACTATCAAATAAAGTATCAATTTTAGTATCCTTAGAAATCACCCTTATGTGAAATAACTCACTCCTTTTCTTTTCATCATGAATAGGTTTAACTTTTGAAACATAATTAGAAGAAGATTTACCTTGTAAGCCCATGGCTGTAATTTTTGTCTCATCTCTAGATTCTCAACCCAAATCACGCTGAAGAGTGGCGATAGTCTTTTGATCTTCCTTTTTGTTCCGAAACTTCTATGGCTTAAGCTCCCGATGAAGCTTCCAACATTTGGATACATCATGACACCTTTTCTCATAACGTGTGCATGTGGGCTTATCTCCTCCTTTCTTCACGACAGTTGTGTGCTTGCCTTTCTCTTTACCTCTGAACTTGTTTCCACCCAGTTTGAGAGGCTTCTTGGTAAATTTATCAGGACTCTTCCCCTTAAATTCGATATGGGTGGCTTGAACACACACTTCATCTAGGTTAGTCGGATTGAACATAAGAACTGTATGTCTTAAGTAACTATGCAATCCTCCTATAAATATAAGAAGTGTCTCTCGAGTATAAAGAGGTATACCCAGCACTAATGCCCTCTTTCTAAACTCTTGTGTGTATTCTTGCACTTTCTGACCCTTGCCTTGTCTGGAATTCCTCCAGTCCATCATAGCCTACTACATATAACCCAACAGATAGAACTATTTTTTCAACACTGCAGTAAACTCATACCATAAGGAAATGACTTTACCTTTAGTAAGAAGATCCTCTAGAGTTTTTCTCTTCCACTAGATGAGAACAGTGCCACCAAGATAGAGTGTCATGGCCATCTTAATTTTTGCTTCATCACTTGCAAGTTTCTGGATCCTGCAATATAATTCAATTTGTCTATTCCAGTTATTCAATTTTTCAGCGTTAAGTTCTTTGTTAAACATAGGTAAATCGAATTTTACATCAAGATTTAATAATGGCATGTTAGCAACATCTTTTTGACGATCTTTAGAATGATGAGTATGAGAAGAAGTAGTAGAACTAGAACTTGAACTTGATCTGGAACTAGAAGGTGGAGATTCAGGTGGATCTCCTCCATTTCCTTGATTTATAGAAGCATTGTCACTATGCTTTTGCTTTCTTCTTTTGCTTCTTTGCTAGTATTTATTGGTAATCTGCAAACAACTTCTCAACCATATCTGACATTATGCAGAAGGCTTTATGGAAAGCCTTATCGTGCTCTGAACATGCATCATCATCTGCCATTTTCTCCCTTCGAATCGTACATTCATTTTATGGATCAAAAGGCACAAGCTCTCCTTCACCCGCCTTAAGCTTGCCCCTAGTAATCATTCACACACTCACAAATATATGGCTAAGCAGGCTCTGATACCAAACATGATACGAAATTGTAGGATCTTTTAATTAACCATGAATTATGTGTGAAGTTGTTGGAGCCAACATGAGGTCAGGGGTTTGATCCCCCTACCTGCCATATCTTTTGGTAACCAAAACCATATTGTGGCTAATCAGATTGCCACATGGAATCCTTCGATTGGTCCACGTACCTACCACTTATACCATAATCCCTGCCACTTGTCATCCTGCAACAAGTCCACGTAGATACCAACTCAACTTGTTATGCCCAGTCACCTGCCAAGTCTCTTGCCACATGGCGCATCCTGGAGATGCCATGCCAGTAGTATGGTCCACCTGTATGGGCCACGTGGCACCCCTATTTTTTGCCATTTTGTTGTCTTGCCGAAATTTCATAACACGATATCTTTCACATCCAGAGTCTGTTTTTTATGAAACGAGTGTCGTTGGAAAGCTCTTGGAGGGCCCTACGCAACGACGTGCTTTTGTTCAGCATTTGAAGACTTTGATTTTTGGTCATTTTAGGAGATCCTCCTGGATCAATAAGTTACGATTTATCCATACATCCACTTCAAGTTATCCATTCATCAACTACAAGTTATTTTTAAATTTATTATTATTATAATTGTTTATTTTAAATTTTGAACAACTACCATAGAATCAATTTAGACAGTACACTTGTCTCATCCTTGTACAATCGTAGAAAAGAATAGGTCGTAGTCCACCCCAAATTCTACTAGTACAACCACTTAACTTGTGGCTGGTGAACACCGATAGGCCACAAGTTAAGTGGCATGAATAAGTTATATGTTATTTGTTCTCTCAATTTTCTAGTTAAACTATGCCATGAACTGCCCGTTATCCATGCATCACGAACTAACCCTTATCCATACATCAACTAAGAGTTATCCATGCATCAACTACCAATTATATATATATATATATATATATATATATATATATATATATATAATTGTTTATTTTGAATTTGGAACAACTGCGATAGAAACAATCTGGACAGTACACTTGTTTCATCATCGTGCAATCTAGGAAGCATAGGTACTAGTCCACCCCAAATTCTAAAATAAACACATATCGGTATAAAAATAAAAATGCCCATTGGCATAACAAAAGAAGAAACTAAATATTTAGTTGTATGCTAAGTATATGTCTTAATTTTTCTATTTAATTAAATCTATGATTTGAAAGAGTTAATGGAATTTTTTTATGATAACTCCAATTTCAACATTAAAAGTTTTTCTTGCATTCATTGTTTTCATATGTGTAAAAAATAGACTCCTTGTTCATAATTGATTTTTTCTCTTTATTTTGTCATATTCAAATAAACAAAATCAATTTGATTTAGAGAAACAAAAACTTTGTGCATTGCATCTTTTTTTTTTCAGAAGAAAAAGAGCTTCTTGCTATTCATTAATGGATCAAGGAAACTTCACAATAGATCTAGTGTCTCCTATCAAAACCTTCTATATAGCTAATTACATTCTTAGGCTCATTCCAACTCAAATAAATTATCTTATATCTATTTTCTAATTCACATATCCATGCAAGATCGCTAAAACCAAAAAAATCAGTAACAAATCTAGTTACCTGCTAGTTCCATTCTTCTCTCTATATTGGTAAGTGCATATGTGAGCCCATCCATCTAACATCTTCAAACCCTTCTTGGACAAAGAGTCTGCAATCATATTAAACCTTTTGACCACATGTGCAAATCTTATGACCTCAAATTTTTTTAGAGATCCCATGATCCTTTCCTTCCCATATGTTAAGCTTGGAACTTGTAGATGATGTTTGCCGGAAATCCAATTAATGATTGCAGACGAATCCCCATATATCATAATCCTCTTAACCCCATACTTCTTTGCCAAGAATATCATTCCCCACAGGGCAAGTAATTCCGCCTTGGAGTTACTTCCCCAGCCACATCCAAAAGTCATTTCAAGATGATAATGGTGATCCATTATAACCAAGCAACATGCACCACATTTTCCCTTTTGTGCCGCTCCGTAAAAAATGCCCATCAGTTCTGTGTTATAAATATTCAGGATCTCATAAATTGTAGTGCCAATATTTGGCTGATTAACCTGATAGACTGATAATATTGATTTATAAATAAGATCACCCCACCCATTTTAAAGACCTTGTCATCAAATAAAGCCGTGTTCTACATACGCTAGATTCCCCATTAAAAGAGTAATGGGAAGGTGATCTGATTTATGCAATGCTGAAACCATGCAGTCAAACAAGCATATATTGAATCACCAGACCATGAACCCGATATCCCAAACCTGTATGAAACCTCGTCCCAAAGTTGTAGCATGAATGGACATTGAGCAAATAAATGTTGTACATTTTCTTCTGCACCCATGCATAAAGAACATACAGAAGGCCCAACTGCGCCATGTGTTCTGTATCGATCACCATTCATGAACTGGTTATTAAAAGCAAGCCAAATGAAAACCTTGATCATTATCAGAATATTCCAGTGCCATAATTTATTGCACAACCACTTAAATTCCCGATCCATAGCATTTACCATCGCCTCATATACTAATTTCTTAGAAACAAACTCAAACATCACCCCACCAAAAGACCAAAACAATTGCACATATTTCTCTTGTTATATAGAAAGAAGAATATAGGTAAATATCACTCATATTCACTTGCATGTGATAGAGATTCCATGTTTTTAATATTGAATAGACAAGTCCAATAAAGTAATCAACAATGCTTTGCAACAGTCTAATTTAATATTTCTGATCAAAGTGGAACAAAATTTCAAAGTTTGGCTTTAGTAGATCAAATCTCCAACCACTATTGTTTTGGGATTTTTAGATAAAATTTTAATTGGGATTTTTGGATAAAATTTTAAATGTTTAATATAAGACGTGATTTACTCAGGGAGCAAAATTTACGGTATTCTAAGACCTAAATATTTGAATTTTAAATGTTTTAAATATATAATAAAAAAAACCAAAAGAATGATTGCAACTCCATGTAGTACCTAAGATACACACCAAGATATTGCTCTATACATAACTGTAAACTATTTTATTTTTACAAAACGAACATTTACAAGATCCTAGAATTTAGGAAATAACTAAAATAAATTCAAAAAGAAATAGTAACTCTTTTGGATTAACATTACATAATTTTTATTGAACAGTGTGACCCGTCACTTCAATTTTCCTTTACCTGCCCGACTATCCACGTGGTTATTGATCGCCTGCATTGTACAGCTTTTGAGTGAGTTTGGTGCGCTTGTGTAATTGTGCATGGAAATCTCAGAGGAATTGAAGTGTGTGACCTGTCCCTTCACTTTCGCTTTGCCTGCCCGCCTATCCACGTGGTTATCGACTGCCTACATTGTACAGTTGTCCATTGAAAGTTCAATGGGCTTGGCATGCTTCTATCATTGTGCATTGAAAGCTCAGACGAGTCCGCTACATTTCTCTTTGGCTCCAGAGATGAGCAAAAACGAGGAGTAGCGGGTTTGATGTGTACTGCTATTTATATATCTCTGTATCACCTTCATTGCCATATTTAGCTTCCCCTCAAATTTTCAGTCTTCAAGGAAACTTCTGAAATATGTTGTCCGTTGCTTTTCTATCGCCCGCCCTTCATACATTTCCAATTTATGTCACTATTTTCCAATGTCCCTACTCTTCCATGCTTTCCTCGGGTCCAGTGAAGAATGCAATGGTTCTACAAGGTTCGGGGAGCGCATTACAAACATTGTGGCCAGGCGAGTCACAGGTAAATCGGAATTTTTTGTGTTAAGTATGTTTGTATTTAGTCTCTGTTAGCACTGCACTGCTCCGCGATGTCTCAAAACGAACTTGAAAGATTTTGTAGATGAAAATCATAATCTAATGATAAATAGCTTTCTATGGTTGAAAACATTGCAATGTGTGAATGTCTTTGTAGGAATATTTGCACATGCCGATTTGTTTGTTTGACTTTTATGCATATGCAATTGCACTGAAACTGAAGAAGAGCATACCGGGGTTGGTGCAGTGGCCAAAGCTCAGAATCCTAGATGTTGGTGGGTTGTCTGAGTTAGAAGAGCTGCCAATTACTACTATGGAAACATTGCCATCTTTGGAGGAGTTATGGGTAGATGGGTGTGTGAAGCTGAAGAGCACGCGACAAAGCTTAGAATCCCAAGTGTTCGTGGGTTGTCTGAGTTAGAAGAGCTGCCAAGTATGGAGCCATTGACATCTTTGGAGGAGTTGTGGGCAGACGGGTGTGTGAAGCTGAACAGCATACGTTGCTTGGAGCACGCGACAAAGCTTAGAATCCTAAATGTTGCTGGGATGTCCGAGTTAGAAGAGCTGCCAAGTATGGAAACATTGACATCTTTGGATAAATTGTGGGCAAATAGATGTGTGAAGCTGAAGAGCATACGGGGGTTGGAGCACGCGACAAAGCTTCAATTCCTAATTGTTAAAGGATGCTATGATTTAGAAGAGCTGCGAAGTATGGAAACATTGACATCTTTGGAGGGGTTGTGGGCAGACCGGGTGTGTGAAGGTGAAGAGCATACGGATGTTGGAGCAAGCGACAAAGCTCATACGGATGTTACTGGAATGTTCGAGTTACAAGGGCTGCCAAGTATGGAAACATTCACATCTTTGGAGCAGTTGTGGGCAGAGGGGTGTGTGAAGCTGAAGAGCATAGTGGGGTTGGCGCAACTGATAAAGCTTCAGAGGCCAAGTCTCTCTTTTTCTCCGAGTCAGAGGAGGAGGGCGTTGAACATTGTATGATGTTGGAGATTCATGATGTATCTCGATGTAAGGTAGCTCAGCGGTTTTGTTGAAAGAAGCAGTTTCGCAATGGATTTCATTATTCTCAAAGCGGCCATAAACGCTGCAATAGGTATATGGCTGCTTTATAATTGTCTATGCTATGTTGTTGATAGCACATCTATCAAAGCTTTTTAATCCCAGGTTAGAACACACGGGTTTATACAATGCTGTTTTTATAATTGTATTATGATTATTTAGGGTTTTTTATCATGGAAAACAGAGTGATCGATAATGCTGTTTTTGTAACAATGTTGTGATTATCGGGGGTATGCTTTTTTTATCAAGGGAAACAGAGTGAATAGTAAGTTTGGTTTACGATTTGACTTACTATTCGTGGTTGATGGTTAATTTTATTGTGGTGGATGGTAACATTAAATACGCCACCCTGGCTGCGAGTTGACAGCGCAGCCAGGCTTTATGGCTTGAAAATGATCTCCAGCGTCCACTTGGACAGGCGGATGAAACAAGGGTTTTGAAAGGGTTTAATGCTTTTCCGGATGTCTTAACCTCCATTATTGTTATGGTTGTTGTCGGCGAGCTCTGTATGAAGAGGCTCTGCGTCGAAAATGGTGTCCTGCAAAACTTGGGGAAACTATGTTGTAAATGATGATAGCGTTTCGTTGTTGGTTGTTGGTTGTTTCTCGAGGTAAAAAAAAAAAAAAGGAAAGTTGGAAGCTGCCAGCATATCTCTTCCAGGTTGCTGCGACTGGAGCACACTCTTGTGGATGCTTCGAGCCGCCGTTATCAAGGTAAAACTTTAATTCTCATCAGCAATTTTTATAGCAAGCTCTTTCTTCTTTTTCATTCGGAGTTTAATGCATACGTTTTTCTTGCAGGTGGCTTGGAGTGATAAGGGCGCCAGGAGGAGCGGACCCCTGGCCATAATCGCCCACTGAACAGTTAAGGAGTTCCAATCCTGTCAACTTCATTCTTAGTTAATAGTTTGTTAAAGTTTTGACTTCGGTTGTTTTTGGCAGGTGGAGGGCGCTGGCGAGGTTGGCGACAGGGTCACCTCCTCCGAGGCCCGCGTCTTAAGACGCCAAGGTAAAGAGTTGACCCTACTAGCTATTGTTTAAAGTTTTTTTACAAGGAAATAACACCCACATATGCTAAACGCCTTAATGTTTGCTGCAGGTAACCTTCGACAGGTTTGAAGTGCGAAGAAGGGATTCGGTACTAGCTTTCATAAGATAAGTTAACTGTGCACCGGTCCATCCTTGGGTTTGTGATCTGCCGGTTAAGGGCTTTACGCCTTCTCTACTCCGGCATCTATTATATTTTATTTTTAACCGGTTGTATGTGTTATTGACTGCAGTTAGGTTGTGAGTGTCATCGCAGCTAGCTCAAACTCTGTAATTGTTTTTAATGATTAAGGCTGTAATGGCGTTTAGCGTAAGCCATTGGCTTACTACCATGAGAATGCGAACAGTGGTTTCATTCAAATACTATTGACATTTTAAGATCTTATTTACTATTGAAAACATGATTTTTTATTGAAATTAAATTGAATATAAAAATTTTGAAACATTAATGAATAGCAACTTTTCTAACTCGGACAGCCCATTAACATTTAGGATTCTAAGCTTTGTCCCGTGCTCCAGCCCCCGTATGCTCTTCAGCTTCACACATCCGTCTGCCCACAACTCCTCCAAAGATGTCAATGTTTCCATACTTGGCAGCTCTTCTAACTCAGACAACCAACGAACATTTAGGATTCTAAGCTTTGACACGTGCACCAACCCCCGTATACTCTTCAACTTCACACACGGCTCTGTCATCTACACCTCCAAAGATAAATTAATTGGAGGGAGACCAGAAGCCATTCCAGCCTTGATAAATCTTCATCAACTTCGGCCGTGGCGGCCATGGAAGGAGGAAAGCCCACCATGCATTCTTGAGTCTTTAAGAAGAAGAAAAGAATAGCGGATTAGCAAATCAAACTCTTCAGAATAAAAGGTGGGAATCTATCAAATGGACATGATAGACTTGCACTATGAACAACTGATCAACCACAAACTTGATATCTTCAAACTTAATTTTTGCTCAAAAAACTCAAACAATCTCATAGCCATAGCCAGGCACTAGTGGGAAGTGGTTGTGGGCAGCAGGGTAGATTGTTTGAGTTTGGTTTTCATCTGTCTAATGGACGGATTCAAGTTTGGACCAATTTTTTGTTTAGAGTCTCACTCTCACAAAGTTGTAGTTTGACTGAAATGATTTTGTTGTGAATGCCCGAAAAACCAAAACACCAACAATATACTATGTTATGATAGATTCTAAACTAAGAATGTAAAGAAACTTTAGAAAGACGTTGTTCTCATTAATTGTGAATTTCAAACAAGCTAAGAAAAAGTGATGAACAAACAAAAAATTACCCTATCTTCAGATTAAAAATAGACTCATTCTTGCCGAAAGTATGAACTAAGAATGTAAAGAACCTTTAGAAGACATTGGTGCATAGTTAATGTAAAGAACCTTGGCCCATAGTTTTTGCAGGCACATATATCATCGTTGCCAAGTGCTGGGAAACTTAACCCTCCTACGCTGCCACTTAGCCCTTGCTGCCACTTGCGCTTCATGCATGGTGCTACCACCCATGCTGCCACTTTGCTTCACGCCTGACAAGAACTGTGGATAATTGGTATAGCCTATAAGACCTAAGGAACTTTCAAGAACTCTGAATACTTGGTCGAGAGTCCAAGAACAATCTTTGCTTCAATTTATTTTTCTCAAAAAAATTGTTTTTCTTTAATATGTTTTTCTTGTTAGCAGACACAGGTAGCAACAATGGACATGGCAATATATTGCAAACGACATGGTTGTATATTGCAAAGATTCAATGCTGTTGAAAATACCTCAGTCACTTATTCCAAACATTTAGGCGATTTGGGTAGTTACCACTATTCTTTTTTGTGTAATGCATTCGAAGTAGCGAAGGTTTCTTATATTTTCGAATTCATTTCCGTTCAATAGAAATGCATAATAGCAAAGATGTTAAATGTGCATTTTAGCAGAAGACTACTATATCCCTTAATGAAAATATGGTTGGAAGCCTGCAGAGTTACAGAACCATTTAGCATATTAAATGTGTGTGAATTTGTAACAATATATCATCATTGAGATGATGATTTCACAGATATATGAAAATGATAGGTGGCTCTATATGCTGTGCTCAATATTAGTTGCTCTGCTCTCTATGCCCTGCTGCTCTGCTAATTCGCTGGCTAATTTCTTGCTACACTAATTCGCGACTATGCTAATTCGTAGCTATTCTAATTCGGAACCGGGGAGCGGATAGACAGGGAGGAAGCTTAGATAAAAGAATATGCTCCCGGCATTGGTTTTTTTGTAGAAAGCTTTACCGCCGAGACCAAGCAGGGCAGGACGAAAGCCTTGCTACGGAAGCATTGCTTCCACCTTATCCCAACCTTCCATTTGCTTATACCTTCCACCGTAAAGCTCCTTACCTTTTTATTCTTGTAGCTGAGGGATTGAGTAGGCTGATGTCTGAGGCTAAAAAACAAATAAAAGCCTGCAGAGTTACAGAACCATTTAGCACATTAAATGTGTGTGAATTTGTAGCAATATATCTTCATTGAGATGATTATTTCACAGAGATATGAAAATGATGAGATTTTCACATATCTTCATTGATGTGATGGTTTCACATAAGAAGATTATTAATAAGAAAAGAGCACTCAGCAAAAACTCAAATATCTTGCACACACATAGTTGTACAAAGAAACAATGTATGTGCGCAGTGAACAATAGATTTCATGTACTTACAACCAGTGAACTTAAGCATCAATGCTAAGATTGCAGATATTAAGCAATATAAGACCTCTGCTAGCCAGGAAAGTCTCTTCGAACAGAGAATTAACAGTAGCTCTTCATACTTGGCAGCTCTTCTAACTCAGACAGCCCACGAACATCTAGGATTCTAAGCTGTGTTGCGTGCTCCAACCCCCGTATGCTCTTCATCTTCACACACCGCTCTGCCCGCAACTCCTCCAAAGATGTCAATGTTTCCATACTTGGCAGCTCTTCTAACTCGGACAGGCCATTGACAAATAGCATTCTAAGCTTTGTCGTGTGCTCCAACCCCCGTATGCTCTTCAGCTTCACACATTCCTGCGGCCCCAACTCCTCCAAAGATGTAAATGTTTCCATGCTTGGCAGCTCTTCTAACTCGGACAGGCCATTGGCAATTAGGATTCTAAGCTTTGTCGCGTGCTCCAACCCCCGTATGCTCTTCAGCTTCACACACTGTTCTGTCCCCAACTGCTCCAAAGATGTCAATGTTTCCATACTTGGCAGCTCTTCTAACTCGGACAACCCAGTAACATTTAGAATTCTAAGCTTTGTCGCGTGCTACAACCCCCGTATGCTCTTCAGCTTCACATACCCCTCTGCCCGCAAAATCCTCCAAAGATGTCAATGTGTCCATACTTGGCAGCTCTTCTAACTCAGACAGGCCATTGACAAATAGCATTCTAAGCTTTGTCGCGTGCTCCAACCCTCGTATGCTCTTCAGCTTCACACACTACTCTGCCCACGACTCCTCCAAAGATGTCAATGTTTCCATACTTGGCAGCTCTTATAACTCGGACAGGCTTTTGACAATCAGCATTCTAAGCTTGGTCGTGTGGTGCAACCCCCGTATGCTCTTCAGCTTCACACACCCATCTGCCCACAACTCCTCCAAAGATGTCAATGGCTCCATACTTGGCAGCTCTTCTAACTCGAAAAACTTGCAGGATAAAACCTTAAAGTTTGGTTTACGATTTGACTCACTGATGGTTAATTTTATTGTGGTGGATGGTCACATTAAATACGCCACCCTGGCTGCGTCCACTTGGACAGGCGGATGAAACAAGGGTTTTGAAACGGTTTAATGCTTTTCCGGATGTCTTAACCTCCATTATTGTTATGGTTGTTGTCGGCGACCTCTGTGTGAAGAGGCTCTGCGTCGATCATGGTGTCCTGCGAGACTTGGGGAAACTATGCTGTAAATGATGATAGTGTTTCGTTGGTTGTTTCTCGAGGTTAAAAAAAAGGAAAGTTGGAAGCTGCCACCATATCTCTTCCAGGTTGCTGCGACTGGAGCACACTGTATGGTTGCCTCGAGCCGCCATTATCAAGGTAAAACTTGAACTCTCATCAGCAATTTTTATAGCAAGCTCTTTCTTCTTTTTCATTCGGAGTTTAATGCATACGTTTTTCTTGCAGGTGGCTTGGAGTGATAAGGGCGCCAGGAGGAGCCGACCCCTGGCCATAATCGCCCACTGAACAGGTAAGGTATTCCAATCCTGTCGACTTCATTCTTAGTTAATAGTTTGTTAAAGTTTTGACTTCGGTTGTTTTTGGCAGGTGGAGGGCGCTGGCTAGGTTGGCGACAGGGTCACCTCCTCCGAGGCCCGCGTCTTAAGACGCCAAGGTAAAGAGTTGAGCCTGCTAGCTATTATTTAAAGTTTTTTTACAAGGAAATAACACCCACAGATGCTAAACGCCTTCTTAATGTTTGCTGCAGGTAACCTTCGACAGGTTTGAATTGCGCGAAGAAGGGATTCGGTACTCGCTTTCATAAGATAAGTTAACTGTGCACCGGTCCATCCTTGGGTTTGTGATCTCCCGGTTAAGGGTTTTACGCCTTCTCTACTCTGGCATCTATTATATTTTTATTTTACCTAGTTGTATGCGTTATTGACTGCCTAAATCTTAAACTGGAAGTTAGGTTGTGAGTGCCATCGCAGATGGCTCAAACTCTGTAATTTTTTTTAATGATTAAGGCTGTAATGGCTTACGACCATGAGAATGCGAACAGTGGTTTCATTCAAATACTGTTTACATTTTAAGATCTTATTTACTAATGAAAACGTGATTTTTTATTAAAATTAAATCAGCAATGACATCTAAGAATATGCATTATAGGTTGTGCTTATATCAGCAATGACATCTAACAGGGGAAGCGAAGACCAAATTGGCTTCAAATTTGAGTGTATGAAACAAGTAGGGACTACACCAATTTTTAGGGCCTGGGACATAAGGGATAGTAGAGACTACACCAGTTTTCAGGGCCCATATGATAACCTGCAAGGTTAACACTATTGACTGTATAAAGGAGGGTTTTATTGTTGCCTAGTGGGTTTTCACACTTGTATATTGAAAGGTTAAAAGTGAAATCTCAGTGTTTTTTTAAATAAGTTTGTTTGTTTTCCCTCGTATCTTTACGTGGATTTTTTCAAGTTTCTATAGTTTTAATGTGGTGAAGGACCATATTATTCTTCATTCGCCTCAATATCTCTGGAGAGCTCGACCTTTCTTCTCCCATGGATCCATCCATTGTATTCTGGGTTAAAGGTTCTCTATTCAATTCTTTGTTTTCATCAATCTTCAACTGACTCTTTTTATTAGGTACTTCTTCTTTCTATTCATCTTTGTTTCTTTCTTGCTTATATAAACTTTTTCACCAATGTCTCTTTTGGGTCATGATTTTGAAGTTTTTCGTTGGTTTTACCCAACTCCCAAAAATCTTCATAGAGCCCTTCTTTGTTATGGCGTTGTGAATTTTTTTCGGTCTGAAGCATTCCAATTGCATCCTATATAATATAGTCCTCATATAAAATTCTTTTTATATGCCTTTCTAGGGAGATCTCTGGGAGTATCGTCCACTGGGTTGCATGATGATGTTATTTCTAAAAAGTGAACCTTGAAGACACAGGAGCATATGGTGGAAGTGGAAGTTCGGTGGTAGGAGTTGCTTCTCCAAGCCCAGGGTGGTATAGTGATTAAATTACATCTTTGAAAACAACTTTACATACGCATTTTTCCAATGAAGGTTATCTCAAAAAGTCGGAGAACAAGGTTTATCCGATGTATTGAGATCATATTCTTCCAAGTGGCATTCTTCTCTTTCATCTCTTGTCAATTACATTGTTGCGTGATCCGATGTATTGAGATCATATTCTTCCAAGTGGCATTTTCTTCTCTTTCATCTCTAGTCAATTACATTGTTGCGTGAGGTTGTGTTTTTATTGTAGTTTTTTGTTTATTGATGTGGGATGGTTAATATGATTGATTATGAATGCCTTCGCACATAATGGTGCTTTGACGTGGAGGTCGATATGTTCCGAAATGATATGTGGCATTTACCATGATATTTTTGTGGTTTTTGAGATTAGTTAAAATAACAAACTTACATTGGTCAACCATGGATATTTATGGATAGAATGATGACTTATGTTTATATTTGTTAGGTTAACGGTTACCTATTGCATACTTGGTGAATATTTTTTGTAGTGCTTATTTATAATAAAATATGACATTTTGGAGTAGCTTATTCCTGTTTAGGATGTTGTATGAAATCTTCTACTGTAAATATTGTAGGTTGTCTTCTTGTGTAATTTCCAGGACATTATAAAATATCACATTGTGAATATTTTTTACTGTCTATTTAAAAGATGACATTTCGGAGTAGCTTAAATTCATATTTAGGATGTTGTATGGAATCTTTTATTATGAATATTGTAAGTTGAGTGGAATCTTTTATTATACCTGCGGGGAGGGCAGACATTATAAAAATATTTTGTACTCTTTTTTTAAAAGATGACATTTCGGAGTAGCTTAAATTCATATTTAGGATGTTGTATAGAATCTTTAATTATGAATATTGTAAGTTGAGTGGAATCTTTTATTATACCTGCGGGGAGGGCAGTGTATATATTGTAATCGATAATTGGTCAACTTACTATTAGTTCATGTTTTGACCAAAAAATTATCACGATTGCCCTTAGTTTCACATTGTGCAATTTTTTCTATTATTTTTAAGAAATATTAAATACCATTTAACTGTCACTTGATTGGATAATAGGATGAAGGTGTTATTGCCCAAGCGACGGCGTAAATCTTGGAGTTAGAAAAGGTGTTTAATGCATCGATTGACCTTCTCATGCCCTCCTGCCACCGCGCCACCGCCCCTGTCCGCATAACCGCAGCTGCACCGCCTCTGTCACTGCCTCTCCATGGTCACAGCCACCTGGATACCGCCTCTGTCACCACTTCTCCATGGTCACGGCCACCGCCTCTTCATGGTACACTAACCATACAATGTTGTGGAAGCCTTTGTTGTTGCGCCATCTATTTACATGCATATTCATACAATGTTGTGGAAGCCTTTGTTGTTGAGCCATCTATTTACATGCATATTCTTGAGGTACTTTTCCAAGTCGAATCGACTTAGCACATTCAATCTTCGTTCGGCACAATGGAAAGCATTGGAAACTGGATTCATTTATCAGCTGTATCCTTTTTACAGTGGCGTGGGCCTCCATTTTGAGCAATTACAATGCCTACTTGCTTGAGAAATTCAGTTAATTGCTTTGCCTTCATTGTTTCTGATGTGGTTTAATTATTAAAAAAGATCTTCCTATCATTGCACTAGCGTAGAAGTGCTTGGAGCTCTTTTAGGTAGTTGCTTTTTCCTTGTACTAAATCCATTTCTAACAGAAAGTACAAGAATAATTCCACAGACACCAAAATCATTGCTTAACTGTTTCTGTGCGTATTCATCGTGAAAATGAAGCAGGGAAGGCGGTTAGCTGCTCCAAAGAGAGAAATTTAGAGCCAAGGACTCGTCTACAAAGGGTATCGTACACAGTACACACAGCTTTGCATGTATGATAATAACATTTATGGAATTCTGTCAGAAGATCTTGGTAACTTTGTTATTCCAAGCCAGTCCACTGCTCTTTCTCTTGCTCCTGATCTTGTTTTATGAGGTAAACAGAAACAACATTGTAACAAACTTCACCGGAGGATTGTCAACCGTACAGTTTCAAGCCTTAAAACAATAGGATTGATCATTAATTGAACATCATGTAATACAAGTTCAATATAACTCGAATTGCTAGAAATAAGATCTCTGCATTTATAGCATATTCTTCCTATTTATCTTTCTAGATATTCTCGAGTTCTAGATGTGGTCAATCTAGTTGTTTACCTGGAACCTATCGAGATTGAAGCATCATTAGCGGAGACACCAGTTTTCATCAGATTTATGACCCCGCTTGTTACATCTATCCCAGTTGTTTTAGAGACCCCGGTTCATAAAGAGCTCCTGGTTGGTACATCTATTCTCCCCCGGTTAGTTATAGAGCCCTGTAGAATGAGGGGCTACTCTACTAAGCTACTTAGCTGCTGGGCTGGATACAGGACTGGGCTTGGATAATAGACTTGGATAATTGTATTATGTAATTAGCTACACGGCTGGGTTAATCAACTGCGCTATTCAACCGCTTGGCTTGGATACCGGGCGAGACAACAGCATATCCAGTAGTTTATATTTACCAAGGGAAAACATCAGTAGCAGGGGTAGAAGCAATAGCACCTAGAGCACAAACTAAAGAAGCAGGAGCAGGAACAGCTCTCTACATGCCAGACTTAGTAAATGAAATAAAAGAATGGGGGTAGGCACTTACTGCTTTCCTAGGACCTTCCTACTTTTGGGTTATCTTTTATTTTCTAACAACTTCTGATTAAAATCAGGGAACCCGATCCCCCAATTTTCCCCGCTTTTGCACTTGAAAATCATCCTCCGAGTAACCCCCCAGAGGCACTAGCCACTTTCCACGTTTCGTCTTATTTGCTCTGTTTGGGTTCAACTTGGACTAAGGCAACTAGGTACATAGAGACAGGCTAAAGCCAAGGCTTGTCTATAGAGGCTAGAACATGGAAATAACCAACATGTGCTCGACATCAAAAGCTGCTTTTACCCTGGTTCTTCATAGTTCTTCAGCTACTGATTCAAGTGCTTATGCTTCTTTTGCTTCAACTGAGTTAACTGGGTTGTGGGTTAACCACTGCCAAGTTCCAATTTATTCATAGTTTTTCAATGCAAAAATAAATAAACAGTATGAAAAAACTTAATATTCCATTAAAACATTTATATTAACTTATGACAAATGAGAGAACGCTAGTTCAGGGTTTTGAGAGAGAAACTAAAATAGCAATATCAACATGTTTGTTGAGTTGGTATTTAGAAATGTAATATAGGTTCAGACACATAACCATTTGTCCCGCCCTCCATTGAATACAGTGAATCAGCAAATTACTTAGCGATTTCAATAGTCGAAAGTCGATGCCGGTAGACTGAGACTCCACTACAGTTAATCATGACGGGAAGAGCTAGGCCATTCTTGGAAATTTCCTCGATGACGTCTCTCATCACTGCTCCACCTTGGACTGTAATTGTCATGGCAGTCTTGTTGATTCCAATCAGAAATGCATAGTTCTGTGTGGAGATGATCAATCCATTGTCTCCAACATTGACTAGTTTGGAGATGTTGTGATCCAGAGTCCTTACCACTTTTGTCTTTTGTCTTTTGCTTGTTTTTCACAGTACGGGAAATGACATGAAGAATATTGGCCTCTGATTTGGGAGACGCAGCCACTACAGCTCTGCAAATACTTCGACCCTCCCAAATTCCTTGATAATTAAAGATCTTGCATCCTCTGTACAAGGGTGTAAACTCGGGTTTCATCCAATTATTCTCCAGCCCATTATCCAGCCTCCATGGTTATCTCAAGACTATCACATCCCTGCAATATTGCCACATCATCTTACCATGTTTTCATGAGCTGGCGGCATGACCGCTTACCACATTGCATGCATGCATGCATTATTATTTCCTTATTCCTCGTGGCACAGTGCGGTGTACGACATTCTATTGTCAAGAGATTTACTTGCTTTATTTACAACGTTGCATGCATGCATGCATTGACATTGACAGGTGGACACGATGGGGGAAAGAATGGAAGAATATTTCACTATCGCTCTGCTATAAAAATCTACAAACCTGAAGACTCTAATGCATTGCTTTCCAGGTTTTGTAAGGCCTTCATCATCTACATTCCAGCAGTGCACTGGCATATTAAAAATATTTATAGTTCCTTATGATATGTGCAGAGAACCCTCTAATCTTCGTCTGTAAACTCAGGTTCTTTTAGAAATAAATTACATTATTAATCTATTGTCAAACTCTAGTAAGCACACTTTGCCAGGGATTGCAAAAAGAGAACGGAAGTAGAGGAGGTAACAAACAAAGCTGAGCAATGGTCCCAGGTGCAGAAAACAAACAAGTCAAAGCTTAACAACAGTAAAAAAGGGAAAGAGACAGACAAAGTGCCCAACTCAGCGGGGCAGCAACAAGGAGAGGGAAGCACATCAGCAGTAAAGCCAAGGGCAGAAGTCAAAGTTCTGAAAGCTCCAGCAGCAACTAAAAACTCCTTTGTAACTCTCAGCACCTTAGAAGATATGCCACAGTCAGCAACATTGGACACTGAACAGCAGACCACTTCTCTCGAAAGGGTTCAAGAAAGGACTGAAAATCTGATACCTCAAGCTCAATCCCCAAGTGGAACTTCTTCCCCTCTCTCCTATGCGGAAATGGCAAGGAAGAAACCGGTGGAAAACTCTGGCTCATCTGAAGATGAGACATTTGACAAACCTACAAAGAGAGCAGGAAGGAAATCTCTCAAAGATGTAAGAAAGGAAGAGGCAGAGAGACATAAAATGCAAGGTAATCAATCCACCACTGAAATGTGTATTGGCAGAAAAACTAGAACTAGAGGAGGAAAGGGAGGCCCTATTCCTGGCTCATCTGAAGATGAGACATTTGACAAACCTACAAAGAGAGCAGGAAGGAAATCTCTCAAAGATGTAAGAAAGGAAGAGGCAGAGAGACATAAAATGCAAGGTAATCAATCCACCACTGAAATGTGTATTGGCAGAAAAACTAGAACTAGAGGAGGAAAGGGAGGCCCTATTCCTCCACTATCTGGGAAATAATGCGGCTCATCTCTTTGAACTGTAGAGGGTTGGGGAACCCCGCCAAAATTGATGTTGTAAAAAATTTGCTGAAGTCTGAAAACCTTGAGATCCTCATGCTCCAAGAAACCAAAGTTGGAGGGGAAGCCCTCCTTGAGATAAGTAAATCGAAGTGGAATAAAAATGCTGGGAAAGTTGTTAGTGCAAGGGGCACTGTCGGAGGGTTGGCTACACTTTGGGAGGACAACAAATTTCACTTGGAGAGCGCATACGAGACACAGCATTGGATATTCACTGAGCTCTGCCATGCAACCAGTAAGATGACTATTGCCCTAGTCAATCTTTATGTTCCAGTTATGTACGCTGAGAAGAAAGAATGCTGGTATTCTTTGGCTGAATTTTTAGATTTGCGTTCTCCCAAGAATATACTTAAATTTAATTTTCGAACCCAAGGAGAAGCGAGGAGGCATCATGAGCAGGGATTATCTTCTTCCTTTTGTTGAAAATCTAGTGCAGCAGTGGGATTTGATAGACTTTAAACCAAAAAAAGGGCTCTATACCTGGTCAAACAATAGAGTTGGGGAGTCACATATATTAGCTCGATTGGACAGATTCCTTTTGCAAAGTACCTTTCTGGAAGAAAAGAAGATCATCTACTCTAAAATTATGCATAAGATGAGTTCTGACCACAAGCCCATCGTTTTACAGTTTGATGAAGAGGTAAACCTGGGACCCATCCCCTTCCGGTTCAACCCTCTCTGGGTTGAAAGAGGGGTTTGTTGAAACGGTTCTGACGGCTTGGAGGAGCATTCCTGTCAAAGACTCACCTAGTTTTGTGTTGGAACAAAAACTTAAAGCCACCAAATTGGTTTTGAAAAATTGAATAAAAAAGCCCACCATTTCTCCTACAAGTTGTCGAAAGCAGTCTACCAATCAGCTGCTCGAAATGCAATTTGAGTTGGAGAACAAAGAAATTACACCCACGGACATCCAGATTGAAAAAGCATCACAGCTCTCCATCCTCCGCTCTTATAGGCAAGAAGAAGATTATTGGAGACTTAAGTCCAGAAGTCTTTGGCTCAATTCAGGAGACAAAAATACTAAATACTTTCACAAATAGTTCAAATCCCGGCTTTCTCGTAATCACATAGATGAAATTCAGTCTTCAGATGGAGTTGTCCAGAAGGAAGTAGATCAATTAAAAGGCGCAGCATCTGCCCATTTCCAGCAGCTCTTTACTGAAGAAAGCATGGGCTGTGAGGAGGACTTTTCTGCCTTTCTTAATTACATACCCCGGCTGGTCGAAGAGAAGGATAATTCTGATCTTTTGTAGCCTTTCTCTGAAATTGAAATCAGTAATGTCATTTGGTCGATGGAGCCGGATAAAGCTCCTGGGCTCGATAGATTTTCCATTTACTTCTATAGAGTTTGCTGGGACATTATTGAGTTGGACTTACTTTGGATGATCAAAGGCTTCCTCCAAAAAGCAAAGGTGGGAGTCCGCACAAATTCGACCTTCCTGGCTTTAATCACCAAGGATTCAAACCTTGGGACCTTTGAGCGTTTCAGACCCATATCATTGTGCAATGCTTCATATAAAATTCTGTCCAAATTACTAGCAAATGGAATCAAGCCATTGCTGGAAAAACTAATCTCTCCCAGTCAAGGCGGCTTTGTCAAAGGCAGACACATTATGGATAATGTGGTTTTAGTATAGGAAACCATCCATTCTAGTTTTCAAAGGTAGGAGCAAGGGATGCTTATTAAGCTTGATATGGCTAATGCCTTCGACCGGGTAAGACACTCCTTCCTTTTCCAAGTTCTCCTTTCTTTCGGGTTTAATGCTAACTTTGTTAGGTTGATAAAAGCTTGTATAGGAAAGCCATGGATTGCCCCTCTGGTAAATGGCAGGCCAACAAAGTATTTTCAAGGCTCGAGGGGCATTAGGCAAGGCTGCCCTATGTCCCCATTCCTGTATATCCTGATGGTCGACTCTCTAAGCCAGAAATTGACAGCTACGAAGTTAGCAGGGACAGCTTCTAGTATCCAGGCGTTGAAAGAGTTAGAACCTATAAACCACGCCCTGTTCGTCGATGATTCTCTTCTATTGGGAGGTGCCTCTGTTAGAATAGCAAAGATTTTCAAAGAAATAATCCAAAGCTTTTGCATAGTCTTAGGTGCTCTTGTCAATAAGAGAAAGAGTGCAGTCTATGGCTGGAACGCAGACCAAAACTCCATTCTCCGCATAGCTCACTCCTTAGGCTTCTCGGGTTTTGCTGTGTGGGATTCCATCAAGTACCTAGGCCTGCCCTTAACCCTGGGCAGAGTGAATGCAACCCATGGTTTGAAATCCTCAGCAAAATCAAAGCAAAATTGGCAGGCTGGGGGGGTCAGTGGCTAACTAAAGCAGGGAAGCTCATTCTGATCAAATCAGTAATCTCTTCACTTCCCATCTATCGGGCCTCAATTATTATGGCGCCTAAATCGATTTCTGAACAGATATCTAAGCTAATTCGAAATTTCTTATGGCAAGGAAGTAATAGAAACCATAAAAAATATCATTTGGTTAGCTGGGACTTGGTGAAACGACCTTACTCAGAAGGTGGACTTCAGGTGCATGATCCAGGGATTGCAAACCTGGCTATGGGAGGTAAGAATCTGTGGCAGCTCTTCTCAAAACAAAGGCACCCGGTCAACTAGATGTTAATTAAAAATAATCTGAACAGGCTCAACGTGGGTAGCATGGATGATTACATTACCAGCAAGGGAACAACGATATGGAAGCTATGCAGTAGAGCGTGGGAGTTCTTCAAAGCCATTCTGTACCGAATTCCTGGCAATGGTAAGCACATTCGGTTATGGGATGATAAAATTATGGGAATTCAACCTCTCAGGCAGTCTGGCGCGTTTGTTGAGCTGCATGGGTGGTTGATCCAACGAGGCATTTTTAAGCTAGCAGATATCTCATTGTGGGACCCCGGAGGAAATTGGATCGACTGGCTACTCCCTCGTCCTCCAGCAGAGATGAAACACCAGGAAATTGAGTTGAGGAAAACGCTGACAGGGCTAGCTCCGGTGCATGCTCGAACTCGAGACAGATGGGGATGGGGTTGGTCAAGAATCTACACAGCAGCTCGTGGGTTTGCAACACTCCAATTGATTCAAACATTGATCCATTCTGCAGCTCTCTGGAAGCACATTTGGGATCCATTCAGCATCCCAAAAATCCATTTCTTTTGCTGGGTCCTTATGCATCGAAGGATTTTAACTGGCGAGAATTTAAATAAGCGTGGAATAGCAGGACCTTTCAGATGCCCTCTATGTTGTATGGAGTTGGGAACAATTGACCATCTTTTTATTGATTGCCCATACACTCAGGAAGTCTGGCAGCAGATGTTGCAGGGGCTCAACGTTTATTTGCCTTCGCAGTGCACGATAGTCACCATTTTCTTTACCTGGAAAGATCGGTATCCACATGCTATCACAAGTAAATCTCTATGGTAAAAAATCTGGCTATCTCTCCCTAAATACATTTGCTGGGAAGTGTGGCTAGCCAGGAATGAAAGTATCTTCCAAAGCAAATTGGGCCCCCCTTCAGCTGTGGTAGCAAAAGCAAAAGCTTTATTGATAGAAACTTTGAATAGCCGCCACTCTCACCAAGATAAGCAACTCCTCCCTGAAGAGATTGGATGGCTTGGAGTACCCTTGCAGCAGGCCAAGAACAAGAACTACCAGCGTCTAGGCAGTGACCCTTTGTGGAGAATCCGAAGTAGTGAAACAGAATTTCAGCAGTGGTGGCAGAAACAGGGCAAACTCACGATTTTCCTTGATGGTGCAGCAAAAGGAAACCTAGGGATTTCTGGAGCGGGAGGAATTCTCTATGGTTCGGATGGGCAAAGAAAAGACACATTTAGCTGGGGTCTTGGTCACAGCTCAAATAACCAGGCTGAAACTGTGGGTCTTTTCAAAGCATGTCAGCTGACACATAGGTATGGTGGGCAAGCCATTCAAATCTTTGGGGACTCGGAAATTTTAATCAAAATCTTAATTATGAAAGATAGCTTTAAAAATGCAGTGCTCAATCAGATCTCGCAGAGGGTCTGTTCACTGCTGCAAAACTTCAGCTCTATCTCTTTTTATCATATTCTCCGGTCGAATAATGAGGAAGCCGATGCATTAGCAAACAAGGGCTGTCTTTTAGCTCAATCAGAATTGCTCAAGAATGCTGAAAATTCTATAAGGTCTCCAATTCCGTAAAAGGAATGTTCTTTTCTCTTTTTGTAACAGTCTGTAAGATTTCTTTTACAAATGACAAGCTATAAGTAGGGTTGTTCAGGCTGTGCGGCCCAACCAAGTTTTTTCCTATTATCAATAAATAAAAAAAATATAACCGTTCTTGTTAAAAAAAAAAAAACCTCTAGTAAGCACGTGATCCTTCGACAAACTGGAACCTTATGCATAATTGCTATTGTCAAACTCTAGTAACCACGGGATCCTTCGATGCAAACTGGAACCTTATGGAGAATTGCTAGATTCATCAATGGTCGGATCGTGGCAGGCAATAAGTTAGGGTAGAACATATCTGGCAAAACCTTCTCATTCAATGTTCTTTATTAATAATATTGATTTTCTATTTTTGGGACAAGGCAAGAACTCATTGGGCCACTCAAATGGAGACAGAATGCCCATGATTGAACAAGGCAAACAAGGCAGTAGGAAAACCAATAAAAAAAAGGGTCAGAATGATGAATATCTGAATTCGTGTATTAAGTAGAAGAATAGCAAAACTAGGGCTGTTGGTCTCTAATGTTGTCCCATCTACAAGATCTCTCGATTTTCATCTCGTAGCAATCTTCATATCATAACAACTTACCTACTCTTCATAGTGATAATACCAACAACTTATCAACTGTTCTTAGTTCCTTGCTCCTCGTCTTCTTGTTGTTCAGGTACAAATATACTTTCAATATACTTTCACATGCATATTCGACTTACTAACCACGGCAGGTATCCGCTGCCATGCAGCACTTGTTATGAATATTGTAAGTTGAATCTTTTTTGCAATTTCCATTTATTTCCCAGTGATCGCTATTTAGGTGGTAAGTGATGGCTATTTGGATTATTTTTTTAAATATTTTTTTAATTTATATTTTATATTTTATTTATAATTATAACATTTAATTTTTGATAAATTTTAAAAAAATATATTTAAGTTTCAATAGATTTTAACGATGTTTAATTTTATGTTGTGTCTTTTATAATCACTAATGTTTTTTAAATTAAAATTCAGAACGGTCATTTATTAATTATAATTATCACTCAGTAATGTTAATCATATATATATATATATGGAAAAACACTTATATAATTATTTGAAGATTCTTATATAATTTAATTATAATTAAAATTGAAAACAATTTTTTAATTAAAATTTGGATCATTTATTAATTTTAATTATAATTAAAATTGAAAACAATCACTTATTAATGTTATCATATATATATGTGGAAAAACACTTATATAATTATTTGAAGATTCTTATATAATTTAATTATAATTAAAATTGAAAACAATTTTTTAATTAAAATTTAGAAGGGTCATTTATTAATTTTAATTATAATTAAAATTGAAAACAATCACTCATTAATGTTAATTATATATATATATATATATATTTGAAAAACACTTATATAATTATTTGAAGATTCTTATATAAAGTTTTTATTAAGAATCAAACTTGAGTTGATTTTGGTAAACCTCTACCATTGAGGCATAAATTTTAATAAAGTGGTATTCAACTTAATATTTTTATTTTCTATTAATATGATTCATGATTTAGTAATATGATTCATGATTTAGGTTTGACATAGAATTATGTTTTCTTATATGTGTCAATTATACTTTATGAAATTTTTATAATTTAAAATCATGGAATATTCTCACTGGGATGTAGATTCCATAGTTTTTGATGTGAAACAAAATTCTATTTTAATTTACTCATAGTTAAAGTTCCTATTTATTAATTTTAATAAAGTGGTATTCATCTTAATATTTTTATTTTCTATTTATATGATTCATGATTTAGGTTTGACATAGAATTATGTTTTCTTATGTGTGTTAATTATACTTTATGAAATTTTTATAATTTAAAATCATGGAATATTCTCACTGGGATGTAGATTCCATAGTTTTTGATGTGAAACAAAATTCTATTTTAATTTACTCATAGTTAAAGTTCTTAATTTAAAATCATGGAATATTCTCACTGGGATGTAGATTCCATAGTTTTTGATGTGAAACAAAATTCTATTTTAATTTACTCATAGTTAAAGTTCTTATTTATTGTTTAAAACCAAACCAAAATATTAAAAAACAAAATGGTTTACATATTCCATAGTTTTTGATGTGAAAAAAAATTCTATTTTAATTTACTCATAGTTAAAGTTCTTATTTATTGTTTAAAACTAAACCAAAATATTGAAAAACAAAATGATTTACATGACCAAATGCTTTCAATGGGTTAATTTCTTTGACCAACAATGAGTTAATTTCTTCATTAAGTTTAAGTTGAATATTATGTTAACAAATTATTTTTAATTAACTTCAAACAAACAAGTTGATGAATATTTTATTGAAACATGTTTCAATTTTTTCAGTTAATTTCTTTATTAAGTTTAAGTTGAATATTATGTTAACAAATGATTTTAATTAACTTCAAACAAACAAGTTGATTAATATGTTTCAATTTTTAATTAACTTCAAACAAACAAGTTGATGAATATTTTATTGAACCATGTTTCAATTTATTTGGAAATTAAATTGCTCTTATATATTTGTGGGAGATCATAAATTTAATTTTTATATTTCATAATCATAAATTTAATTTTTCTTATAAATTACATTAATGATTTTAATTTCTTTTTATATTTTCTTAAACATTACATTAATGATATACAACAAGGATTAACCACTTATTACTCAACCTTGTTTTTATAATGATTTAAAATATAATATTTTTTTAAATAAATATTTAAATCACATAAATCCTATACTGATAAACTATTTTGTAAATATTTTTATGTTACTATATTAATTATTAATTATTGTGGACAAGGAATAAAAAGGATTAACCACTTATTACTCAACCTTGTTTTATAATATTTTAAAAGATAATTTTTTTTAAAATAAATATTTATATCACATAAATCCTATATTAATAAACTATTTTGTAAATGTTTTCATGTTACTATATTAATTATTAATTATTGTGGACAAGGAATAAAAAACTAACACTAATAATTATTGTGGATAAGGAATAAAAAACTAACACTAAAACAGTCACACTACTTACAAACATCAAGAATGACATTCAACTATCACACGAAAATAGTGTCATTACTTTTTTTTTCCAAAGAAAAAGTCGTATTCATTGATCATATAGAACAAAAATACATTCCACATGTGCAAAGAGCACGATTGTATCCAAAATAGATCACTGAGATTTTTATCTCTCGTAGTAATGTTATGGTTTGTCACTATGATAACAAATTGTAATTACATTGTAAAAATTGAATTGATTTTCAAAAGCATAAAAAACTGCCTAAGTTGGTCTTTTAGTTTAAAGATAGTAAGTTTATCCTCTTTGATTCCTGAAATGCCTATCGAGTATGCAATAATTGCCAGGTTCCTTCGTCCATGAGCAAACCTGCCTTAAAAAGGATATCTGCTTGAGTATTTTGTTCTCTGAAGACATGTGCAAAAAGAACCTTCTTGAAAGCTGTTGCTTGAAGTTCCACATTTCTTCCTAGATTCTGAAGTGCATGGATTTGGATGTCGTTCTCTTTGTTCATAAACTTTACCCAAAGGTCGGAATCCCCAAAAACTCTTAATGTATCCACTTGCTTTTCTTTTGCCAAAATAAGGAGAATACGTAGCGCAAGACTTTCAGCCCAGTTGTTGGTATCGGGACCACCATTAACTTGGAAATTGTAAATTGAATCCAAAATGTTGAGGTGACCACCCAATCCACAAACTTTATTAGAACAGGCTCCATCGAAATAGCCCACTATTACCCCTACCTCAGTATGCACATCCTTTGGCATTCTTACCTACTTACACACATTAAGAATGACATTCAACTATCACAAGTTAATAATTTGGTTTTAAATACAATACACTAAGAATATGATGGTTTTTCATTAGAATAATGCTTCCTATTTATTTCAATTAAATAAATGCAATACATATGAATTAAATTTATGTTATATAAAATAATGACGAGGAATAAAAAACTAACACTAAAACAGTGTCACACTACTTACACACTTAATAATTTGGTTTTAAAAAACTAACACTAAAACAGTGTCACACTACTTACACACTTAATAATTTGGTTTTAAATGCAATACCCTAAGAATAAGAATATGATGGTTTTTCATGAGAATAATGCTTTCTATTTATTTCAATTAAATAAATGCAATACATATGAATTAAATTTATATCATATAAAATAATTTTTACTTTAAAATTTTCCAATAGATTATATGTTTTTATTAAAGAATCTCACATATACAGATTCCATGTCGAAGATTGATTGAAAGAGGATTTTGAGGTTAATTAATACACATAATTTAACTACAATGAAATGTGGTAAACTTTACAAGTCCAAAAATAATTCACAATAAATATTATGGATTTGCATGAATCAAAATTTGCATAATTTGAATGAGGATTTTAAGGTTAATTCATACATATCTATAAATATTATATTATGGGCTTGCATGAATCAAAATTTGCATCACTATAGGTTTTGATGGGAAAATAAGTTGAAAACCATATATATATTTTCACATCAACCATAAAAAGTTTGGTGGATAGATAGACATCCGTGATTAGGAAGAAATGGTTTAGAGAAACTAAATGTAGGAACATAATGGAAAATAAGATAATGCACTTCATCTGTAATAGAAATGGCTAATTTGGAGATAAGTACATCAATTGAAGGCTTTCAAATGGGTGCCAAATTTTGATGTCTAACATATGAACCTATGTAACATCGTCAACACCACCACCACTTAGGTTGTAATGTTTGCACACATTAAAGAAGACAAAGCTACCAATCACTTAGTTACAAATACCAAGTATAGTCATCAACACTATAAAAAAATGAAAATTTGAATGGGCTATTGGCTTTTATAATACTCAATATCCATAGATGTTGTCCAACAAAAGTCTATTGTAGTATATTTATATTAACATTACCAACCATCCAAAGGAAGGAGGTCTCACTTGAGACATGTTTTATACTTTCCTTTGAAGGAGGTCTCACTTGAGACATGTTTTATACTTTCCTTTAATGATTGTGCAAAGAAGGAAAGATGGGAAAAGTGTAGTTTCCATGATTCAATATATTAACATTGTCAACCACCCAAAGGAAGGAGGTCTCACTCGAGACATGTTTTATACTTTCCTTTAATGATTGTGCAAAGAAGGAAAGATGGGAAAAGTGCTGTTTCCATGATTCAATTCTATTAGAGATTGCATAGTTAACTATTACAGAATTTTTTCCCATGTCAAAATATTTGGTAGGTTCCTAGTTTCAAGTGACTTAACAATAAAACTTTGTTGGTTGGGAAGTGAAGAATTTTGATAAAGTCTACACCCCATTACAATGTTTGAGGAAAGTAACATTGGCCTTTGTATAATGAGAATAACATATGGAACACAATGCATACTACATCTAACTATATTTATTAAGCAATAAGAATACAAGAGATTAATGGAATTTAATTACTAGGAGCGAGGTCCATGTTTACTTTCCCCACCTTCTACTTAATTAAAGAAAATAAATTTTCAATTTTTGAGTGAACCATCAGTATTGATCATGACAAGATAATTACACGAGGTAATAATTATTGAAGCGATTTATATTTTCAATGTTTTTAAGTTGGTGAATGCTAAGTTTTGAAGGGAGTTTGGTAGCAAATGAACCATATATGAATTTGTAATCTGGTATGTTTGTCTCTTGGTGAATATTCACAAGAGCATAAAATAAAGAGCTAATCCCATCACTACTTCCCATGCTTGATTTTACATTGTAATTTCTAGGTAGTTAAAAGATAACATAGATGATTGAGCAACCCCCTTTTGTGAAATCTTTTTGAATCACTTCTTAGGAAATTCAAAGCTCCCTTGGTTTAAAGTGCCAAATGCCTAGTTGAGAACATAAGATTGTAAATAATTATTCACATATCTAATATCGCCTCTACTACTTTTAGATGGATAATGTAGCCATTTAGGAGCTAGGAATGATAGTTTGTCGTTCGTAATTTTGTGTGTGTTTTCGCGATGTTTGTTGTTGTAAGATGATCGAAAACTATTTGCATCATATACTTGATTTTCCTACTAACTAAATTGTTTAACAAACACATGGTATTTCCTCACAAAAACAAATCACAGATCAACACACTTGTGTTTTTAGGTGGTTAAAAACCTCATACAGGAGAACAATCCACGACCCTAGCCAAATAGCCACCTTAGCCACCTTAGGCAATATAATAATGTAAAAGGAACATAATTTACATATAATTTTTTATTCATGCTTTCTTAGGTTAAAAACATTATTAATGGAGAATTCTATGGAGAGATACACATGTCTATTTGAATTCTCAATGTGTTTTGACTGCTTAGTTGAGTCCATCATTAGGAGAGGATTATTTCAATGGAAAAAATTAGGTCATTAAGTCCATTAAATATTAATTAACACCACCATTAACTAATGCCATCCGATCTCAACTGTTGACTGAATAGATTAAAATTAATTAATGGATGTTCCGTTCTTTCAAAGAGTGCATGGTTCGTTTCCAAGATCCGCTTAGTATTTCAGGATGTTTTAATATATTTCAACTGTTTCACATAGATGTCTTTTATTACATCAATCTACCAATGCAATAACTTTAGCTTCTTCAATGCACATATGATGGTTTGAATTTCATGAAATACTCTGACACAATTGACTTCCTGGTTCAGTCATGCATGATATCCACATAGTACTCTTTTAATTTCATTTTTATTGACTGGCATGTTTCTCCAATATATGCATCACCACATGAGCAGGGAATCAATTAAACGTTTTTCATTAGTTTGGGGTCAATCAAATCTTTAGATATATCGAACATGTTTCTTAAGGAATTTGGTGGGTAGAATACTGTCTTGATTTGTTTTTTTCTTAAAACTTTAGCTATCTATCAGTGGTATTTTGGATATATGGTATAACTAATTTCTTTATGCTTTGTACTTGGTTGTCTCCAGTTTTTGTTGTCGAGCCTTGCACTCTTTTGAATGCCCCTTCTTAATATCTCTTATTTTATAGCTACTCTTCTCAAGAAACTTTGGGGGATATCTCAATTCTTCATTAAGATGATCCTCATCATGGATTCCAACAACTCGTGTGGCGAGAGTATTCACAATAATGATTTTTTTTTAGGGATGATTGTTGGATCCTTCATTTTTGGATGAACCAAAGTCACGAAAAATAAGACGGAAGTTGCATAAATTATTATAGCCTGCAACTATATTCAGTCCACTCTCATCACTATAAAAAGGCACAAAGGAAAGTGAGCAATAGATAGAAGAAATAGAAATTGTATAATTATTGTGAATTGCTTGTTGTAGATAAGGAAAATAATTGCGAAGTATAATTATGAAGTAGCGGATTGTCAAATCTAGTGTCCGATCCAGTGCTATAAGAAGTTGCAAAACACTTAGAGTTATCAGGAACCTCTAAGTGTTTTGGAAGCAAATGAACCTCTCATTATTACGAAAGAAAAATGAACCTCTCATTATTACGAAAGAAAAATGAACCTCTCATTAAAGTCCAATGCTATAAATGACGGAACGCTAGAAAATGAACCTCATTATTACGAAAGAAAACATTGGAAGCAATGATGGCAACACGCCTTTGACTACACCCCAACTACCCTTTCAAAATTTAGTAGTTCCTTTTAATAATCGTGTTTTACATTTACCTTTGTACAAACAAACAATTGGTAGTTCTAATGGTTTACAAGCTATTGTAGTAGCTAGTGGAGACAATTGGTAGTTCTAATGGTTTACAAGCTATTGTAGTAGATAGTGGAAGTAGTAGTAGTATTATTTTTCAACATATTAGTAGCAACATCATGGCTCATCTCAAACCTCAAGGATTTGTGTTGGTACGATCTCCAGTCACTAGTATGGCTGGAATACAAGAAAGTTCAGCTATGAAATGCCTGAAATTCTAATGAAGAAGAAATGAACAAGATGTTATTAACACCCGTTTCTTTATGAATCCATTTGGAATTCCTAAGGTATACAAGTGGCCTCAAAGTTGATTGAGTTTCATACAACATTACGAGGAAGGGCACTTCAATGATACATGAAGTTGATTGAATGAAAGGATCCCAATGCACAATCCTTAACACTACAAGAGGTAAAGAAGTCGATCTTAGATGGGTTTTAGTTTCCAAATTCAGAACAAGAAGGAATTACATAATTGATAGAAATATGAAAGATACAAGGAGAATCAACTTGAGATTATGTGCAATGATTTAGAGATGCGCTGGCCAAACTTTCATTCCCTATGCATGATTACCACCACAAGGAATGATTTATTCATGGATTATTATCTTTGACTCAGATTCTCTTATCACAATAGGCTATTTCTTCTACTTGAGTCACTTTAGAAAAAGCAATGAGATTGAAGCAATGGCTAACTATCCATTTGACATTCTAACTGGAGCATCATCCTCTATTGGTGGCTTATCACAAGTACAATATCAAATTGGTGCTTTAATCGAGAAGATTAAGGAGTTGTCCATACCTAAGCTAAACCGAATGCAAGTTTGGTGCATGTGATGCATGATAGAGGGTCATCATGCATCATAATATCCAAGGATGAGAGGAGGTATGACCCCACTAGGAGGTCCATTTACTGGTAGACCAAGTGCAATTGTTGCACAAGTAGATGCATCAAACTCATTCCATATGACCGACCATCTAACATATCTAGATCCTTAGATCTCTTCTCTGAATGAATACTGTGATATTTGCAAATCATTTAGACATACATCTTGACTCTATCCTATTCTACATAAATATTTCTCAATACCAAACACTGTATATTGTCAATTTCATGGATCTATAATTCATAGTACTGACAAATGCAAATATTTGGATGCACTAACAGAAAGGTTGGACTGATCCATATATCGAGTATCGTATCAACAAAAATCCCTAGAAAGAGGGGGTGGAGGAGGATGAGAGCGAGGAGGCTTTGGATATGGTAGAGGAGTCGGACGTGGATGACCAATACACTGTTTCAACTATAACAAGAGTGACCGCTTAGCACAAGATTGTACCCTTCCAAGAATACCTTGGTGCAATTAATGTTGAGTAAACACTCATAGCATGGAAGAATGCCCAGAGCTTATTGCAAAATGGGAATATCTTGCTGTCCAATGAATTTAATTAACTTTGAACCATGAGAGAGTCACAATCCAACATGATTTGTTATTACTCAGGGAGGCATTAGAACATGTGCAGATTTGAATGGTTAGGATGTTCCTACCATAAAGAAAGAAGCTCCACGAGCATCAAAATTTGATCCAATATGCCAAAAATAAATTTTCAAGGATGCCATAATTTTTTTTTAGCATATCCCAACCCTACCAACCCATAATGTGGTGGAACCATCCCACAATTCCCCAGTAAGTGACGTACCACCAATTAGAAGTTGTAGAAGAAAACTAGATCCAAGATATTCAGGCAAGAAAAAAGATTCAGTTTCCCTATGGTTCATTTTATTGGTGGATATCGCAGAGGATGAAGGTGCAATTTGTAATTGGGAAAAACCATTCGAACCATTTCATAAGTTGTGGAAGAAGACGCGGGAATATGTGCTCCCCTTCATAAAAGAAATAATCAAATGGTGCAAAAGAGAAGAAAGAGAAGGGTTGGACGAGAATTCTTATTAGATGCTCAAGTTCATGGGTGTGATATCAAGAATGTAATATTGGATCTAGGATCCGATGTTAATATAATTCCAAAGAAGTCTTGGGAGGCTGTGGGTCGTCCTTCACTTGTTTATTCCCCTATTCAACTATGGATAGCTAATCAATATCGCATCTTTCCTATTGGACAATTGGAGAAAATCAAAGTCAACCTAGTAGGAGTAAAGACAATCACTGGCTTTGAATTAATTGAGATTATCGGGGGAACTGATCCCTATCTGAATCTCTTAGGAATAGAATGGGATTATGAAAACTATGGTGTGATCAACTTAAAGAACGATACTATGATCTTTGAAGCAGATGACATGAAGGGTACACAACCATTGGATCCATTTCAGTGATCAAGATATACTGAAATTGTGTATGAAAACATGGAAATAAATATTTTAGATAACATTTATTCCCTAATAGTTGAAAAAAGAGAAGACTATGTCAATCCCATGGCATATGGTTCGGTAAGTTGGAGAAGTACTCACTCCTTAGATAGTGATTTTGAAGAAGCAATGGATGATTGACAAAACAAATGCCATGAGTTATATTCTTGACAATGCACAATGATAAAGCCCATTTGATGGATCGACATAGAGGTTTTAGACCCTCCAGTATATGATGGAATTAACAAATAGATGTATTTATACAAAAGATGAATACTTGTGTCGCAGAAAATCACTGAATAAATTTTTTGGATACAACAATCAAAAGTAATCCCACAAGATGGTGGGCCACACAAAAGGACGAAATACCTGATTGGACTGTAACTGAGATAGATTTGATAATTCGGTTCAAACCTTCCAAGTACACCAACCAAGTTGCAAAAATCTATACAGGTGATACAAGTATTTCCCTTGGAGTTGTGTTAGCTCAACCAGATAAAGGAAAAATCGATCATCCCATTTGCTTTTCTAGAAGGAAACTATCCCAGGCCAAGCACAACTACACGACCTCATAAAGGGAAGGATTTGTAATGATTTATTATTTGCAAAAGTTATGCCATTGCTTGTAGGGAGGAAACTTTAATTTTTCCATAGATCATTCAGTTGTCAAGTATCTAGTGAATAAACCTATGTTGGAAGGCCAAATTTGCAAATAGTTTCTTTTATTTCAAGAATACTCTTTCGAAGTAATTGTCAAACCGAGAAAGCACAATCATGGACCTGATCATATCTATCGATATTAGACATAAGTGAATCTGAAGGACTGATTGATGATCAGTTACCTGATGCTACTTTGTTTAGGATTGATGCCATTCCTTATCACAGAGAATATATTGCCTTGTTTCAGACAACAAGAAAGGTTCCAAATGACTATACCACAACCCAGAAGTGTCACTTGGTTGTACAAGTTGCATAATACTAGTTGATTGCGAGACAATTATATAAGTTGGGAACATATGTAATTTTATGTCATTGCGTCCTATTCATGAACGAGAAGATATCTTAGGGGAATGCCACATGGGTGCTAAGTTGGTGGAAAAACAAATGGAAGGAATATTCTACATGTACTAGGTTTTGGTGGACAACTATTTTTAAGGATGCCAAGGCCTATGCTAGAGCTTATGAGGTTTGTTAGCGAGTTTGGAAGCCTTGCCATCGGGATGAGCTCTCACTCCATCACCATTCCATCTATTATGTGTCTTACAACAATTTAAAAAGTGGACGGTTGATTTTATTGGCCCCATTAATCCTACTGCAAAGCACTCAAAATCCCGCTACATCATTATCACAACATACTACTTAACAAAATGGGATGAAGCCACACCTGTATGGGATTGTTCCATAGAAACCCCAATTCATCTTTGTGAATATCATTACTCATTAACAAGCGATCAAGGGAATTTAGGGCTTCGGAGAAAGTTGGAATTTTTTGGAATCGGAGACCATGGCTGAATGCTCGTCATCAAAATTGAAATTTAGAGACCAAGATCGAATTTTTTGGTTGGGCAGAAGGTCGGGCTTGATCAAACCCTAGTTTGGGATTTTGATCGGAAAGGTGGAAAATTAGGGCTTCTGCAAAAGTTGGAATTTTTGAAATCTGTGACCACGACTGGAAGCTCCTTAGAAAAATAGAAGTTTAGAACACAAGATCGAACCTTTTGGATGGGCAGAAGACCGGGATTTATCAAACCTTAGTTCGGGATCCTGTCCAGAAGATCCAGAAGTTTCAAAGGCAATTTTGAGGGGTCAAATTTTGGAGATTTCAAAATTGAAGTATACTAGCTTGATCAGCTCAGCAAGGCACATCTTTTCATCCAATCAGAAGTTTGAAATTCAAAGTTTGAATTTTTAGGGTTTCTCTGACAAACCCTAAACCAGCTCCAGATCCAGTTTTAACAAATCAAAGTGGATTGGGTTAATCCTAGAAGAGAATGAATTGGACATCTGCATAAGTGAAAAAGTTCCAGTTCCAGAGGAAGATGAGGCTAAGGTCTTTCATAAGAAGACTACAAGCAATCCTCGCAGGTATGACTTGAGAAAATACAGGTATGTTTTGAAATTTGATTCTTGATTAAGTTTTGTCTTAATGTTATTGAGGTTAGTACAATTATGATTGTTTGATAATGAATGCATGTGAATGATAGAAGACATTCATTGATTAGGGTTATGACACTTATGATTGTACTAATGCACTTGTGGTGTTGTATGAGGATGATGTTGACTGCTAACAAGATACAGGTACATCAAGAAAGACAAATCAAGTTCTGTGACCATGATGACATAAAGACAAAGACTCATCCATAGTCTTTTGATCACATAGAATCTCTACTTACAAGGTATGTGTGACTTTGTTCTACTATGCTTAACTTATGAGATATGCAGGTTCTAGCACAAGGTCTCTAAATCATTGAAGAGAACAAAGAAGATATTGTTTGGGTATGTTAAGACATAACCAAGCATGATAATCCAGGTATGTTTTCCTATATCAAGTTAGAATCCTACTTTTTGTTAGGATCTTAGGTAAGTATACCTAAGTATGAAATGATCATGACCATACATAGTTAAGATTATTTAGAATCATAATGTTTTGATAGTATTGAGACTATACTAATGAATGTATGAGATCATGAGGATGACACTAGTGCACACTTAAGCATGCATAGTGGTACAGAATGAACAGAAGTTCAAAGATATATAGAGATCAAGCGGGAGGCAACCACACAAACATAAAAGATAAGTATTTGAGTTGTTATTTGAATCACTTCTTGAATCTCTGAATAGTCAATGATATTGCTCCTAATAGTTCTATGCATATTTGTATTCCTAGAATAAATCATGCATAGTGTAAGCATTCATATAGCATTGAACAGTATAGTAATAATATGCATATGATGGGTAAGTTGGACAAACATTCCATTGTTGCTTGTCTAGAATGAAACCTCTTTGATGACATACTGAGAGCTGTGCACGCTCTTGATAGTATGTTCTGGTAGAGATGGAAGGCATCTAGATAGCCACTGTATGCATACAGGATATGGAAAAGTGTTGTGCCAAAGTATTGGTCAAGATGGTTGCATAACTATGTGAATCTTATTTGTATGCATAATAGGTTATCATGTCAACATAGTTTGATGATTATGAAGTTTTACCAATCATGTGATTAACTTTGATTTGTAGGAAAGATCATGAAGAATGATGAACACCGAACAAGTGATGGATGCTCAACAAGAAGACTTACAAATCAAACATATTATAGAAGGATCGTGGCTAGAAGATTCTCTTAGAAAGAGGAAGAGGATCATGACAAGATGTTTGCTCCAAGTGGCTAGATAAGACCATTCTCTTAATGATGTAATTGAAGAAGAAGTACGAATCGAGAAAACTCCCAGGATTCAATTGAAGAAAGCTTTTTGCGGGTACCTAGGATCAATAATCATTTGATGAGATTAATGATCACCATGGGTGATGCGGATTTCAACCTTTGCTACAAGGTTGAAGATGGTGTCTATATACAGATGACATTCTTCTCTTAGATGGATGCAAGAAGGAACTCACCACAAAGTTCGAATGATCTTGAGGCTCATATCAGTAGACCCATTTGACGGGAGATGGCACGGATAGATATGTAGAAGATCACTCAATGAAAACCACTTATACTATGAAACGAGAACTCGACACAGTTCTCGTTTTTCTCTCTCCTAATTTTAGTAGGTATTTTTAGCTCCGTTTCAAAAAGGGGTGATGCCAGTATCACACATTTTCATTTCGAGGCATTTTTTGGGACCTTTGAATTATCTTTATCGTAAAAAAAAATTAGTTTCCATTTTCAGGTACATTTTTAGAAATTTAGCAAAATAGCATACATTTTTAAGCAATTTATAATGAAAAACATATACATTTTGCAATTTTTTCTATAAAATAAGACATTTTTATGGACAAAATAAGACACTTTTATTGACAAAATTGTAAAAAATTCCAGACAATATAGACATTTAAAACCATTTTCAATCAATTTTCAGATATGTTTTGTATAAAAATGATACTATTTCATATTATTTTCCGAAAAGTGTTGATTCACATCAATTCAAGAAAAACTATACAAATTATTTGTAAAAAACATATTTCAAACATTATATATAGAAATTTTATTTCTAAAATTAAGTCTGAAAGTCAAAACATTACTAATATATCTTATCAAAATATTATCAAACTTAGAATTTTTTTCAAAACATGAAACTAATCAACAATATCATGGAGGCCAAATTCATGTCCTCTTCTGCTGCATGTTTCCCCCCTCTAACATTATAATAAAATAAATTAAAAAACAAATTAAACTAACCCCTAACAACATTATAATAAAAAATTCCTAACAACATTATAATAAAAAATTTAAAGAAAAATTAAAAACAAATCAAACTAACCCCGTCGATGCCCGGCATCGAGGGGGCCGTGAGGGCCGCCCTTTGGCGCCCAAGCGAGTGACCTCCCTTGCTTGGGCGCCAAAGGGTGGCCCTCACGGCCCCCTCGATGCCGGGCATCGACGGGGGCCCTGAGGGCCGCCCTTTGGCGCCCAAGCGAGCAACCTTTAAACAAAATTTAAAAATACATTAAAAAAAAATACTAAGTATCTATATACTAACCAAATTTACATTATAAATTTTTTTAGAAAAACTATACAAAAATTTAAAAACAATTAAAACAAAAATTTAAAAACAATAAAAAAATCTAACTATACAAAATTTTAAAATAAATTAAAAAACAAAATAATTAAAAAAAAATTAAACTATAAAAAATTAAACAAACTTTGAACAAAATTTATAAAAAATTAAACAAACTTTAAACAAAAAAAATAAAACAAAATTTAAAAAAACATAAACTATACAACAATTAAACAAAATTAAAAAATAAATAAAACAAAATTAAAAAAAAAAACAAAATTAGGAAAAACTATACAAAAATTAAACAAAATTTAAAAAAAAAAACAAAATTTAAAAAAACATAAACTATACAACAATTAAACAAAATTAAAAAAAAAATAAAACAAAATTAAAAAAATAAAACAAAATAGAAAAAAATAAAACAAAATTTAAAAAATAAAACAAAATTAAAAAAATAAAACAAAATTAAAAAAAACTATACAAAAATTAAACAGAATTTAAAAAAAAATAAAAAAAATTTAAAAAATAAAACAAAATTTAAAAAATAAAAAAAATCAAAACAATGCAATGGGCGGCTCTCGGGGCCCCCTCGATGCCCGGCATCGAGGGCCGGCCTCGAGGGCCGCCCATTGGCACCCGAGCGGCGGACGTCCGCCCGTCGGGCGCCAATGGGCGGCCCTCGATGCCGGGCATCGACGGCCGGCCCCGAGGGCCGCCCATTGGCGCCCGAGCGGCGCCCGTCCGCCCGTCGGGCGCCAATGGGCGGCCCTCGGGGCCGGCCGTCGATGCCCGACATCGAGGGCTGGCCCCGAGGCCGCCCATTGCATTGTTTTGATTTTTTTTATTTTTTAAATTTTGTTTATTTTTTAAATTTTGTTTATTTTTTTTAAAATTTTGTTTATTTTTTAAATTTTGTTTTATTTTTTAAATTTTGTTTATTTTTTTTAAAATTTTGTTTATTTTTTAAATTTTGTTTTATTTTTTAAATTTTGTTTATTTTTTTTTAAATTTTGTTTATTTTTTAAATTTTGTTTATTTTTTTTAAATTTTGTTTTGATTTTTGTATAGTTTTTTTTAATTTTTGTATAGTTTATGTTTTTTATAAATTTTATTTAAAGTTTGTTTAATTTTTTATAAATTTTATTTTGTTTAAAGTTTGTTTAATTTTTTATAAAGTTTGTTTAATTTTGTATAGTTTATTTTTTTTTTAATTATTTTGTTTTTTAATTTATTTTAAAATTTTGCATAGTTTGATTTTTTATTGTTTTTAAATTTTTGTTTTAATTGTTTTTAAGTCTTTGTATAGTTTTTTTTTAAATTTTTTATAATGTTAGTTTGGTTAGTATATAGATACATAGTATTTTTTCTTAATGTATTTTTAAATTTTTAATTATAATGTTATCTTAGTTTAGTATAGATATATAGTATTTTTTTAATGTATTTTTAAATTTTTAATTATAATGTTATCTTAGTTTAGTTTGTTTTTAATTTTTTTTAAATTTTTAATTATAACATTAGTTTAAATGTTAGTTTAATTTGTTTTTAATTTCTTTTTTAAAACCCAAAGCTAATATTCGTGGAATAGGGAGCATTCGTGCAAGATGGGAGTGTATTAAACCAAGTCGTAGATCCCGAAGGAATATGACATCTGAAATGATGGGTATAGATGTAGACTCAGATTGTGCGCCCATTGATAATAGAGAAGAGTATGGGTCATCTACATCTTCATCAAGTCCTTCATCTGCAGAAAATGTAGATTCTGATGGGGTGTCAGAATCCATGGATGAATTTGAAGAAACAGTGTAGATACTTTTTATTAGTATGATTTTTGTAATTGAAACTCTAGAGGAGTTTTTGATGATGGGGTGTCAGAATCCATGGATGAATTTGAAGAAGGAGTTTAGATGCTTTTTACTAGTATGATTTTTGTAATTGAAACTCTAGAGGAGTTTTTGAATATTTATATGAACCATTTGTTCTTGTATGGTCTAATATATTATCTCATTATGAATCGCATCATAATTCCTTTGTTTTTATATGGTTATAATGGTGAAATTATTAGAGAAATTTGTTTTTTTGTTTAATATGCAATTTTCCTGAAAGTTGTAATTTATCTCTTCAAGAAAAAGAAAAAATTCCAATTTAAGGTTGATTTTAAAGTTTTGTTAAACAACAATATGGGATGTTTAGGCCATGGCTCTATTTTTTACCCTAAAAAAAAATACGTGTATACTGGCATCAACACTTTTCTATTTGGGGGGTGTTTTTGGTGTTTTTTTTGCAAAAATCATCGTTTTTATGGGTAGAGTTCTCGTTCATAGTATATAGTTCTCGTTTCATAGTATAAGTGGTTTGAAGAGTGTGAATGATGTTCAGTCATAGAGGGAGAATTGATAGCTCCTTGACAAGCTTGGGCTTTACCAAAAGTAAAGCTGATCCTAACCTTTACCTTAAGGTTATGGATGATGAACCTATCATACTATTACTGTATGTGGATGATCTCTTTCTGACAGGGAATGAGAAATAGATCATGGAAAGCAAGAAGAAGCTAGCTACAAAATTTGAGATGAAAGATCTCGGATTGATGCATTACTTCCTAGGACTAGAAGTACAGTAAGGCCTAGAAGGAATCTTTCTCAACCAGGGAAAGTATTAGATATGTTGGAATGCAAAGCCATGGCGACTCCCATGGATTCCAACTTGAAGCTGTTAGTTGATGACTCATCAGAGTTAGTGGATGTCACTCTGTACAGATAGATTATTGGGTCATTGATGTATCTGACGAATACCAGTCCAGATATATGCTTTACTGTGAACACCTTGACTCTCAGTATCTAGTGGAACCTAGGCATGTTCACCTAATAGCTGCAAAGCATGTGATGAGGTACCTAAAGGGTACGATATACCTTGGTCTATGTTTTCTTGGAAATCATGACTTCGGATTATATGGCTACACAGATGTTGATTGGGCAGGAAGTGTATCAGACAGGAAGAGCACATCGGGCGGATGTTATTGTCTGGGATCTTCCATGATCTCGTGGTTTAGCAGGAAGCAGTCTAGTGTGGCTCTCAGCACAGCTGAAGTGGAATATATAGATGCTTGCTTTGCTAGTTGTGAAGCAATATGGATTCGGAAGTTGTTATTAGGATTATTTGACTTAGAGATGGACTCCACTGTGATCTTGTGTGACAACCAGAGTTGTATCAAGATGACAGAAGAATCCAATGTTCCATGATAAGTCAAAGCACACAGAGATCCGATATACGGGATATGGTGCAGAAAAGAGCTATAAAGCTCGAGTATGTGGGCACTGATGAACAAGTTGATGATGTATTGACCAAACCTCTTTCTCGAGTAAAGCTTGAGTATTTTCGAGACAAGCTTGGTGTAGTTCAGAAGGACCCTCCTCGAAAGGGGGAGTGATATGGTCGATGATGATATTTTTGGAGACTGGTATCGACGTGGATACCTGTATCGATGATGAGATTGCCCATATCGACAGTAAGGTCGATGATGAGGATACCTGTATTGATGAGGATACTTATATCGATGATGTGGATACATGTATTGATGATTAGGATACTTGTATCAATGATAAGGATACTTGTGTCGATGATGAGGTTACCTGTTCCGACGGTGAGGTCGATGATGAGGTTACCGGTTACGACGATGAGGTTGATGCATGGTCCTTAGACTTTGTCTAAGTGGACAAGAAGGGATTGTATCATCCCTGGACTTCTGTCCCTGAATTGATCCATACACAGATGTCTCCGAGAATTGTTCCCTAGTGGATGAGGAGGGATTGTATCATCCCTGGACTTAGGTCCCTGAATTGATCCATAGACAGATGTCTCCTAGAATTGGTCCCTAGTGGACGAGGAGGGATTGTATCATCCCTGGACTTAGGTCCCTGAATTGATCCATAAACAGATGTCTCCGAGAATTGTTCCCTAGTAGACGAGGAGGGATTGTATCATCCCAGGACTTTGGTCCCTGAACAGATCCGTAGACAGTTGTCTTCGAGAAGTGGTCCCTAGTGGACGAGAGGATTGTATCATCCCAGGACTTTGGTCCCTAAACATATCTATAGACAGTTGTCTTCGAGAAGTGGTCCTTAGTGGACGAGAGGATTGTATCATCCCAGGACTTTGGTCCTTGAATAGATCCGTAGACAGTTGTCTCCGAGAAGTAGTCCCTAGTGGACGAGAGGATTGTATCATCCCAGGAATTTGGTCCCTGAATAGATTTGTAGACAGATGTCTCCGAGAAGTGGTCCCCAATGGACGAGAGGATTGTATCATCCCAGGACTTTGGTCCCTGAATAGATCCGTAGACAAATGTCTCCGAGAAGTGGTCCCCAGTGGACGAGAGGATTGTATCATCCTAGGACTTTGGTCCCTGAATAGATCTGTAGACAAATGTCTTCGAGAAGTGGTCCCCAGTGGACGAGAGGATTGTATCATCCCAGGACTTTGGTCCCTGAATAGTTCCGTAGACAGATGTCTCCAAGAAGTGGTCCCTAGTGGACGAGAGGGAATTGTATCATCCTTGGACTTCGGTCCCTGAATTGATCCGTAGACATATGTCTCCGAAAAGTGGTCCTTGGACTTTGTCTAAGTTGATGAGTGGACTGCATCGTCCCTAGACATGCTATGGTGTCTTAAATGGATCATGTGTATTGCAGGGTATGCTGCTATGATGCTGATGATTGTGAGGATCCAGATGAGGACGCTGATGAACGTGAGCATCTAGATGACGATGCTGATGATCGTGAGGATCCAAATGTTGATGTTGTTGATCAGGAGATCCAGATGTTGATCGAGAGATCCATATGATGATGTTACTGCAGCTGTTCGAGTGCTGCAGAAGATGAAGACTCAGTACTGAAGATGTTGATGTTCCAGTATTGAAGATCTTAAAGATGTTCTAGTAACTGTTTGAGTTACTGATGATGTATGAAGAAAGCTTCCAATGATTTATAGATGTATCATGTATCATGTAGTTGATGACTCCTTGCTCCTGCAAATGTTGTTATAATATCCTTCTCGTTAAGGGGGAGTGTTAAAATATTGTAAGTTCTAAGAATATTATATTTGTACTTTATTATTCCAGAGATGTTTCATTCCTCCGTGGAGACCCTATTGTATATCCAGAGATGTTTTATTCCTCCGTGGAGAATGTGGTAACTTGGGTTATTAGACTTCCCTAGTGGGGGTCAGCCCTGTATGAATCATGTGGGTTAAAGGGTTATTAGACCACCCTAGAGGGGTCGGCCCAGTCAGCCTTATGTTAAGTGGTTAAGTTGGGCCGACCTAATTAGTGTAAAAGTCAAGTCGGAGTTGTGTATAAATAGAGGAGGTGTGTTTCTCATTTGACACACATTCACTCACTTGTGATTGGTGCATAGGTGAGAGAGAGATCTGCTATGGAGGAGAAGGAGCTCATGTTTGTGGATTACATCTTTGTATTTGCTAGTCATCTATATTGAGGAAGCTTTGTTGGGTTTTCTACCCTATGAGGGTTTCCCGGGATAAATCTGTGTCTCTTGTGTTTATGTTGTGCTTGTTGTTCTTTCAGTGATCCTATATATGCTATTGTTGTGAAATGGAATGTAATACTGATATTTTATGTCTTAGCATATTGAATTTTAACACCTCTTTCCTTTCATGGTTTTTTCATTAAAAATAACATCTCGACTAACAATTACCTTGTGGTCAGTAGAATCCCACAATTTATAGCCCTTTATTGTATTATCATAACCAAGAAAAACACATTTTCTTGACTTTGGTTCAAGCTTGATCCTCTTTCTTTAGGCACATAGGAAAATGCATCATAGCCAAAAATACACCAATGAGAATAATCAATTGGCTTACACACCAAACCTCCTTTGGAAATTTTCCATCCAACACAATTATAGGTGATATGTTAATTAAATACGCAACTGTATTGATAGCCTCTACCCACAATTCATTATCCAACCTAAATTTGTTGAGCATGCTTCTTGCATGTTCTAATATTGTGTGATTCATTCACTCAAGCGTACGATTTTGTTGTGGTGTATATGAATCAATCTTCTAGTACTTAATCCCTTCTTGTATACACAATTAATCAAATTCCTTGGAGAAATATTCTCCTCCATTATCAGATCTAACACATAAATAGACTTGCCCAAAATGTTCTCTACTTATGCCTTGAACTCTCTAAATTTATTGAAGGCATCTGACTTACTTTTTAGAAAATCCACGCACACTCTTTTATACTAATCATTTATAAAAGACAAAAAATATCTAGCACCATTTATGGACATATTGGGGACTAGTCCATCCAAATATACTAGAATGAATAAGTTGCAAAAGATAAAAACTTTTACCAAAGCTTGCAATAAATCAAACTCTCTTCTGCTTACCAAAAATATAGTACTCACACAATTTTAAATCACAAGACTTAATCCTATAAATCATACCGTGATCATGTAGAATTTTTCAAACCTTTTCCACTCATATGTCTAAGTCGTTGATGCCACAACATCACTACATACATAGCATTCCCTAATATTGTTGCTGCTGCATGATTTGTCACTATATCATTGCATAAACGATACAAGGCTCTCATAAGATTCTCCTTTTTCTACCACACGGGATCCTTTGGTAATTTTACATCGACTATCACCAAAGGTAGAAGAATACATCAACTTATGTATCATCTCGATTGAGAGAAAATTCTTCCATACATCTAGTATATGTTGTACATCACACAACTTCCTTTATTTACCATCGTCTAGCTTGATCTTAATGTCCCTTCTTCTTACAATTTCTAAAGGATGATCATTGCCCAAATAAACCATTCTACCACTATAGGGCTAGTACTTGACAAACTGGTCTCTATGTGGAGACATGTAGAAAGATGCACCCAAGTTCAAAACCCAAGCATATAATAGAGATATGTTGTTACTGAGACCGAAAGCCTTGTATGTTGTCGTCTCCTTTGAATATGTTATACTAACTTCAATTGATGGTTGACCTAACTTTTCATCATTCTTTACTTCTTTATATACCAACAGTCCTTCATTGAGTGCCCCGGTTTCCCACAATTCCACCACCTCCTTTTCTTGCATCCTCTTGACTTGGATCTAGACTATGATTTCCTTTGTTGACCCCTTTCGTTAAATTACCCTCTCATATATGCAAATTTACTAGTAGAGAGATATAGAGAAAAATTTCGCCTCAACTCTTTTCCTAGAAAAGCAACTACCACATCATCAAATTTCAAACTTCCTGATGATGAGTTTGTGATGGTCACCACCATATGATCCCAGGTATCCAAGATGGAATAGAGTACAATGATCGCTCTGTACTCATCCTCCACCTTTATACCAACCAAGATTAGTTTGTTGATTAGGGTATCAAACTTGTTTAGATGATCTACCACAAATGAACCCTCCTTCATCCTCATATGAAAAAGTTGTTTTTTAGGAAACCTTATTTGTTATCGATTTAGTCTCATACAAATTCCTAAGTTTCTCCCAAAGGGATTATGCGGTCTTTTCTTCAACAACATTGAACAAGACAAAGTCTTCTAGGCAAAGACAAATTGTAGAAACCACATTTCTATTCATCTTTATCTAGTCCTCATATGTCATGCGCTCGATTTTTTCGCAAACCCTTTCAATGCTAGGGCTTGGTCATTCTAAATCAAAAAATCATCCACATTCATCTCCCAGAGGAAGAAATTGTTGCCATCAAACTTCTCAATCTCAAACTTGGTTAAACCTCCTATCATTGTTGCAGCTCCCACTCACAAAAAAAACCCTATTCTTGTGATTTTTTAAGCTATGATACTAGATGCTAGAAAATATATAAAAAAGAAGAAAAAACAATAACAATAGAACACGAGTTTATGTGGAAACCCTGCTATACGCAGGTAAAACCACCGGGCAATGGAAGCTTCGATCTTTTGTTATTGCTTGGAAAAAAGCTTATAATTATTTCTTCTATTTCTCTTGCGTTATAATGTCAGGGGGTAACTCCCCTTTTATACAATACATAAGAGGGTTCCAAAAAGAACCAAAATACACTGGAAGGGTCTAGAAATTTTTTCCTCGGGGGATCCGTCCCTACACCCTCGTGGGGGGGGGATGTCAACCCTTCCTCTAACTCCCCTACATGACCGATGCATACGAGTAACACGTGGGCCTAGTCTAGAGATCTACAAGAAGGATATTGGAGATATGGATATTGGCTTCATATCCTAACGACTACTATGAGGACGATAGGTTAGGGTGTATTTGGATTTGATTGATCCTTCTCCATGATTCACTAGAGATGTTGCATCCCCAAGCTTCATAACCATGTATAAGATAATATGAGTGACGAGAGTCTTAAACATGAGTTTATTCATATCTCAAATCCAAAAGTATGCTGATTTACAACTATTTTCAAGCCCATAATAAGATTTACAATCTCCATTAATCATTTTCTCAATGCTATAATTTCAATTAAGCTTATGATGAAGATTGATTATGAGATATTTATATGAAGTCACTTTTTCCAAGTTGTTGTTGTCATACATGAAATTATCATAAGTGATTTTTTGGGATTTGATTATCATAACCTTTGTTTCGCCAATGTTAATAGTCATACCCATACTAGAGCAAAAATACTTAAGAATTTTTAGTTGCTTGTCGAGATCATAGGCTCATCATCGTAAGAACATTATCATCAACATAGAGAAGAAGGATGATGACTATACTAGCCAAAGACTTGTCAATGCATCCTACCTCTTCCAATCAACCCTCAAACTTGTCAATGTAAATTCCAAAAAGGGTACAGGATAGGGGAAAACCTTTGCTTGACTCCTATATTACAATTAATGTCTTCTAACTAGCCCTCAGAGTTCCTAAACTTGGAAATAACCCTCTCATACAACCTTATCGCAACAAATTTGAACTTGAAAGGGAATATGTCAAATGCTTTTCTAATGTCAACAAAGCAAAACCAAAGATTAGTTTTATTATTGTGACACTCCTTAGCAATGATCCTAGTAACAAGGTGGTCCACAATTGAATGATAGGCCCAAAATCCGGATGATCTTTAACTATTTTCTATGGATTTCTAGCCATATGTTGATATTCTTTTATAAAATAATTCCATATTTGGATAAAAGAGGGATAATCATAATGGTCCTATAATTAGATGGATTGTTTTTACCTCCACTTTTAAAAATAGGAACAATGAGGCTTTATGTTCAGGGTTTAGGGAACCCTACTTGACTATTGAATTGAAGAGCTTGTGGATGTGAAGGATGAGGATATGCCTATCAATTTTTAAGATTTTTGCTTTGTATCCTTCAATGTCCTTAACTTTCCCTTTTGTGGGTCACTTAACCCCAAACTCTGTCTTCTAAAGCTTGTTAAGGTAGGAATTCCAATTCCTTAAGGGAATTGAATTGTTTTCATTTGTTCTACGACTCAGAATTTGTTTCCAAATTTCTTAGGATATACCTTAGAGAGGTGCGAAAGGTTCTCTTTCTTTCTATTTATATAGATCTTGTCGGTTTTTAAGGATTCGTTAGAAGCATCCTTAACGGTTTTTCTAGCATGCTTGAACTCTTTATTGTACCAAGGGTTGGTCTTCTATTCTCCTTTTTACATGACACCATGATAGAGAACTTGTTAATGGAAGTGGATAGGGTTGTGGTAAATATGATAAAGATCTTCATTATTTCCCTTAGTTAATAGTAGATTTAATTAATTATTTAAATCCTTTAAAAATATATCAATTTTATTTTGATCAAAGATCAAGTGATTTTGGTTATTATATTTCTATGTTATGGGGCTTATGTGCCTCTCAAAGTTTATAGTTAAATTTAAAGGTCTATGGTCAAAGTTGGTCTTATACTCATTTAAGATGTCAAAATTACTATTTTGTTGTATATGGAGATATCAAATATCACATAATATACAACACTGCTACCCAAACCATGGATACAAGTCATCTGGTTGGATTTTGGCCACTACATAAGACCATTGCAAATTATTAGATCTTGAAAACTACAAAGCTTGATTAGGCACTTGGTGCCAAACAAATTCTCAACCAAATCTTCGAAGTTTCTTTTGTATCTACTAGCTTAAACAAGGTCCCCATCTAGCCATAGAGAATTAAGGTTAGAATAATTTCTTAAGATAATAGCTTGGTTAGTTGCTATTCGAGCCTTAAATTCTCCTAGCAAGAGGATATTGCCTTCATTTCTTAGGCTGGAAATATCACGTTCCAAGCCATTGTAAAAGCAATTTTTATCTTGATTGTGTTTTTTTATAGAAAGTAGAATTAATCTGCACAAAATAGCATATTTCCATATAAATATTCTTATCATTGATGTATGAAATCTCCATCCACATGTACTGATTGAAAGGATCTTTCTTGTGAAGCCTAATATGAAGAAAAATGTTCTTCTTTATATAAAAATTATGCCTCCATCCCTCTATGATAAGACGTCTTATTCCATACTGACCACAAGACAAACTTTTCTATGTTAAAGACCTTAGATTCTTCATGCTCCCAAGTTTCAACAAGCAGTATAATATCAATTTCACTTGAGATCCAGCTTAACATGAAACCTTTACTCTATGGAATGCCACAACATTTTCAAAAAAACATCAAGAATATGGAAGTATCTTCACAAGAAAATCCTCTTACGTATATACAGGTTTTGATAACAAAAAATAAATCGATTTCTTTGAATCTTTAATAAGATCCCTGTGTAGAAATATCAAAGAAAATGATAATGATGAATTTTTATATTATTATTTAAGTAAAAAGTCTTGGAAACAATTTTGTATGTTATATGTTAATTTTTTCCATATTTCGTTCAATCTTTAGTAAGATGCCTAGGTAGGAATATCAAGGAAAATGATGGTGATGAACTTTTAAGACGATTAATTAAGTAAAAATTGATAAAAACATGTTTATATTTGTGTTAATTTTATTTATTTAAATTTATGGTATATTTGGCATATACATTTACTAAAAAAAAATCAAAGTATATATTTTAGATCATTATAAAAGGAATAAATACATTGTAAATTGAAATATCTTTGAAATAATATATATATATATATATACATCATTTCAAGTGAAAATAGTAAATCACACTCCCAAAAGTTGTACATCATTAAAATTTGATATTTAATAGAAGATGATCAACTTATTGTAACAAATAATTAATAACACATAAATATCAATAATTAATAATTAATATTAAATGTAATGGGAAGGTGTGTTACCTCAATAGTCAATGTCCAAGCTATTATAAAAAGCAGTCCAACATTTGTATATTCATCATCTTTACATCATCAAATATATTGCTTTATCTATTCATGGATTATTGTAACTTGGCTTATTTGTGCTGGTTATTCCTTTAAGAAATTATCTTCTCGTTTCATCGATATCAGAGCCCCTTCTTGGGCATACGTGATTCCGGTTATTGGCCATACACATCAGTGAGAGAGTTTCTCTCATCAATTGGTCTTTGACCATAGAGGGGCCTTTGGCCAAAATCAATCCCCCATCGATCTTCCCATTCTTCCCATTCTTTCCATGGCCATTCGCTCCTCCCTCCACCGCATCCTTCTCTGCATTTTCATTTTCCCTTCCTCCAGGATCCCTCTCTCTCTCCACTCCTAAGCGTCGCTTCCCTCCACAATTGTGCGCTACTCCAACCTTCGCACTACACGTCGCTACATCCCTAACTCTCGTGCTCTCCCTCATTTACGTTTCCCATCCCACTACCCAGATCCCCTCACACCCTTCCATCCTCATCTCCAACCTTACCCATGCTCTTTTTCGTTCCCACACACTCCTAATCTAACACCACAATTTACCCCTCATTCCCTTACACCCTTCGCTCACCTACGCTACATCACACCAGTCCCGCGCCACCCCTGCACTACGCGCTTCTCCACCTGTGAGTGCACACGCCCCATCTCCTTCTACGCCATCTCTCCACATGTGTGTTTTCTATAACGTCCCCACCCATCATACCAGTGCGATGGAGAGAACGTTAGACTGAAGCCAGGGCATCTAGCCCCACGAACTTATTAAATAAGCATTCACATAATATAAAAAGACATATGGAAATGTATAATTATAAGAAAACACAACGGAAGTAATTTCAATTACACATCCATCATACATTCAAGATATTCATGATATTCATCAAATAAATAATTGCAAAGTTTACACAAGAGAGTACTTATCTTATAACAAAGTAGCCCCGAGCAACTGGCTATGCAACTGCAACGTTCCACCCAACCATAGGCCAGTTGTGATCATCAATATCTCAACGCACTGCCACCCCCGAGCTGGGCATGATCTCTACAAGGAATCAAGGAACAACAGACTCACACATAGCCCAAAGATACACCAAATCAACCAAGCCAATCTACAGTTGGGTTTATTAGGCTGTTAGGCAATGGAAGGAAGAATTGGTAAGCTAGTGGGATCATCCATAGAGATATGGGTACCCTCTGCAAGATCTATCTAGCTTGGCTCCCACAATACCTACACACCTGGCACATGGAAGTACTCCCTTCACTACTACACAGTCCCTCAGGCCATACCTTCCAATCTAATATTGTTCAAGGTGTGCATAGAAGAGTAGCCAACCCTCTTGATCTTCTTGAGAGGTTATCCCCCTCACTAGGTTTATCAATCCAATTCAGGTCCACTTCCACTCCTAATTTCTTGCTCACAATTCAAACCAATGCAGGGATGCACCCAACAACAAAAATACAAGTGCTGAAAAACGTGGGCAACCAAAACGAACTGGTAGATGGGAAATAAACCCTGGGAGAGCCATTCGTTTTCAGAAAACGTTTATATGCATTCCAGGGGCTGAAACGACCTCTGTAAACCCCCAAAACGTGACTCCCTTTCTCCCAGCCACTATGCAACACAAAAACGAGCTCCCAGCTATGGAAATTGCAGGAAATTGGTAAAAAACGTGATGAAGGAAAGACCCAGTAGTTCATATTGCGTGAGAGAGGAAAGACTGGGTTCATAATTGCTTTGGGCACAATTTCGTGGGTGCTTTCTTGCCCCAGAAGCAAACGTACGTTTTTTCAGGTTGATGGCTTGCCCATGCACGAAATTGACTGCCATACCTCTTCATTCCCAAGGCATTAACTGCCTCAACCAACTCCTGGAAGAATTAAATGATTGGGTGCATAAGTCAGAATGGGTAGTTGGGGTTCATTCATTGACATTTGGCTTATCACCATTGGCTCAAGGGTTTGAATAATTCCCCCCCCTATTCCTTGTAGAATCATGCCCCCATCTCTTTGTTGTATTGCATAGCTAGTTGTGGGTATTTCATTAAAATTCGTATTTACATGATGTCTTTTTTTTTATTTTTACATTGTGCATGTCCAACACAAGAACCATAGGCATCTATTTTTTTAATTGCCGATACATAAACGCTAAATCAATAGTGGGGCCTTGGCCTTGATCTCCTCGCCATGATTAAATAACAATATTTACATCATTTACGATTTAATGAAAAAGGGGGTCAAAATGGGGATGTTACATTTCCCTCCCCTTACATTAGCACTGTCCTCAGTGCTCATCAAAATTGAACAAAAATGGATATGCCACCCTCATGGCATCCTCCAGCTCCCATGTAGCCTCATCGGGACCGTAGTGCTTCCATTGCACCTTTACCTGTCCGATGGCTCGGTTCCGGAGCAATGTTACCTTTTTGTCTAAGATGCACAATGGATCGGTTTGGAACTCTCCCTCAGGTTCCACCTGGATCACATCTCAATTAATCACATGGTTAGGATCATGTACATATTTCTTAAGCAAAGAGACATGAAAAACATTATGAGCTTTAGTGCTAGCAGGCAATGCAAGTCTATATGTAACTGGCCCTATTCTTTCAAGCACTTCAAATGGCCCACAATATCTAGGTGATAGCTTGGCACAACTCCCGAGATTCAAGGAACTCTTTCTTGACTTCACTCTAAGATACACATGATCCCCAACACTAAATTCCCTAGGCACCCTATGCTTATCTGCACGGCTTTTCTGTCTATCTTGGGCTGCTTTTAAATTCTGCCCGATCTTTGTAACTTTTTGTTCCATTTCCTTAAGCAATTCTGGCCCAAGTACAATTCTGTTCACTGGATTGTCCCAAGTCACTGGTGTCCTGCACCTTCTTCCATACAAAGCCTCATATGGACTCATTCCCAATGATTCTTGCTTCCCATTGTTATATGCAAACTCCACCAAGTGTAGATAATCTTCCCACTTGGATGGTTTGTCCATTACATACATGTGAAGCATGTCCTCGAGGACCCGGTTTACTCTTTCTGTTTGCCCATCTGTTTGAGGATGGTACGCAGTACTAAAGCTCAGCTATGTACCCAAATCTGCAAAGAGACCCTTCCAAAAATTGGAAGTAAACTTGGTATCCCTGTCAAAAATTATTTCCTTAGGCAATCCATGTAATCTGAAAATTTCCTTCATGAAAATATTTGCAATGGCATCGGCTTTATGTGTGGACTTAACCGGTATAAAATGTGCTGCCTTTGTTAACTTTTCCACCACAACCATGATGGAATCATGTTGTTTCATAGTCATTGGAAACCCTATAATAAAATCAATGGAAATTTACTTCCCATTTCCATTCTGGGATTGGCAATGGATGCAATAAACCTGCTGGGTGTCGGTGTTCAACCTTCACCTGCTGACATTTCATACACTTAGAAATGTATTCAGCGATGTCCTTCTTCATCCCTGGCCAGAAATAATATTTTCTTGCTGTAGAAATTGTTTTCTGATATCCTGGGTGACTAGAGTATGGGGCTTTATGGATTTCATCCATAACGATCCTCCTTAAATCTGCCGCATTTGGAATATAGACTCTACTCTTATAAGTAAGAAGTCCGTCTCCTTCCAAATGATATCCTTCATACTTCTTTTCAAGGTTTTGCTGCTACAATTTTCCCTTTATCTACTCATACACTTCATCCTCAACCATATGGTTGACAATCTGCTGCCTCAAATCTGGTTGGAAAGTACTAAGCACTGCCACATGCATTTCATGTACTTTCCTGCTGAGTGCATCAGCCACCTTGTTTTCTTTCCCTTTTATGTGTTTGATTTCAAAATCAAATTCACACAAAAATTCCACCCATCTCGCTTGCCTAGCATTCAAATTTGGCTGATCAAATAAGTATTTCAGACCACAATGGTCTATCCTTAGCTCAAATTTCCTGCCCATCAATTAATGTCTCCACATCTTTAAAGCATGTATTATGGCTACAAGTTCTAAATCATGAGTAGCATAGTTTTTCTCGTGCTCTTTCAACTTTCTCGACTCATAGCATACCACGTGGTTGTCTTGCATAAGAACTCCTCCAAGTCCCTGATTGCATGCATCGGTACACACCACAAAGTCTTTTTCCAGGTCTGCAATCTTCAAAATAGGTGCACTTGTAAGAAGATTCTTCAACCGTTGGAAACTTTCCTCACATCTTGGTGACCATTCAAACTTTATCCCCTTCTTTTGCAAAGAAGTGATTGGGTTTGCGACCTTGGAGAATCCTTCGATAAACCTCCTGTAGTAACCAGCAAGGCCCATAAAAGATCTCACATCTGTCACATTTCTTGGAGTTGGCCAATTCAAAATGGCTTCAATCTTCTCAGGGTCTACATATATTCCTTCATCTGAGATGATGTGACCCAAATAATGAATTTTATCTTTATAAAAGTCACATTTGCTCAACTTTGCATACAACTTATGCTCCCTTAGCAATTGCAATGTCATTCTCAAATGTTCTTCATGCTCTTCTTAATTCTTAGAATAGATAAGAATGTCATCTAGAAATACAAGAACAAACTTGTTCAAATACTTGCTAAAAACATTATTCATGAGACACATGAATGTAGCTGGTGCATTTGTGAGACCGAATGGTACCACTACAAACTCATAGTGTCCATACCTCGTTCTAAAGGCTGTCTTATGAATATCTTCCTCTTTGATTCTTACCTGATGGTAACCAGACCTCAATTCAACATTTGAAAACACCTTTGCTCCTCTCATTTGATAAAAAAGGTCATCAATTCGGGGCAATGGGTATTTGTTCTTCACAGCGACTTTGTTCAATTGCCTGTAGTCAATACATAACCTGAGTGTTCCATCTTTCTTTTTCACAAATAGAACAGGTGCTCCCCACGGGGACACACTTGGCTTGATATATTTCTTTTCCAACAACTCTTGTAATTGCATTTTCAATTCTAGCAATTCCGGTGTACTCATCCTGTAGGGTGTCTTAGACACTGGTGCCGCTCCTGGCACAAGTTCAATTGTAAAGTCAATGTCTCTCTTTGGAGGGAGTCCTAGAATCTCATCAGGAAAAACATCCCTGAATTCTTGTAATACATGATAGTCCTCCAATTTAAGAGTTTCATTCTCTGTTGCCTCTAAAATGTGGGCTGCGTACAGTTGACAACCCTTTCTACAGAAATTCTTCAGCTGCATGGCTGAAACCTGCCTAACAGAAGTCACCTTTGGAATGCCTCTTACAACCCTTGGGTTTCCTTCTTCGTCCATGCATTCAAATGTCTTATTGTAGCAGTCAAGTTTAACCCTATGTGCCTCTAACAAATCCATCCCAATGAGAATATCATAGGAACCAAGTGGCAAAATATTCAGATCTGCATAAGTGAATAGCCCATCCATCTCTAATGGACATTTCTCTACTGTTTCAGTAACTTTTCTCTTGGTCCCAGTGGCTAGTTGAACTAACCATGATTTACTATGCTTTAATTTCTTAAAAGCACAAAACTCAACAATTCTAGGAGTGACATAACTGTGAGTAGATCCATGATCAATCAAAATAGAAACAGATTGCTTAGCAATCTTACCTTCAACTTCAACCACAGTTGATTGATGATCTGCCTGGCGGTTGTCTAGTGCTGCATAGATTCTAGGGATCGTCCTTGCCACTTGACCCACAGTTTCAGCTCCCTGGATGTTGTGGACTTGATTTGCATTTCCATTCCGATGTGGGCAGTTCCTAAGCATGTGGTCTCCTCCACACCCCCAACATTGAAGTGGTTCTCTTGGCTCCTTTGGATCTCTTGGCTTGTCTCCCATGATCCTAGTTGGCTTAGTCACAACCTGTGATGGCTGCCTTTGCTGATTCCTGAATTGAGGAGGCTTGAACCCCTTCTTCCTTTGATCAAAATTTTCATTTTTCTTATCCTTCCATGCCTTATGGAATTTTGGTTTGCTTCTATTTTGATCAAAGCAATACTTGGCCTTTCTTATGGCCTCCTCTAGAGTTCGAGGTTCATCGAACTCAATTCTGTCTTTATATGACTGGGGCAGTCCACTTAGGAAACGCCGAATTTTCACCTTATCATCTCGAATGTACCTGACATATCTTAGCAGCTCCAATAATTTGTTTGCATATTCTTCCATGGTTAATTGTCCCAATATCAGCTCATGGAACTCTTTGATCTTATCATCATAGTACTTATCAGAGAGGTACTTCTGCTTGAAGTATTTCTTAAACTGTTTCCACACAATCTTCCTTTCATTGATCTTCCTCACTTTCCTGATGTGTTCCCACCATATAGATGCTCTTCCATTCAAGTTGAAGATGGCAACCCTTTCCTTTATATTCCTAGAGTCGTCTTGGACTTGGAAATACTTTCTCATCCCAAAAAGCCAAGCTTCAGCTTCTTGACCAGACTTTACCTCTCCATCGAATGTAGGAGGTTTTGCCTTCTTAAATTCCCTATGTGAATTGTTCTTGTAGTGCCTCTTCCTCTTACTCCTGCGGGATGAAGAGCTCGAACCCTCAATGGATTCTTCAGAGTCAGATGATCCACTAGAAGATTTTTCTGGAGTATATGTTCTGTCTGTAGAAACTCTTCTTGAGCCACTGGCCCTCTTACAAGAATTCCTTCTAGAACTACTCCCACCCCTTTCTAGATTTGATGTCTGATGCTCAGAGTTTATTTGCCTTTGGATGTTTGTTAAACTCTGTAGCATGGCTGCATTCAACTGATTTTGTTCTTCTTGAGCTTTAATCATCCTTTCATTATCTTCTCTACAACTTTGCAACTCCACCCTTAGGCTTCTCATGGTGGCTGCAATACCTGGAGGAGTCTCTTGATTTCTCCTCCCATTAGATTCTGTTTCAGCATTTTCAACATGTATGTTCTCCCCCATGGCATCTGTCTCAGGCTCATAGGGATCCTGTGCATCATCCAGGATGTTCATTTTCCTGGCCCAACCAAGACCCAAAACTTCCAACTGCACTATCTAGAAGGATGCCTTGATGTAACTGTGATTCTGCAAAATGTGTTCATCAACACAATTGTTAGCTGCATTTTATTCTTAGAAATTCATAAATTACTTCATGCACGTGGGAAAATATTATATTGACAATTTGTCAAATCATAGAATCTTCTCACAATCAACAACATATGGGGGGGGACGACAGGGGTCAAGGGGGCTTGCCCCCTTGTGGCCGCCACTGCAGGGCAGGTCGAGGGTAGCGCCCTCGTTTTTTATTATTGTTGTTGTTGTAATTTTTTGATTTCGCGCAATCTGGCGCATAAGTTTCATGGTGATTTTCCCATTTTCGGCACTTGAAAATGACACTCGAAAACTGCAGAAATCCCCTGTTTCAGCAGACTTCGTCATTCTCTTCCGCCATTGCGGACGAACTTGTCGATTCCTTTCTACGTGTTGCGGACGATCTTGCGGAGTCCTTCCGACCCGTTGCGGCGAAGACTTCCAAGTTTCTTTCGCTGTTTCGGCAAGAACTTCCAAGTTCTTTCCGTCATTTCGGCAAGAACTTCCAAGTTCTTTCCGCCGTTTCGGTGAGAACTGTCAAGCTTCTTCCAAAACTTTCCCCTTGGACGCCGAGAACTCTTAGAAAACTTTTCCTCTATTTTGGGTCAACTCGGCGAGTTCTCCCGCCGTTGCGGACCAACTCGCTGAGTCCTTCTGAAACTTTCCCTTTGATGCCGAACACTTAGAAAATTTTTCGCTGTTTTGGGTCAACTCGGCGAGTTCTCCTGCTGTTGCGGACCAACTCGCTGAGTCCTTCCGAAACTTTCCCTTTGACGCCGAACACTTAGAAAATTTTCTGTTGTTTCGGGTCAACTCGGCGAGTTCTCCCGCCGTTGCGGACCAACTCGCTGAGTCCTTCCGAAACTTTCCCTTTGACGCCGAACACTTAGAAAATTTTCCGCTGTTTCGGGTCAACTCGGCGAGTTCTCCCGCCGTTGTGGACCAACTCGCTGAGTCCTTCCGAAAGTTTCCCTTTGACGCCGGACACCTAGAAAATTTTCCGCTGTTTCGGGTCAACTTGGCGAGTTCTCCCGCCGTTGCGACGAAGACTTCCGAGTTCTTCCCGAAACAGACTTAAACAAATTTTTTCAAAAACACTTAAAACAATTTCGGATTCTTCTTTTCTTCTTTTTGTGATGACTGCTGCCTAGCAGGAGGTAACCTTACCTTTGCAAACTATCCAACTTAGCCAGTTTAGGCCCGATGCTGAGACCTATGGTGATCAGGAAGGGACCTTCCCATGTAACTGTAATCAGATTTGGCCCATAGAGGTCCAATGCTGTAGCCTATGGATCTAATACCATTTTGTAACGTCCCCACCCATCATACCAGTGCGATGGAGAGAACGTTAGACTGAAGCCAGGGAATCTAGCCCCATGAACTTATTAAATAAGCATTCACATAATATAAAAAGACATATGGAAATGTATAATTATAAGAAAACACAGCAGAAGTAATTTCAATTACACATCCATCATACATTCAAGATATTCATCAAATAAATAATTGCAAAGTTAACACAAGAGAGTACTTATCTTATAACAAAGTATCCCTGAGCAATTGGCTATGCAATTGCAATGTTCCACCCAACCATAGGCCAGTTGTGATCATCAATATCTCAACACACTGCCACCCCCGAGCTGGGCATGATCTCTACAAGGAATCAGGGAATAACAGACTCACACATAGCCCAAAGATACACCAAATCAGCCAAGCCAATCTACAGTTGGGTTTATCAGGCTGTTAGGCAATGGAAGGAAGAATTGGTAAGCTAGTGGGATCATCCATAGAGATATGGGTACCCTCTGCAAGATCTATCTAGCTTGGCTCCCACAGTACCTACACACCTGGCACATGGAAGTACTCCCTTCACTACTACACAGTCCCTCAGGCCATACCTTCCAATCTAATATTGTTCAAGGTGTGCATAGAAGAGTAGCCAGCCCTCTTGATCTTCTTGAGAGGTTATCCCCCTCACTAGGTTTATCAAGCCAATTCAGGTCCACTTCCACTCCTAATTTCTTGCTCACAATTCAAACCAATGCAGGGATGCACCCAACAACAAAAATACAAGTGCTGAAAAACGTGGGCAACCAAAACGAACTAGTAGATGGGAAATAAACCCTGGGAGAGCCATTCGTTTTCAGAAAACGTTTATATGCATTCCAGGGGCTGAAACAACCTCTGTAAACCCCCAAAACGTGACTCCCTTTCTCCCAACCACTGTGCAACACAAAAACGAGCTCCCAACTATGGAAAATATAGGAAATTGGTAAAAAATGTGATGAAGGAAAGACCCAGTAGTTCATATTGAGTGAGAGAGGAAAGACTATGGGTTCATAATGGCTTTGGGCACAATTTCGTGGGTGCTTTCTTTCCCCAGAAGCAAAAGTACGTTTTTACAGGTTGATGGCTTGCCCATGCACGAAATTGGCTGCCATACCTCTTCATTCCCAAGGCATTAACTGCCTCAACCAACTCCTGGAAGAATTAAATGATTGGGTGCATAAGTCAGAATGGGTAGTTGGGGTTCATTCATTGACATTTGGCTTATCACCATTGGCTCAAGGGTTTGAATAATTTCCCCCCCTATTCCTTGTAGAATCATGCCCCCATCTCTTTGTTGCATTGCATAGCTAGTTGTGGGTATTTCATTAAAATTCGTATTTACATGATGTCTTTTTATTTTATTTTTACATTGTGCATGTCCAACACAAGAACCATAGGCATCTATTTTTTTAATTGTCGATACATAAAACGCTAAATCAATGGTGGGGCCTTGGCCTTGAGCTCCTCACCATGATTAAATAACAATATTTACATCATTTACGATTTAATGAAAAAGGGGGTCAAAATGGGGACGTTACATTTTCTCTCTCCCAGACACTCCACGTACCAACACTCTCTCCACGCTCGGTCATTCACAGTCCTTGCACCCCCATTCCTCTCTTCCCACACAACGCGTTGGCTCCAAACTTGTGTGCTCCCTCCTTCTGCACACTCCTCCACACTACTCCATCTCTTCATGCTCGTCCACGCTGCTCCTACCTCCCTCTTTGCACTCCAACCCGCATCTCCTCACCTTCGTCGTACCCTCTCTAACACGTTCATCCTTCAACCCTGCGCTCTTCTGCCCAATACTTTTTCCTGCATCTCCATGACCCCGCCCATTGCTCAACACCCAATCTCCACGCCCTCCCTTCGCTCGACCCCCATATCTCCACGCCTTGCCTTCCCTTTCTCCTATTCATTCACAACCCCTTCCTGCTCCCTCGTTGCTCTACACTTGCGTCCCGTGCACTGCGCCCTCCTTCCTCCTTCCATTCTCGCGCCCCCCTTCTTCCGGCCACCCCTGTGCCCTCCTCTCTCCTTCATGACTCCACCCCTAACCATCTCCCACAATAAAAATATATATAACATAATAATAATATATATTATTATTATATATTAAAAAATATATATAACATAATAATAATATATATTATATATTATTATTATTATTTAAAAAACCTTAAACCTCCTTCCTTTATAAAAATATATATAATATTTACTATTAATTTTAATAGTAATAATTATTATATCGATTACTAATTGTATAAATTATTACAATTATTAATTACAAAAAAATCAAAGAAAAAAAAAAGAGGCCATTTATCGTTGAAGAAAGCTGAAGACCATTTTTCTGAAGAAACCAAAGATCATTCTTCGTTGAAGAAGTCGAAGTCAAAGGAAGATTCTTTACAAGAGAGCCATATTGGGGATTATTACAGTTTTTGTATCTACCCTTGTCAATGAAGAGAAAAAGAAGTTAAAGATGTCGTTCCTCGATATATCTTTGGATAAGAAGCATAATAAAATGGAGTCTCCTGGCGAAAAACAAGGACGATTTCTGCAAACTTTAAAAAAATATGCAGATCCCATATTAAAAACATATGGGCATATTCAAGGAAATTTTGTCCGCATCGCTATTTGCCCGACTACCAAGAAGAATTGCATAAACATTGAACTATCAAACCAATTAATGCTTTCAAAATTAGATATAATTGACAATAACATTATTCTTTCTGATAAGAAATATGAGCTTAAGAACCTACAACTATCTGTTGAGGATTACAAGGTCCTAACTCAATTCAGTATCGTTTCAGTGGTATCAGTTAAGACAAGGTTGATATAATTTTAGGGTCACCTTGGTTAGATACATTGGGTACCTTCATGTTCAACACAAGGAGAAAGTTCTTGACATTTCCTTACAAAAATAAGAAAGTCACATTCTAGGTGATGTTACACTGAAGTCAAGTTCAGGAGTTGTGTCGTATGAATACTTTAAAGATATCTCGAAGGTGCTTTCACAAGAAGACCATAAATACATACAGAATATGCACGAAGAATTCGATAAGGTCGCTATGGACAAAGAATAAGAGATCTCTCATCTAATAGATCATAATAAGAAACTTCTTCTTCAAATCAAGAAGGCGAAGGATAAAGCACAAGACAATCCAAAGCTAGAAAAAGAGAATCGATATCTTCAGAAGAAACTAGTAGAAAATATCAAAGAGAATAGTCATCTTAGGAAGCATAAATAAGATCTAATGGATCATATTTAGAAGCTTAAAGATGATGATAAATTGCAAGAAGAAATGACCAGGAATCTTAAAAATGATAAAGATTTGTTGGAAAACAAGTTGGAGCAAATTCAGAAGAGGACATCCAAAATCCAAATTGAATAAAAAGAAGAAAATACAAATCCAGTCATCGTCACAGTTCAAAAAGAAGTCAATATAGTAAAAAAGCAAACAACAAGAACTCCTTATCGACACCCAAATTATCAAAATAATTTTGACCAACGACAAGGTCAAAATGAACATAAACAAAGGATTTATGATTTCAGAAAAGAAAGAACACAAAATCAACAAACTAAGCAGAAAACAAGAAGTTCCATCCAACAAGGCATTCACCAAACAACTCCAATAAAGATAGATCTTGGATGTAATACTTCACGAATGATACAACATTCTTTCTTGGGAATTCGAAACTCACATCGTCTCGTTTTTTCAAGTGTTGCAGTTTTAACACAAAAGATCGAGAGATGGCATTACAAGCAAGAAATCAGACATAAGTTTTGTCTTCAATAAGTTTTGAGGACAAAGCTTCCCTTAAGGGGAATAAAATATAGCGAATAATTAATAACACATAAATATTAATAAAAAGATTAATAATTAATAATTAATATTAAATGTAATGACAGGGTGCGTCCCCTCAATAGTCAATGCCCAACTATTATAAAAAGCGGGACAACATTTGTATATTCATCATTTTTAGATCATCAAATATATTGCTTTATCCATTCATGGATTATTGTAACTTGGCTTATTTGTGTTGGTTATCCCTTGAAGAAATGATCTTGTCGTTTCACTTATTCTCAAAAGTTGTACATGATTAACAATTGCTAATTGACAGAAGATGAACAACTTATTCCGAAATGATCAACTTATTCCAACAATTGCTTATTGATAAAAAGTATCCACTTATTTGGCAATGAAACAACTGGCCATCTAATATATATATAGTTGGTTATGTGTGTAGCTAGGGTTTTCACCCTGGCTTGTGCAAATGAGCACCTACTAAGGAGAAGGGCCTCCGTAGTAGCAGTTCAATAATCAGTAAATAAAAGCAGTAAAATAGTATGAAATTTAACTTAGCATGAGCATTGACATAAATAATAAAACATGAAAATATGGCAAAAGATTTCTCTTTTTTGTATTAAAAATTACCTCAGGTGTAGAGGTTGATGAAGCCCTTGCAGCAGTCCAAGAGGGTTGCTTCCAAGCTCCAGTGTTGTTCCTTTCTCTTTCTCCAAAGGGTTTTGGAAATGGGCCAAAGGGACACTCAAATGTGAAAATAACTCAAAAAGGGTGAGCTAGGGTTTCAGGAGTGATTTTGGCAGAGTAAGGATAGGGATGACTGTGGATATAAAATGGGGAGCCTCCATCACCTATTTATAGGTTTTTAGTGGTGGAGTGCTGACCCATGGTTTTGGGCACCATATGGTTTAGGTCAGCTGTATAGGGTTTTTACTTCCTTTTTTCCCTCTTTTTCCTCTTTTTTGTATTTTTTATTCCATTTTAGAGGGTTTTTGCTTCCTTTTTTCTCTCTTTTTCCTCTTTTTTGTATTTTTGTATTCCCTTTTTAGAGGGTTTTTGCTATTTTTGGAGGAATTTACATTATTTTGGGGGGAAAAAGGGGGTTTTTGGCCTTTTGGAGGCTTTTTAATGGTTTTTTGGCCTTTTGGAGGCTTTTTTAATGGGTTTTGTGGCCTTTTGGAGGCTTTTTAATGGGTTTTTAGGGTTTTGGAGGAAAATATGGTAAGAAATATGGACAAATGAGTCATGTAATGAGGGAGATGAGGTAGTGAGCACTTTTTGGGTGTTAACAATGTGTTATATTCTTTGTATGACTACCCACCTTTTGGTGGGGGTTCAGGGGTGGCCCTCAAATTAAGGGGGTATGGGGAGGACCTACCCCCCTTGATGGGGGGCATGGGGGGCAACACGCCCCTGAGAAAACAAATTGGGCATTTTTCGCCCCATTTTTGGCTATTTTTGGACAATGGTTTTTAACCCATTGTACTTTGATTATGGTTTAGGAATTAGGGTTTTGAAGGTTGGTAAATACCTATGTATTGTAAACAGTTGAGTTAATACAATGAAAGAAACAAAGAGAGCGGTGAAGCTCAAGTTAAGTTGGTTTTCCCGGGTAAGGGTTTCCAGGGTAAAATCTATGTGTAATGTGTGTGTGTGCTATTGTTTTACTTTCTGTTTATCCTTAAGAATTGTATGCATTGTTACACTTAATCAAGTTTCATACACACACACACACACATACACACACACATATATATATATATGATTACCTCTAGTCAGTGCATAAAAGATCCCTCATTTAAAATGGATATGTGTAAGCATATATTTACACCCTTGAGGACATTGCAATAGTAGGCTTGCGGACCAATATGATTGAATTGATTATGTTGTTTGTGGGATGTATGGCACAGAGAAGAGTTAATCTCATGATGAATTCCTCCTCTTCCACGAATAGGAAGAGAAATATTCTAGCATTATGGGCACTTAGCAACAGTGTAGCACTAGGCATCATGTTTGTTGCAAGGTGGTATTCTATGTCCTTTGAAATCCCTCCAAGGTGTTCATAACAATCACAACATATTTCCCAATATTATACCCTCCCATATGATTGATATTAGAAGCATGGAAGCTCATGCGTTGTGGAAGATTTGAATCTAGAGATACAAGTCTACTTCCCTTGGATTTGGCCTCTCAACGATGTCATAGTTTTCAAATAATGTGGAAAGCATACGCTATGCGGCCAAAACAATGAATGACAAAGGCTTTGCTCCAGGGCCAACAAAAGTAAGTCTTTTAAGCAAAGGCATTGTTATTAGATGGAGTGTTGAACTCTATCAGCGCTAAGTTTATGTAGTTTGAGTAATATGGGAAAATATGGAAATTGGATAAGGCATGTGGAAGGTACCCTATTATTTGAGAAAAGTGGGTTCCCATCAAGGATTCTGCTTTTTCCCTTTAGTTGGTCATGCCCTTTGTCCTCACCAATGCCTCTGCCACCAACTTCATGCAAATTATTCATGCTACATGCTTCTCACATCTTGGAAAGTTTGATGTTGTTTACTAGATTATAATGCCAATCTACTTGCTAAGTTGATCTCATTCGCCCACAATATTATTTTATTTTAATTTGTTAAACATATATCTCTATGCCCTATCAAAATACAATCCAGTAAGTATGCTCCATTGCTAAAATATAATATTGCAATGTTATTTAATTCTAGAAATACCATGGAGAAATTCTTGAACAATTTGTCAGCACATAACTTCAAGAATCTTAAACAAAACTACAACTTTGCCTTGAGAAGCAACATGTATTTGTTCACCCTATACATTTTTTTTAATATAAGAAGTATTTTCTCAAAAAAAAAAATCCATTTTTTCTTTTAGAAAGAGTGATAGATAAATAGTACACAAGGTCTAAACAAGCCAATTCATGGACTATATAAATGACATTTTATATTGCCAAACCAATGATTGTCACTAATGGGTAGGTCTCCTCACTATCTATGTCAATGTTTAGTTCCAATTAAAGGATAACAATATCTTTTATTGGACTTGGATTAACAAGTCGAATTGAGGAGTGACAAGTTTAAGAACTAAACAAACTGATTAGAAACATTGTAGTAGATATGTTAATTTTAACTGGAGGAAAAAATTCATTAATTTTGCAAATGATTATGTCTCTAAAAGGACACCATATATAATTTTATTCTTCCCTCCTTGTCAATATCAATCACTACTTTATGATTCAAACAATATGCAATAGCAATAAGGTCTAGTACATGCAATCAATAGAAGTGCGAAAAAAGAAGCAAGTTATTGGGTCCTGTCACTCGGATAATTTTAAGGACCTATAGACCCATATTTATTTAAAAGTGTATAAACCTTTGCAAATCTTAACAATTCATAAAATGTCAACTATAAATTATTTGGCGATATTTTTTTAAAATCATTTCAATTTCCAAGGATTTTATATAGTTTATATAATAATGTGGCGATTTTTTGAGTGAAAAAAGTTTACCCATCAAAATTGGGCGAAATGGGGCTTCAAAAAATGCAAATTGGCGAATCTTTTTTGGAAAAAAACATGGAAAAATAACCCTTGGGCTAAATTTCGTCCCTAAAATTATCCTTATTAGGCTTTTTTATTGGGACAAATATCGTTTAAATTTTTATATGCAATAAAAATGTGTTGCATGCTCAAAACAGGATCTTTATAGAAATGTGAAAGAACGTCATCCTAATTAATTTTATGGGAAATTTCAAATATTGCATCTTAATAATGAATAGTCCAAAAAATAATAAAAAATATAAAAATAAGATGGCGACCAATTGTTTAGAATGTGTACAAGGTAACATATATTAATAATGTTTTCCAAGTCCACAAATTTTTGAAGAGTGAAAGGCTATAGAATCCTTTGGGCGGACATATCTTAAAGGTTGTTTGGTATCCACATACCTTACTCCAGTTTTCTTCAATTTCCACATATCCACATGCAAAAAGAACTTATATCTTGAAAGATTAACTCGTCATCATGAGGAATGAAAGGATCCAATATGAAAGTTGTAGATTAGTGCCTTTGCACTGCCCATCTCAACGTGGATAAGCAATGACATCTTCTTGATAAACTGGCGCTATAGTTCAAATAAAATGGAATAGAGGCTTTACAATAAATGAAAAGGAAACCAATGAGATTAAAAACCTTGAGAAAATGGTTGATTGCCTCTTTTCCTAGACGATCTCTGACAAATAACGCAGCCTGTGCTAAGTCCAAATTTAGGGCAACCTGTATACATCAGACAAATACCATCGACATATCATTTGTGAACTCCTTCTAGAAATGGTTCGTTACCATAACTATTTTTCTTACTATGCTAGATTTAACAATCAAAACAGCATTGCAAAACATAGTAGGAATAATCCACGCACATCACTATAAATCTATCACAACCTAATCCAACAAAAAATTGGTACAAATGAACACGGGCTTCCCCCACAGTGCAATCCAGAATTTTGCAGAAAATTATCTCCTTCTACCATCTCAGGCATCTTCCACCGGCAGGCATCTTCCTCCATCTCAGTATAAATTATAAATTGATATGCAAACTTAACCACCACTAGGCCATTGGTGTTATTCCAAGACCAGACAGGGTATCCTCCTAAGAAAGGAAAATCCCAAAAAATGATTTAGTGCCTTCACATATGAGTCCCATTCAAGTGCCATAGGACAAGTAGCTCAATTGGAGCAAAGGCGCCCGGATATATGGGTGGGGCAGGGTTCGATTCCCCTGTATCACTCAAGTGTGAAAAAAAAAGGTGCCATAGGACCAACAAGTCCTAAGGAGTCACTTTGGATCCATCTTTGATCATTTGCCCTGAAAACCATGCCCCAAGAATACTTGAGCCATCGTGCTAATTCTTTTACTCGCTAGAACCTCTAGGAGATAACTTATAACCTACCAGCCAACCCATCCAAGCATATCTGCCCACTTGAAACTTCACCCCATCTCCAATCCTCCATACCAACCACTTTCCAGCTGTGATAAATCAGATACATTGTGTGGTATATCCTCACTCTTATGTCTCCATCATTGTATGCCAGAATGCCCACCCAGCAAAGGCATAATAGGCAAAGTGTTTTAGTTGCATCCCTTAGTACTTTAATCCTCAGAAGAGTATTTCTCCTCTGCACTTCTTCAATGGCGGTCTGCATTCTTTTTAGCAACCATTGCCTCTTCAAATGGATCCAGGTAAAGATATGGCTGTATTTCCATCCTTCCTCGATGTGGGGCGGTCAATTGAAGAATGGGAAGGGTAGCCACTCACTATACGCTACCTTTTAAGTTTTAACTCTTAAATTTACCATCGACAAGGACGGAGGGCTCGCCTGACACAAGGGAGGTAAGGCCACCTTTTCACTCTCCAATTTACCAATACTTGAGCCATCGTACCAATTCTTTTACTCGCTAGTACCTCCAGGAGATAACTTATAACCTACCAACCAACCCATCCAAGCATATCTGCCCACTTGAAACTTCACCCCATCTCCAATCCTCCATACCAACCACTTTCCAATTACTAGAAAGAATTTCAATAAGCCTACCAAGAAATTTGAACCATTGGATGACTTCAAGTTGTCGTCGATCTGACCCAGACATCAATCGATAGTTAGACAACGCCAAAGTCCCTTAACTGCAAGAGCCTGCTTAAATTTGTAAATGTTCATAAATCTCTGACCCCCAGTTGCCTTCGGTTTTTCCAAGCTTTCCCATTTGACCAGATGTATCCCTTTCTTTCTCGCCCACAAAAAGTTGAAGCATTTTTGCCTATTTTTATCAAGGATATAAATAGGAACCTTAGCCATGACCAGCCAGTGTACATAGATACATTCTTAAACCGATTTTACAAGACCATTTTGCTTGCCAAAGACAACCACCTAAGACACCAATTGCCAATCCTTTTATCAACTTTCCTGAACAGCCAATCCCAATCCTCCTTGTTGTAGTTATTTGGCTTCAATGGATATCCCAAATACCTAAACCCTTCCCCTAAATGGCTCATCAGAAAGGGAAGGATTTCCTGGAGTCTGGAGGAGATTTGAGGACTAATTCCATTATGAAGTAGCATTGACTTCTCTGTGCTTATCACTATCCCCGAGGCACTACATAAAAGATTTAGTATATACTATACCTGAGCCCATTCATTAAATGAGCCTTCTCCGAAAAGCAACACATTCTCAAAAAATAATGAGTGAGACAACACATGATTTGCTTAAATCTTTACACCTATAATCATTGTTCAAATTTGAACCCCTCCCAGCCCTTCCTAGAAATGTAAAATTAAAATTGCCTTTCAAAAAAAATTTAATATCTGAATTTTACCCTTCCAACTAAGAATGACATAATTTATATCAACATTTCAAAAAAGGGAAACATTTGAAATTACCCATCCATATAAATTTCAATTTCTATGCTATAAAATTCGACTCGTCATTCAAAATATCATAAATTATAACCACTAACTCACTCATGTCATGCACTCACTACTCAGTTGTGCAAGATGACAAGTGATAACTAACAACTACGAAGCACTGGTCACTGGGATTTGACTTTGAATCCCTAGTCACTTCGGGCTAAGATCTAAGGTGTGACAATGTGTCAGCAAATACGGCTGTAACAATAGAGAAGCACTACTAGTCTACTACTAGGCCCAAAATGAGCCTGAAAATTTGTGCCTACTACTTATGTGAACTTGGCAACCAATGTCCACTCATTTTTTGTCAAAATGAAATTCAAATGGCCGGTTCGATGAGTCCTCCTCGACAAGACTTCGTTTCTTGCATGAATGTCAGAAACTCACGACAACTCTAAGCAACACTCAATGACATGCAATTAGGACCACAAACTGTGCAGCGGTCGATTTATGCATTGATATAGAAAGGTGGCACTGGGCACACGATATGGCGAAACAACGAGTTAGAAAAAAAACATTTGGACCAAAGCACCACAATGGTTTTAATAAAATAAAATAAACAATTTTTGGCTCAGGAATAGTCTTCAATTTGATGGGTGGCATGATCATGATGTAATCTCCCCCCATCCTTCCAAAGATATGTGGTTTCTCACCACATTTGTCTTTGGCGCTTGCCACCAAAATACGTATAAAAATTACATGTCTTTACATCCTCTTCTCTTTATATCCTCATCTCATAATCATAACTAAGGATTATTATGCATGCACATCCTCACCTTATAATATCAATTGCGTCAAGGCACAGAGACAACCATAAAATATCAAATGTGTCAAGATGCAAAGAGTAAGAGACAACTATAAGTAAGTCTTATATTAAATTTACCATATAAGTCTTTAATTGTGCCGAGAGGCGCTCTACAACCAAGTATGGGGGAGATGTTGTAACATTCCTACCTAACAAAATAATTATATGTCGACCATAGATAAAAAGTTGTCTTTTCGTTTGAATTATTAAAATAGTTAAGTAATTATATCATTTTTAATGTTTTATAATTATAATGTTTTAAATTTTATTAAAACATTATAATTATAATGTTTTAATAATTTAAACAAAAACGTTATTGTAAAAATGTTTCTAAACCAACCTAGATCCAAACCCAAGGTTCTATCAAGCGTTGAGAGGGATCAAACCTCTCTAGGTACAAACCTCTTCTCAGGCATTGCACTCAAGGAGATATTCGAGGAAAAGTTTGCACCTCAAGAGATTTGATCCCTCTCGATGCTTGATAGAGCCTAGGATTTGGATCTAGGCTAGTTGACACTATCAACTGAGATTTGACATGTTGGATTGTTGTGATCTTCTTATCACTCCTTACCAATGTGATTGTAAGGCAGTCTTTGAAGGTGAAGTCCATAATTGTAAGTCTTTTTCCTCATTCTCATGCCTTTTGGTAAGACAATAAGGAGGGCAGTGTCTTGCATCAACATTGAAAATGGTTTTGACATAGAGGTAGATACATTAATTATTTTCATTTTAAAAATAATTTAAATTTCATGCGAGTGATTGCGAATTCGTCAAATCATGAATTGGTACAAAACACAACAAATTTTAGAGGTTCAAGCTCTTAATTACTCACATCTAGAATTTTTTCAAATCGAGCCATTAACAAATTTCTTTCAGTGTTTTGGTTCAATTTAAAAGGCAGATTGTCGAGACTCAAACATGCAGCGAGTTGCAAGGCTCCAGTTGACTTAGGATTTATTCCATTTCCCCTCCAACCCATATCTGTATGTTGTCGCGACAAGTGTTGAACAACAAAATTTGATGCCCTAGCCCTTGTGATGCTTGCTAACTTGCTTAGTATGGAGGCTTTTTTTAATGTTTCTGAGCTATGCTGTTTTTTCTTAGGCACCCAATGCCCATCATTCTTACATCTCTCAGGCTTGAATCGCTACCCTCTCTCTAGTTTGAATTAAGTTTTTGGGTAGTTTTATATGTATTTTTTGGTTGTAGATTTATTATAGCCTCATTTTGCTTAGTGGCTTCCTTTTGTACATAGTTAACAATATGTAATTTTCTCATGGTTCTAGTTTTATTTTAAGACTATATCTAGTTACAACATCCTGCACTATGCATAGGATCATGGGGATGCTCCAACTCGGAAAAATACAACAAAATAGTTGTATTTTTAGTGAACTGTAAAATTAATGTGTTCAAATTAGGTTTTATTGAAAATAAATCATTTTTTATGTAGATATTAAGGAGTGCTCAATCGTTTAAGATTGTAAAAATTTGGATGAGCTATATTTTTTTTTTTGCATTTTTTTAAGGGGGAAGGTTTAGTTAATTTATACTTGTCAATTGAAGTACGATTATTTATATTGCCTTTCATCTTTGAAGGGCTCCAATAACAAATGCCCTTCCAATTGAAATTAAGACCCACCCTTCAAATATCATTGCCTACAATCAAATCTTCAACCCACTTTTTATCTTTCAAGAGATTGTCCTTCAACCACCAGTAGAAAAAGTAAGAGAGACAAGGGACATCCTTGTCTCAATTGCCTCTGACTTTGAAAAAAATGGATAGGGGATCCATAGGGCGAACACTAACATGCCATAATCCACTTGGTGACTTCCAAACTTAAACCTATATGAAGCAGGATCAATCTAAGAAAATCCTAATCCACATTGTTAAGAAAATCCCAATCCACATTGTCGTAGACTTTTACCTGGTCTAATTTCAAGAGAAAAACACCCTTGGCTAGAAGACAACTACATTTATTTATATTATTTATTAAATATTATAAAAAAATTAATTACACGCATAGGTGTTTATATTTTAGAATTTGGGTTGGACTACCATATATGATTTTTCTAGATTGAAGGAGGAGGTGTCGTCAAAATTCGAAATAAACAAAAAAAAAGAAAAAGAAAAAATAATTAGTAGCTCATACATGGATAACAAGTAGTGACAACATTTAACTAAAAAAGATAACATGCACATGAGTAATTACAACTAGAAATGAAAAACAAATAACAAATACCTTGTTCATGATACTTAACTTGTAACCTATGAGTATTAACCAACACAAGCTAAATCTAGTTATAAATTTTAATTAACTTAGTCTATTTTCACAAAGGTTTAAGAAAGAAATAACAAAATAACAACTAAGGAAAAACAATAATCTCTGCCTCACGCAAGACTAAATACCGAGCATAAAGTACATGTGAAGGGTTTATTGTGCATATATATAGATATACCGCTACACATCAATCTTCCCACAATTTCTCTGCGCTTCTGAAACCCTAACTCTTCTATTCCATTGCAGATCGCGTTCATTACCCTTTTTATTTCTGTTTTCCACTTGGCAATGGCCGCATTCCCCTCCACCTCCGCGGCTGCTAATCCCAACAACAAATCCTATGCCGTTTTCATAAACCATCGGGGGATTGATGTGAAAGAAACCTTCGCCAGGTCTCTATACCTTCGGCTTCTCGATAATGGATTGACGGCTTTTCTCGATAAGGATGAGATGCAAGCAGGGTACAATATTTCTTCCCAGATAGAACACGCAGTCAGAACCGTCACCGTCCATGTGGCAATCTTCTCTCCCCGATATGAACTCGTAGAGATGTTGGTGTCAAAGGCTCCAATTATTCCAGTATTTTACCGTGTAACGCCCGCTCACGTTCTGTGGACGCTTGGCGACTATGGTCGAGCTCTACAAACTCATGAAAAGAAGCTGCGATATGATTCCAACACAATTGGAAAATGGAGAAATGCCCTTTATCAGGTTGCAAACAACAGCGGTTTCGAGCTCGAGATTTGCAATGGGTGAGAACTCAACCTTTCCTCTCTACCTATATGGTTGTATTTTATGTTTGATAAATGAACAAACGTTTGTTTCTCACTAGTTGTATTTATTTTCTACTGACTAACTAACCAGCGAGGAGTTGGAGCTGGAGCTGCTACATAAGGTTGTTAAACGTCTGTCGGAAATGGTTAAGGAGTTGCAGCCGAAGATGCCAGACTTGTATTTGGCCGACTATCCAACAGGTTTGGATTTCAAGCTAAAGGATTTTGAAGATACTGTGCTGTTGCAGCAACAGCAAACTGGGAAACCCCCTATCTTGGATATAGTGGGGTTAGGTGGTGTAGGAAAGACAACATTGGCAAAACAGTTCTTCAATAAGAAGAAATCAAGTTATCATAGCTCTTGCTTTTTATCTGACGTCAGAGCTCTTCTGCTCCTATGCTTTCAGCCAACCCTATCCGGCCCGAGGATTTAAATCTCTGGTATATGAGTTCTTAAAAGCTTGTAAGGGACTGCCCCTATCTCTGAAAGTATATGAGTTCTTTATGGAAGAGACAAATCCGACTGGGAAGACGAATTAGGGAGTCTGCATCAAATACTTCCCGCTGAGATACAGAAAACATTTATAATAAGTTATAAATAACTTAATAAAGAGGAACAACAGATATTCTTAGACATTGCATGTTTCTTCATAGGACAAAACAGGGATACAGCCATAGGGATATGGGACAGATCAGGCTGGAGAGGAAGGCGGGGATTTCAAAATCTACAAAACCAATGTCTAGTGGAAGTGGACAGTTGGAATGCTATACATATGCATGACCACGTTAGAGATTTGAGAATAGATGTTGCTGAGTATTGGTCTCCGCGTCGGACAAAGAACGTCGTCGATAATCTGTTATCCTCTGTAAGTGTTTCAGTTATTCTATCCTTTCCTTTATAGATATTCAATAAAAGTCTTGATCATTTTTTTATGAACAAGTAATAACAGATCCTTTTTCAACACTCGATAGGAAATAACTGTGCGGGGAATTCGGATGGTTCATGGTGAATATAATGCTGCTGATGATGAGATGATGTATCTGACGTTATTGATAGTGAAAATGCTAGTTTGGAACGCATTTTGAAGAGGTTGCAAATTCTTGATACTGAAAATGCTCTCTTGGAACGCATTTTGAGGGATAGTTCCACACTTCAAGCAGGGTTGAGTTACCAAATCTCACATGGCTCCGCTGGAAAAAATGCCCCACTCTTCCCTGCCCTCCTGGGTTCCGATGAAAAATTTAAGGGTTCTACAAGCGTCCCAGAGCATATTAAACACATTGTGGCACAGGGAAGGCGAATCACAGGTAATATAACTTTTGTATGTTTAGTGTTTGGTAGCTATTACTCTCGCATCATATTGTCTCGAACGAATTCGAAAGGTTATGTATGTTTAGTAGCTATTATTATCGCACAACATATACATATCTTTCTTATGGTTGAAAGCTGAAACGTATGAACTTTTTGCTTTTGCAGGTATCTTTTCATTTGCCGCTGTGTTTGGAGGAGTTGCGGGCAGATGGATGTGTGCAGCTGAAGAGCATTCAGGGGTTGGCACAACTGAGAAGGCTTCGATGGCTGAATGTTAGTGGGTGCTCTGAGTTAGAAGAGCTGCCAAGTATGGAAGCATTGGTATGTTTGGAGGTGTTGTGGGCAGACGGATGCGCGAAGCTGAAGAGCATACGGGGGTTGACGCAGCTGCCAAAGCTTCGACTCGTGAATGTTAGTGGGTGCTCTGAATTAGAAGAGTTGCAGAGTATTGAAACATTGGCATCTTTGGAGGACTTTCTGGCACAGGGATGCGTTAAGCTGAAGAGCATACGGGGGTCGCCGCAGTGGGAAAACCTTCGAGTCCTAAATGTTAGTGGGTGCTCTGAGTTAGAGGAGCTACCGAGTATGGAAACATTGGCATCTTTGGAAGTGTTGAGGGCAGACGGATGTGTGAAGTTGAAGAGCATAAGGGGGTTTGCGCAGCTGACAAAGCTTCGACTCCTAAAAGTTAATGGGTGTTCAGAGTTAGAAGAACTGCCGAATATGGAAGCATTCGTATCTTTAAAGGAGTTTGACGCATCTCAATGTGTGAAGCTGAAGAGCATACGGGGGTTGGCTCAGGCGACAAAGCTTTTACACCTACATGTTAATGGGTGTTCTGAGTTAGAAGAGCTGCCGAGTATGGAAACATTGGTATCTTTGGAGGTGTTGGGGATAGAGGGATGTGTGAAGCTGAAGAGCATACGGGGGTTGACGCAGTTGCCGAAGCTTCGACTCCTAAGTGTTAGTGGGAGCTCCGAGTTAGAAGAACTACCAAATATGGAAACATTGTTATCTTTGGAGGAGTTGTGGGCCAAAGAATGTTTGCAGCTAAAGAGCATACCTAGGTTGGCGCAGGCGACAAGGCTTCGACATCTAGATGTTTGTGGGTGCTCTGACTTAAAAGAGCTGCCGGGTATGGAAACATTGGTATCTTTGGAGGAGTTTTGCGCAAATGAATGTGTACAGCTGAAAAGCATTACGGGGTTGGAGCACGCGACAAAGCTTCGACTGCTAAGAGTTAGTGGGTGCTCTGAGTTAGAAAAGCTGCCGAGTATGGAAACATTGATATCTTTAGAGGTGTTGAGGGCAGAAGGATGTGTGAAGTTGAAGAGCATACAGAGGTTGGTGCAGTGTACAAAACTTCGAGAGCTAGATCTTACCGGTTGCTCTGAGTTAGAAGAGCTGCCAATCATGGGAACATTGGCATCTTTGGAGTTGCTAAAGGCGGGCAGATGTGTGAAGTTGAAGAGCATACGGGGGTCTGCGCAGCTGCCAAAGCTTCAATTCCTAAAAATTAATGGCTGTTCTGAGTTAGAAGAGCTGCCGAGTATTAAGGAAACACTAGTATCTTTGAAGGACTTTGACGCATCTCAATGTGTGAAGCTGAAGAACATACGGGGGTTGGTGCAGGCGACAAAGCTTCTAGTCCTACGTGTTAGTGGGTGCTCTGAGTTAGAAGAGTTTCCAAGTATGGAAACATTGGTATCTTTGGAGGTGTTGGACGTAGAGGGATGTGTAAAGCTGAAGAGCATACCGGGGTTGACGCAGCTGCAAAAGCTTCGAATCCTAAGTCTTAGTGGATGCTCAGAGTTTGAAGAGCTGGCAAGTATGGAAACATTGGTATCTTTGGGGCAGTTGTGGGCAAACGGATGTGTGAAGCTGAAGAACATAAGGGGGTTGGATCAGTGTACAGAGCTTTATTTGCTAAATGTTTCTGGGTAGAAGGTGTTGAACATTTTATGTGGTTACAAATGCTTGATATCTCCGGGTGTCCCAAATTACAGTGTCCGGTGTGGGATTAGTGGACCAGCTGCTGACGATTAAAGGAAGGGATGCTACCGGCATGAAAAGTGATGCCAACCCCCTCAGCGTTGGCAGATGAAAATCCCCCTTTATCCTTGACCGAAGCTTTGTCCCCATGCTCTCTGCACCTTCGATCTACTGCTCAGTCGCTATCTGGGCTTGCACTGCACGCAGGAACTCCCCCCCTTCGACCTGGAACATACCTGCAGCCAATACCATATACACAGCCTTCAACGAGTCCTGCATTCGACATACACATTCAACTAGTCAACCAGAAACAATCTCAGAGGTTTAAATTCATGAAATAGAACACCCAGCACTTAGATCCGTGAAACGCGTGCAGAGAAATCACTTCTGGAGGGCAAAATACGCTATTCATTCATTGGATTCATCATTCTGGTTACATATATGGCCTCAGAGATAGAGGACCATCCACAGATCGAATTACAAATCGAGTTATAGTGGTTCAAAACTGTCTGCTAGCTCACAGGCTATCCACGGCGGTGGGGTTTTTTTTTTTCTCTCCTGTTCTCCCCTGCAGATGAAAAAAAAAAAATCTCTTTGATATATCAGGCAGAGCCCTCAAATAGCCAGCGGGGTTCCTGATTTCAAAATCAACCACCGCCATTAATAAGCATAAATGGCCTTACTAGCCCGAGAATTCAAAAAAATTACAACGCATAGGTTTGAAGGCTAATAGGTTAACGCGTCACCGTGCTTAGGCTGGCATAGGTGTCTATTACATCACTTTTTGGCTCAATAAAAAAAATCAAAACTATGACGTGTTTCAAGTTGAGCGAGATGCTCCTGCATCATCCTCCCGGGGAGAGAAAATGAAGTTCTTCACATCTTCTTCAGGGTCTGTCCCATGCTGGTGAACCTCTGATTCTGTCATCCATATAGCATCCTCAACAGGTTTCCCTTTCCACTTCACTAAATACTGATAATAGGTCCTGCTTCTGGTCTTTTTTGTAACTTTCTTGTCCAGCACAGCTTCAACTTGTGGCTGCTCCAGCTGAGGCAGTTGTTCTTGCCAATCCACAGCCTGTCCATCACTAGCTGGAAGTCCTCGTTCCTCATCTTGTTCTCCTGCTTCTTTAAAAAGAGACAGATCTATTGAAAATAGGTGATATACCATACCCAAAGGGTAGATCAATCTCATATGCATTAGCAGAGAATTTCCTTAATATTTTGCAAGGTCCAACCTTCCTGAGCTTCAGTTTGTTGTAAGATCCCCTTGGGAATCTTTCTTTCTTCAAGTAAGCCATCACCATATCTCCCACTTGGAAATTTACTTCCCTTCTCCTCTCATCAGCTTTCTGCTTATACCTACTTACACTTTCCTCCAGTTTTCTTTTAACATTCTCCTGTAAGTTGTGCATTGCAGATGCAAAATCCTCTACATCTGAACTTCTAAACTCTTGTTTCTCCAGATTTCTAAGCTCATATACACCTCTTGGGTGCATCCCATAAACAATTTGAAACGGGCTCCTTCCAGTACTTCTATTAGGTGAGTTGTTATAGGAAAACTCAGCTTGGGCAAGTGCCAAGTCCCATTGCTTAGGATGTTCATACACTAAACTTCTTAAGATGTTTCCAAGACTCCTATTAACTACCTTTGTCTGCCCATCTGTCTGTGGGTGGTAGGCTGAACTAAAATCCAGCTTTGTCCCCAATTTCTTCCATAAGGTCCTCCAGAAATGGCCCACAAACTTTACATCCCTATCTGACACGATACTTAATGGTAAGCCATGCAATCTAACAACTTCAGAAAAGAACAAGTTTGCAACATTGGTAGCATCGGTAGTTTTCTTACAAGCAATGAAATGCGCCATCTTAGAGAATCTATCAACCACAACATAAATTGAATCGTTCCCTCTCTGAGTTCTTGGCAGTCCTAAAATAAAATCCATGCTAACCGCATCCCATGGCCTGTCAGGAATGGGCAAAGGCTGATACAATCCTGTATTATGTTTTCCTCCCTTTGCATGCTGGCATACTCTACATCTTTCCACAAACTTCTTGATGTCCTTCCTCATACCTGGCCAATAATAGAATGCATTCACTTGGGCTAATGTTTTATCCCCTCCGAAGTGACCAGCTAGGCTGCCGCTATGCTTCTCCTTGATTATATTCTCTCTTACCGAACAATTTGGGATACATAACTTACTGTTTTTGAACAGCAGACCCTCTTGCAAGGTATACTCCAGCCATTGACTTCTATTACAAGTAATAGGGCTTGCACAAGCTGCATAAATATCCTTAAAGTCCTCATCTTCTTTATAGGCTTCCCTCATGTCTTCAAATCCCACAATGCTCACTTTAACCTCTTCTAACAGCAGATTAACTCTACTTAGAGCGTCCGCAACTCTGTTTGACTTTCCACTGGTGTGCTTGATTACAAATGTGAAATTTTGCATGAACTCCACCCATTTTGCATGTCTTTGGTTCAACTTAGGATGACTGTTAATGAACTGCAGTGCATGATTATCAGAATATAAAACAAATTCCCTTGGCATAGGGTAATGTCTCCATTTCTTCATTGATTGAACAACAACGTACAATTCTTTATCATAAGAAGAATATTTCTGTTTAGCTTCATTCAACTTCTCGCTGAAATATGCTATGGGTCTCTTCTCCTGGGTTAGGACAGCTCCTACGGCAGTTCCACTAGCATCGGTTTCAACTTGAAAAACCTTATCAAAATTCGACAAAGCTAACACTGGTTGTTCAGTAACCTTCCTTTTCAGCACTTTAAAATTTCTGTCTGCTTCCTCCGTCCACTTAAATGGCTTCCTATTTCCTTTGATGGTATCCATAATAGGTGCACTTATCTGATTGAAATTCCTTATAAATTTTCTATAAAAATTTTCCAAACTGTGGAAACTCCTTACCTCAAATACACTACTTGGAGTAGGCCAATCCAAGATAGCCTGCACTTTCTCCGGGTCCATTCTTAGTCCATTTCCTGAGATCACAAATCCCAAATATACCAATTCTGTCTGCATAAAACTACACTTCTTCAAATTTATTAGCAACTTCTCTCTATGTAAAGTTTCCAATACCAATCTAAGGTGCTTCAAATGTTCCTCTTTACTTTGACTGAAAATTAATATGTCATCTAGGTACACGATTACAAACTTCCCCGTGAAATCTTTTAGGACTTCATTCATCAACCTCATAAAAGTACTAGGTGCGTTAGTAAGCCCAAAAGGCATAACTAACCACTCATACAACCCATCATTGGTTTTAAATGCTGTTTTCCACTCATCTCCCTCTCTAATCCTAATCTGATGGTACCCACTCTTCAAATCTAACTTAGTAAAATACTTTGCTCCACTTAAACAGTCCATTAAATCATCCATTCTAGGCAAAGGAAATCTGTACCTCATTGTTATTTTGTTGATAGCCCTGGAGTTGGTGCACATTCTCCATCCTCCATCCTTCCTCTTGCTGAGTACAGTAGGTACTGCACATGGGCTTAAGCTCTCCTTCACCAAACCCTTCTCTAACAATTCTTGAACCTGATTTTTAACTTCTTCATTTTCTTGTGGTGTCAACCTATATGCTGCTTTGTTAGGTAGGCTTGCTCCTGGTATCAAATCAATGTGATGAATGGCACTTCTAACTGGTGGTAGCTTATTAGGCAATTCATCTACAACAATTTCTTCAAATTCATCAAGCATATCTTTAATCTCTAGAGGCAGTTCATCGATTTCTGGGGTATCTGAGATTACCTTGGGTTTGCCAACAATGGCAAAGTGCATTTCTTCCTCCTTCTGAACTTCTTGCAATAGCTCCTTTCCACTCATCATCAATACTTTAGGTTCTGCTGCCTCTTGAACCTTCTCTGGCTGCAATGGTAACAAATTCTGTCTTTCTCCATCCCTCTCCACAGAATAGGTGTTCCTTCTTCCATCATGAATGGCTTTCCTACCATATTGCCAAGGCCTCCCTCGGAGTATATGGCAAACATCCATGGGCATGATGTCGCACAACACTTCATCCTTATAATCCCCAATCTGGAATTCAACCCTACATTGTTCAGTCACTAAGATTTGGTGTCCCTTCTGCTACCAAGAAACTTTATAAGGTGCAAGATGCTTCATTCTCTTCAATCCTAGTTTTTCCACCATCTCAGTAGAGACTAGGTTATCAGTGCTCCCGCTGTCTATGATAACTTTGCAGCATTTGCCTTGAGTTTTACATCTAGTTCTGAACAAGCTCTTTCTCTGTGGTGGCTCCTGCAATTCTTTTTCTGCATTAACCAGTACTCTCTTTAACATGAGTCTCTCTCCATCCTCTGCTGCATTATCTTTTTGTCCCCCCTTATAGGATTCCATTCTACCTTCTGCAAGGTGTGCACTTCTTTGAACTCGTTGGTTCTTTGGGCAATTGTATGACTTGTGTGTAGGATCTCCACATGTGTAGCACTTCATAACTCTATTTTCCCCTCTTCCTGCTGTGCTAAACCTTCCTCCACTAAATCCACCTCTCTGAGTATTCTGATTACTTGAGCTTCCAGCCTCATCTTGATATCCTTGAGACTTCACATTTCTGTTCTGAAACCCTCCATCATTCCTATAGTCTTGAGTTCTTCCACCCCTATTCGAAGACCATCCACCTCTCACTGCATTTCCTCTTCCTCTAGTTTTCTGATTTTGTTTTCTTACTAACTTCTCCTCCACTTTAGTGGCTGCTTGGTGTTGATGTATATGTAACTTCGGAATGTATTTCATATATGTTGTATGTACTCCTATAGAGATGGTATTATTCCTCTATACGGAAGTGTCGTCATTTATATTGTAAGTGTCGTAACTTATACTTGATGGGTTATTAGACCACCTTGTTGGGGTCGGCCCTGTATAAGTCATGTGGGTCAAAGGGTTATTAGACCACCCTATTGGGGGTCAGCCCAATCAGCATTATGTTATGTGGTTAAGTTCGAGCCTACATGAGTTAGGTAAAAGGCAAGTCAAGTCAAGTATAAATAGAGTGCGGGAGGCACTTTATTTGTTCACTCACTTCTCACTCATGCACTCAAGGAGGAGTGGCGCACTTATGGAGGAGGAGGATCTGCTGCTAGGACATGTCTATCTCTTATGGTTGGTTGTATCATTTCTCTATCTATCTCTGAGGAAGTTATTGGGGTTTTTCACCTTTATGGTTTTCCCCAAGTAAATCTTTGTGTCTCTTGTGTGCTTGCATTATTGTCTCCATGATTGATATGTTGTAGATATGCTGTACATGTTGTTCTCTCAGTTAAGATCCTAGATCAGATTGAAGTAAATTCTGAAAATCCAACATGGTATCAGAGCTAGCCTGAAAGAAGGCATGATATGGCATGTATGACACTTGTTGCACTTACGATGCTAGGGCTTGATATAGCAACAACCAGTCGTCGTAGCACTTTCGCTATAAATACGTTTTGGCGAAAGTTTCAGATCTGAAATCTTTACAGGTTGAAGATTAAATCTCCAGGTACCTTGTGTCCAAAGGACAACCTCTAATTTGTTGTACTTTGTGATTTATGATCTGTACAATATAGCATTTCTGCCTCTTCCAGATCTGAGTCAAAATCAGGTGACCTTGGGAAAAAGGTCATAAATTGGGCTAGGAAGCTCCAAATGAAATTTCATAAAATGTGACAGGTAGTACATAGACTGTACTATCTCAAATTTTTTTTGTAGAGGCCGAAGTTGAACCAGTGACACGTGGCACGCCGTACAAGTTCGCTCTCCTGTATTATCCCATAAACAGGTCACGTTGCGACACTTGGCATAACTCTCTCTCAGAGAGTCCAATGAAGGTCAGACCTGTCAGGATGGAAAGATAACAGGGTGAGCTATCTTAGGAAAATTTTTCAGAGGTCGAATCTCAAACAGTGACACGTGGCACACCGTACAAGTTCGCTCTCCTGTTTTATCCCAAAACAGGTCACGTTGCGACATTTGGCATAACTCTCTCTCAGAGAATCCAATTGAGGTCAGACCTGTTAGGATGGAAAGATAACAGGTCAGGCTATCTCAAGAAACGTTTTCAGACCCTGTGGATCGAAAATTTCAGAGGTACACTAGAAACAATCAGGTACATATTTCTGTCAAAACAGAATTATTTTTGAGTACCTTCATTCATGGCTTCCGGAATTTAGGGCTTCATAGAAAGTTGGAATTTTTGTAATCAGAGACCACAGCTGGATGCTACTCATCAAAATAGAAATTTAGAGACCAAGATCAGAATTTTTGGTTGGGCAGAAGGCCGGGCTTGATCAGACCCTAGTTCGGGACTTTGATCAGAAAAGTGGAAAATTAGGGCTTCTGTAAAAATGAGAATTTTTGAAATCTGTGACCATGGCTGGAAGCTCCTCAGAAAAATAGAAGCTTAGAGCTTTGGATCAAACATTTTGATTGGGCAGAAGAGTGGGCTTCATCAAACCCCAGTTCAAGGTCACGTCCAGTGAATCTGGAAGTTTCAAAGGAAAAATTGAGGAGTGAAACTTTGCAGTTTTCAAATTCTGAATATACCAGTTTGATCAGCTCATCAAGGCGCATATTTCTATTCTTTCGGAAGTTTGAAATTCAAAGTTTGAATTTTTGGGGTTTCTCTGACAAACCCATATCCAGCTCCAGATCCAGTTCTTGCAAATCAAGTGGATTGGGTTAATCCTAGAAGAAGATGGATTGGTCACCTGCATAAATGAAGAAGTTCCTGTTTCAGAGGGAGATGAGGCTAAGGCCTTACATAAGAAGATTACAAGTGATCTCGATAGGTATGACTCATCGAGGTATGTTTTGAAATTTTTTCATGATTAATTTTATGGTATGTTTGTCTTCATGTTATTACGGTTAGTACAATCTTGATTGTAGACTTGTCATATCACCTTAATAAAACTATGAATGCACGATAGAAAATATTCATTGATTAGGGTGTTGACACTTATGATTGTACTAATGCATTATGGTGTTGTATGAGGTTTATGTTGTCTACTAACATGAAAGGTACACCAAGAAAGACAAATCATGTTCTGGTTCAAGAACATATGATCATGATGACATGAGGACAAAAGATTCATCCATTGTCATGGATCACATAGAAGATCTACTTTCGAGGTATGCATAACTTGTGTCTACAATGGTTAACTTATGAGACATGCAGGTTACTAGCACAAGTCACTGAAGAGAACCAGAAGACATTATGCGGGAATGTTAGACATAAATAGCTAGCATGTTAATCCAGGTATGTTTTTCCTATATCAAGCTAGAATCCTACCTTGTGTTAGGATCTTATACTATTGTTGATAATGATTATTCATGAAGTCATAGGTTTGAATAATCATGGTTGTATGCATATTATGTTTCTTACCATAATTGATGATATGACTAACCAGAAGAATCATGAAGGTATAGGTTTGAATAATCACAGGTTTTATGCACATTATATCTCTTATCTTAATTGATGATTCAACTAACCCGAAGAGTCATATGTTTGAGTAATTATAGGTTTAGACATGTTATGCTTCTTATGATTTGACTAACCATAAGAATCCTACATAAACCTTGAATGCTAATGCTTATTATTTCTGTTTGAAATGATCATGACTATACATGCTTGAGATTATTGTGTTTTAATAGTATGCTAATGAATGTATGATTTTATATGAGATCACAAGGATAACACAATCATGATACTAATAAGCATGCATAGGGACCAAGGATGAATATGAGTTCAAGAACAGGTAATCCAGGAAGCAAAGATCAAGAGGGAATACACTCCAATGGTTTATGCAAAGATGCAAATATTCAGAGGGAGTTGACCATCTCTCTACATTCCACAACAGAAAGGTGTAGAAGAAGCTACTTCAGATTAGGACTCCAGCAGCTCCTGCAAGGAAGCAAAGACTCAGAGGGAGTCCACCCAACGAACAAACAAAGATAAGTATTTTAATTACCATTTCATGCATATTTGTTTGTTTAAATAAAATTGTTCAAATGATGTATATGCTCATGTTCCTAGACTTAGGATATCTATTGTGCATATTAGAATAGTTGCATTGATGAACATTATACTACTAATATACATGGGTAAGTGGCCTATGGCACTGTACAACATTCCATTGCTACTTATCTAGAATGAAACCTTTTTGCTGACATGTTGGGAGTTGTGCACACTCTTAACAATGTTCTGGTAGAGATTGGAAGGCATCTAGAAAGTTACGGGATATGGATAAATGTTGTATTGAAGCATTGGCTAAGATAATTGCATGACTGTATGACATATTTCTTTATGTGTAAGAATTTGTTCTGAAAATTATGAGATGTTTTCTAATCATGCAATTTAACTTGTTGTGTAGGAAAGATCATATGCCATCTCCTACAAAAGAAGAACTACCACATTTGTTCCAGCAACAAAGATATCTATTGAAGATATTGAAGTTCCCAGGATCTGGGATGGAATGCCATGATCCGTCGATCATGAAGAATGATGTTTGGGATGTAGTCCCAAGATGTGAAGGGAAGTTTGTTATAACTTCCAAATGGAACTATCAGATCAAGCATGTTGCAGATGGCAGCATTGAGAAATATAAAAGTGATGAAATAGAAGATGCACCAGATGGATTTCAAGACAGCATGGTGTAGTCATATATGTGTGCAGAACTTGGTATGGTAGGATAGACAGCTTTCTATCTAGTTTGGGCTTTACCAAGAGTAAAGCGGATTCCAACCTTTACTACAAGGTTGAGGAAGGCAATCCAGTGATACTACTTTTGTATGCGGATAACCTGTTTGTTACAGGTGAAGATAGATTAATTTCCGACATGCAACGGAAGCTTACTTCCGAGTTCGAGATGAAGAACTTGGGGATGATACACTATTTGTTTTTTGCATGGAGGTGTGGCAGAGTGCAGATGGAATCTTCCTTGGACAAGGGAAGTATGTAGTAGATATCCCGAAGAGGTTTGGGATGATGGATTGCAAGGCCATGGCCACACCTATGGAATCGAATCTGAAGCTTCTATGCGATGCTTCATCTGAGCCAATTGATGTCTCTATGTATCGTCAGTTGATTGGGTCCTTGATGTACCTGACAAACACGAGACTAGACATTTGATTTGCTGTGAACACATTGAGTCAGATCCGAGGAGTGTTCACCTGGTTGCTGTAAAGCATGTTCTGAGGTACCTGAAGGGTACAGTGGATTATGGGCTCAAGTATGAAGCGGATCAAAAGTTTAACCTGCAGGGTTATGTTGATTTAGATTGGGCTGGAAATGCTGCAGATAGGAAGAGAACATCTGGGTGCTACTTCAGTATGGGATCAGGTGTGATCTCTTGGTTTAGCAGGAAGCAGTCCTGCGTAGCACTGAGTATAGTTGAGGCAGAATATGTTGCAGCCTGTTCAGCTAGTTGTGAGGCAGTATGGCTACGGAAGCTACTGTCTGAGCTATTTGATCTCCCGTTGGAGGCTACTGGTATCTTCTGTGATAACCAGAGTTGTGTGAAGCTGTCCGAGAACCCAGTGTTTCATGACAGGTCGAAACACATAGAGATCAAATATCACTATATCAGGGATATGGTGCAGAGAGGAGCCGTGAAGCTCCTGTATGTTGTGACGGACGAGCAGATTGCAGATGTGCTGACGAAGCCACTAGCCAGGGTGAAGTTCGAGTACTTCAGAGAGAGGCTTGGCGTGCTTCAGACCGAGGACACTTCGAGGAAGAAGTGATGGACACATTTGCTGAAGCCATTCCAAGCATGTTGGAAGGGGGATCCTTCACATGGCTGTGGATGTAAGCGCTGGATGATGAGCATCAGGATGATGTTCTGGTTTCTGCTTGGATATGATCAGTTGGATCATTTTTATGTATGTATGTACGCATCATGTTGGATGCTGGATATGATCAGTTGGATCATTTTTATATGTACGCATCATGTTGGATGCTGGATATGATCAGTTGGATCATTTATATGTATGCATCATGTTGGATGCTGGATATGATCAGTTGGATCATGTGTATGTATTTTTGTTTATGCATCATGTTGGATGCTTGGACCATGTATCTGTATATGTATCAGGTGGATGCATTGATGATCAGGTGGATCATGTATGATGACATGCAGCAGGATGTTGCAGTGATGATCAGGATGATTATGGATGACGAGCTTCAGGATGTTGCTCCAGATGACATGCAGCAGGATGTTGCAGTGATGATGATCAGGATGATCATGGATACATCAGGATGATGTATGGTGAGTATCAGGTTGATACTCTATGGCCGTGGATCAGGTTGTGTAGATGAGCATGTAATCCGGTGCCCTAGGAGATTTGCAGATGGTCTTTCGAGGTTTTTCCTGTGGCATGTAATTCGGTGCCCTGGGACATCTGGCAAATGCTCTTTCGAGGTTTTGCTCTGGGAGGACATGTAATTCGGTGCCCTGGGAGATCTGCAGATAGTCTTTCGAGGTTTTTCCTATGGCATGTAATTCGGTTCCCTGGGATATCTGGAAGATGCTCTTTCGAGGTTTTGTCCTATGGCATGTAATAGCGCCCTGGGAGATCCTACAGGTCGGAGTTGTGTATCCGTAACATCCTGGGATTCTCTTTCGAGGTTTTGCCATGACCACATGTAATTTGTGCCCTGGTAGATCCTACAGGTCGGAGTTGTGTACCCATAACATCCTGGGATGCTCTTTCGAGGTTTTGTGGTGGGGTCACATGTAATAGCGCCCTGGGAGATCCTACAGGTCGGAGTTGTGTACCCGTAACATCATGGGATGCTCTTTCAAGGTTTTGTGGTGGGGTCACATGTAATAGCGCCCTGGGAGATCCTACAGGTCGGAGTTGTGTACCCGTAACATCCTGGGATGCTCTTTCGAGGTTTTGTGACGCAAGTAATAAGTCCTGAGGATTCCACAGTATGGCCAGTGATGATGAAGACCTGCAGGTGGTGGTCCTACATCCAGTATGAAAAAGGACTGGCTCTGTAGAACTTCCTATGACGAGTAGATTCAGAGATTGATTGAGATAGCAGCAGCAGTGATGATGATGATGACTCGATGACGATTATCCAGTGACGATGATCTAGAGAAGATGACTTGTGCTAGAAGAACCATGCTGAGAAATACCTTCCTAGTTAAGAGGGAGTGTTGATGTATATGTAACTTCGAAATGTATTTCATATATGTTGTATGTACTCCTATAGAGATGGTATTATTCCTCTATATGGAAGTGTCGTCATTTATATTGTAAGTGTTGTAACTTATACTTGATGGGTTATTAGACCACCTTGTTGGGGTCGGCCCTGTATAAGTCATGTGGGTCAAAGGGTTATTAGACCACCCTATTGGGGGTCGGCCCAGTCAACATTATGTTATGTGGTTAAGTTCGAGCCTACATGAGTTAGGTAAAAGGCAAGTCAAGTCAAGTATAAATAGAGTGCGGGAGGCACTCTATTTGTTCACTCACTTCTCACTCATGCACTCAAGGAGGAGTGGCGCACTTATGGAGGAGGAGGATCTGCTGCCAGGACATGTCTATCTCTTATGGTTGGTTGTATCATTGCTCTATCTATCTCTGAGGAAGTTATTGGGGTTTTTCACCTTTATGGTTTTCCCCAAGTAAATCTTTGTGTCTCTTGTGTGCTTGCATTATTGTCTCCATGATTGATATGTTGTAGATATGCTGTACATGTTGTTCTCTCAGTTAAGATCCTAGATCAGATTGAAGTAAATTCTGAAAATCCAACACTTGGTAAGCTTCTTCCACAGCCCTGAGGTTCATCAAACTTATCTCATCTTGGATTTCATACTTCAACCCATTAACATACTTTGCCACTCTTTCAATATCAGTTTGATTTTGTCCTGATCTAATACATAACTTGTAGAATTCTTCGTTGTATTCTTTAACTGACATGCCTCTCTGTCTTAAATTTAGCAGTTGTCTTATGAGAGTTAGTTGGTAGTCCTTGGGTAGAAATTGGTTTTTGATCTTACCCAGCATCTTGTCCCACCTCTTGATTTTGTTCTTCCCTTGTCTTTCTCTCTGTGCTTGCAGGTCATCCCACCATATGGATGCATATCCCTTCAACCTTGTAGCTACATATTTCACCTTTTTCCTATCTTCTACCTCTTCAAAGTCGAAATATTTCTCCACTGCACCAATCCAATCTATTAATTCTTCTGCATTTAGGCTTCCTTCATACGTCGGGACTTCTAGTCTTGGTTTATGGCTGGCTTCCATTAACATCCTCCATGCTCTGGTTTCTTCATTTGGAACTTCTGCAACTTCCTCCTGTGCTTCTTCCTCATTGTCACTGATATCAAACATACCAGGGTTTCTCCTTTCCATGGCTACCATCCTTGCTTCCAGCCTTCTCATTTGCTCCTCCGTAACTAGTTCTCCTCTTCTTCTTCCTCGTCCCCAAACTGGAACTTCGGGTCCTGGTCTTTCTCTTCTCGGTGGCATTCTCACTCCCATGTTTTTCTCCTGGAAAATCCTCCTCTAAATATTCTACAGAACGTTTCCAATGGCTCTGATACCAAACTGATGCCAACCCCTCAGCGTTGGCAGATGAAAATCCCCCTTTATCCTTGACCGAAGCTCTGTCCCCACGCTCTCGGCACCTTCGATCTACTGCTCAGCCGCTATCTGGGCTTGCACTGCACGCATGAAATCCCCCCCTTCGACCTGGAACATACCTGCAGCCAATACCATCCATATACACAGCCTTCAACGAGTCCTGCATTCGACATACACATTCAACCAGTCAACCAGAAACAATCTTAGAGGTTTAAATTCATGAAATAGAACACCCAACACTCAGATCCGTGAAACGCGTGCAGAGAAATCACTTCTGGAGGGAAAAATACACTATTCATTCATTGGATTCATCATTCTGGTTACATATATGGCCTCAGAGATAGAGGACCATCCACAGATCGAATTACAAATCGAGTTATAGTGGTTCAAAACTGTCTGCTAGCTCACAGGATATCCACAGCGGTGGGGTTTTTTTTTTTCTCTCCTGTTCTCCCCTGCAGATGAAAAAAAAAAATCTCTTTGATATATCAGGCAGAGCCCTCAAACAGCCCGCGGGGTTCCTGATTTCAAAATCAACCACCTCCATTAATAAGCATAAATGGCCTTACTAGCCCGAGAATTCAAAAAAATTACAATGCATAGGTTTGAAGGCTAATAGGTTAACGCGTCACCGTGCTTAGGATAGCATAGGTGTCTATTACATCACTTTTTATCTCAATAAAAAAATCAAAACTATGACGTGTTTCAAGTTGAGCGAGATGCTCTTGCATCAAAAAGCAAACCCAGAGAGAGTAGATTTGCAGTGAGAAGGATACTTTAATAATTACAGGAGGTTGTCATAATGCTGCAATATACAAGGTTTGCTTTTTTATTATTGAGTCTTTGTTTGTGTCAGTACAAAACTATTTTCTCTGTACATGCTTTGTTCACAATTTAGCTCTCTTTTCGGATTATTATTTAAATAAAGTTAAAACAACACAATTGATTGTATCAAAGAGAAGAAATTGAAGTTTTAGTTATAAATCAGATTTGCTTAACCTCTCGGTACGCATTGGTGTATAGTGTAGTCAAATTTGAATGTACAGTGTAGTCAAACTTGAGGAACCTTTCGGTAAGCATTGGTGTCCTTTATGCTAGACGGTGAAATTTAATATCCTTCTTAACTGTGATTTTTTCTCATACAATTGGTGAAATTTAATATCCTTCTTAACTGTGATTTTTTCCCTTCACCTCATACAGTTGGTGAAATTTAATATCCTTCTTAACTGTGATTTTTTCCCTTCAATTCGTACAGTTTTATCTCTTAACATATATGATGATCTCTCCTTTTTAGTCTATTTGAATTACTGCATTCATTCCGGGAAAGGATTTTTGGCTTTCTAAAGGAAAATCTTTGCATCTAAGCAATTATTAATGTATTTTGCATTCTGCGTCTGTCAGTTGTGACGGGTACTGGGAGCAAAAGCTTCGTAAAGAAAAGGTCGAGTGCTTTCGGCAAGCAGATGATTGGGAAAATCAATGTTAGGGTATTCATGAACACGAATCTTCTCAACTTGTTCTTGGTCTGTACCTATTCCATGCCATGGATATTTATACCAATTTTGATTTGGCATGTTCAACTCATTTACTTTCCCATTTACACGTCTTTCTACTACTTTTTATGCAAATGAGAAGGCAAAAGAATCCATATGCATGACGCTGCTATTCTCATATAAAAGTCTATTGATTAAAAAAATTGATCAACAAGTAGTTCAAGAAGAAATGTTCCAAGTACAAGAACATAAAAGACACACAACAACAGTCACATCTATTCTATTGTCAGAGACCAAATTATTGGAGTGAATTGGAAATTGGAATGGTGGCTTGTGGGAGTAATCTCCATGGTAGATGATACCATTCAATTTGTCATTAATTTTCTTACCATGGATAAAAGTTTCATCCGACAAATATTACTATAGAAGTTTCTATAGAAGTTGTTTTCAAAGTTCAATGAAAGGTTATATGGAAGTGTGGGTTGTGTGCATATGAGATAGTTCGTAACTCTTTGAATGTTGATTGGCAACATAAAATTGGAGAGAGCAGACATTGTAACACACACGACTGAATTCTATTATAATAGATTATGTTTTACAATACATGGAGACTCCAATATATAGAGTCGAGAGATACTAAACAGATGCTAAACATAGCTGGTAGAGGTTGAGATAATATCTCAACCATACACCAAACTAGGATAGAATCTCTCAGATCTATCAACAGCTCACAACAAGATAAACATTAATCTAACATCCTCCCTTAATGTTTATCTCAAATTTATTTGCAGAGTAGTCTTGATCTTCATGCCGCTTTCATCACTTTGGGTTTTATCAATAACTTTTCTTGTACCTGCATCTGATTATTGACATCCATATGAAAATAAATCCATCTACCGGACTACATGGGTGCTTAGCTGCTGTAACTTCCAGTTCTCTAGGAATCCTTTTCAGCTACATGGTTCATCAATGTTAAATTCTCCCTTAATCATAATTTGGTCCGTCATACTCTGAGATTCTTCCATCTCAACTTTCCCCCCTGAATCGAAGGCTCTCGCTTCTTCGACCTTCATCAAGTTCAGGTTACGGGTACACCTGTCACCCCTGTACTACTCAAAGTGGTCTATTCCACAACTTGATAACACATCCACTCTATGAATAAGAGGGATAACTCAGTGCAATTACGCACCACAACACATATGGCTGAACACTTGGGACATGTCTTACAACAACATGGGGAAATCAGCTTTCCTATGGCTAAGCTTTACAACTTTGGACCAAAAAATTTAGGGATGTCGGGTACAACCGATCATGCACCCCTTACAATGATTCAGGTACTAAATGCTCATAAAAATTGCAAACCCATTACATATGCATCTCATCATTTCATTGATGACCAAGACAAATATAACCTTTTACATACCATTAAGGGAACTCCACGCAATTGAACTAAGCAAGCATCCAACCAAATTAATAACATGACACAGAAAATTAAAAGTGATAGAAAACGACAGCTTTCTCCCAGCAAACAAGTGATCGATCTCCTCGGCGACCTTTCATTTTTCAGCGAAGAAATGGATTCTTCACGCAGTGATGCAGGTGGTCCCTCCTAGCTGGCTCTCAACAGCTCTTCACAGCAGTGGATATCTTCCTTTCTTTGGACTCAACGATCTCCCTTCCAAGCAGCAATCAACTCGGCAGTTTTGAAGCAATATTTCATAGCGAATTTATCCAGGACGATGAGAATTATGGTGGCATTTTCCTTCAGATCTCTTTTGGATATATGCTTCACACAGATCAGGCGGCCTTCACAATGATCTAAACAACGCCTTCTTGCATAGAAATGGCAGTGCCAACCAACAGATGAAGTGATCATATACAAGAGACTTTTCACATAGCAATTTTTATCTTTCACGGGCAGTGTTCAAACAAATGCAGATCCAACGGGACTAGATTCCTTCATGTTTTCCAATAAATATAGCTCCTCAGCTATGGCACAAAGAAAATTGCAGCTCACGTCTTCAAATCATACCTCATCCTCCACCAATAGTTTGAATGTTTAGGTGGATGCTGACTAATGGTTCCTCTCACAAATCAACGGCCCCTTATGCAAACAACAACCCTAACACGCGGGCCCCTTCATTGCCTGATTGGCTCATTGTGCACACTCACGCAATCTCCTTCACTTTGTGGCTCATGTGGATTAAAAAAATGTAGTGGCGATAGATCATACAATCCTCTTTGTGTTCTCCACACGTCCTGTGCTCAACTTTCATGTACATCAGCGAAATTACCTTCACACTCGATGTGTCCACTGGTGATCTCCTCTTGGAGGATCTCTTCCATGCTGATCTGGGAAAATGGGATACTATTCTTCCCAATAGACAGCTTTCAACAGTGATTAATAATCTCAAAATATTTCAAAACAAAGAAATCTTTTCTCTTCACATAGCAGGAGCCGACAGGCAGCAAACAATCAACTACTCTGATGGGCACCTCCTCCAAACAATGGCGGATCCCTCAATATATTTGCCGACAAGTTGAATCTTAGCAGTGGCTTCTTTCTCTACGAACACACAGCCTTTAAAGTAGAACTCCCAACAGCGACAACGGCTCTCTTTCTTGGGTCGTCCTCACTCACACGGCGCATAAGCTCTCAGAGAAGTCTCTCACTCAAACTCACACCTAAAATGTCTACTCTCTCATTATCCTGGGCACTCCTGTGAGGGAGTTAGCTCCAGACCAGCTCTGATACCAAATTAAGAATTGGAGAGGAGGAAGTGCAGAGCCAAAGGCTCGCACACACACGGGAGGAGTAACACTCAACTCAAATTATATTATGAATAATGTTTACATATATAGTTGAGATAGATCTCAACAAACCCAACCTCAGATCCTAAAACCATGGATCTCAAACCACTCATCCTATCTTGAGTAAACCACAATCTATCATTCTACATTATCTCTAACATCCTCCCTTAATGTAGAAATGGAACACAATACTAAATATGCCTGTAGTTCCAGGCTTACAAATCAACAAAGCAAATTAAGGATCTAAAGTTCCAAGCCTTGAACTCTACAATCCTCCTTCTACTTCATTTTGACCTTAGTTGTTGTAAGATAGTACTTATTTGTCTTCTTCCCTTTCCATCTCCAAATCTTGAATTCTTCACGCCTTATGGAACTCGGTTGCAGTACTGCTGTTCTGGATTTGCCTTCAGCTATGCCTTGTTCAGTGGAATGCTGCATCATTTGCTCATAGCTGCTCCTACCTTGTGGATAAAATTCAACATTGATATTTCTCATGGAAATATCAATGTCGATGTCACTTACAGCATCAACATGGGTGTCAGCTTTAACTAACATATCAATTTTAATCTCTCTGGCTTCTTCCGCAGCATTCAATATTGCTTCCAATTCTTCATAAAATTCATAAAACTCTTCTTTTTCAGCATCATCATGGATACTTATAGCTGTAGTCTTAAATTTCATTGTTTCAACAATATTTATGGCATTGACATCCCCATTACATTCAACAGATAATGAACCTTCTTCACCATTCATCATTTCAAGAATAAATTTCATTTCATTCTTGATAGCAATCTTTTCAAGTTCAGTTCGAATTTCTTCATCATATCTCAGTCCATTTTCGATTTCAGTTTCAAATTGTACTGCAACAACTAAAGGGTTGCATTCAACATAGTGAGGTTCACCAACTTCTACTTCTGCAGGTTTGTTAGGCTGTGACTCATCCATATATCTGCTCTTCACACCAAACTCCATTTCTAGAATATCCCAAAACATTTTTGCATTGTGTACTTCACCAAATAAATTCATATAAAATATAGGACAAAGTACTTTCATCTAGCGCTGAGTGAATAAGATATAATGCTAGTGCACCTCTTCTCTTATCATGAGAATCAACAAAACTATTTTGTACATATTGCCATAGATTTACTGAACCAAGCAATCCTTCCATTTTAATTGCCCAAATTTCAAAATATTTACCTGAGAAATATGGCAGAACAGGCATTAATCTTTTCAATATTGCATCTATTTCTTCAAATTCTCCATTGATCTGGTCTATTTCTGCATTCTGATCCTTTAGCAAAGGTTCTTTAGCTGCAACTGGAGACACTCCACATTGTTTTTGATTTTTTCTTCTGAGTTGTTTCAGTTCTCTCCGGAACTGTTTGAGCTTTCTTTCTTGACCCATGATTACTCAGCGTAATGCATACACATGATTTACCTCTTCAACTCATGTATAGCGATCCTAGGCAGTACCGCCCTCAAATGGCCAGCAGTACCACGCCCTCACAGAATCTCGGCTCGCGGTAGTGCAGGGGTACCACGCCTGGGTAGGCTTTCGGAGCGCGGTAGTGCACACCTCCAAGGTGCCGCGCCCTGTACGATAATACTGTGCGGTATTGCAGGGGTACCGCGCCTGAATATACTTGCGGCCCACGGTACTGCAGAGGTACTGCGCTTCCTCTGTTAGGCTCGACTCAGGTCTCCGACGGCTCTTCTCTGCACCCAGACTTTCAATCTCCTCTTTCGATCTCTGCAACAACGATTGTCACGACCGGCTACACACGGGCTCTTACTCAACACGATCTCCTCATACACAGCGTGTGCAGCTTTCCCGCAAAGGGACTTCTCTTTATTAGAAGATCCTCTCTCACCCATGAACACAGTCTTCCCAACAAACAGCAATGACACACCCTCTGTGGGTCTGTGTGGCTCCTCCTGGAAAATCACGACAACCAAATTAAAAAAATGAATACAGTAGCTCAGAGATCACAGCTAATCACACTTTCCCAGCAAGATCGTGCAACATAAAGGGATCAATCTTCAGCAAGATGACCCCACTCAAATCCGATGCAGGAACTCCTCTTATTTCAATGTCAAACAACACAACAGTTCATGGATTCTCTTCTAAGCACAACGACTTCAATCAATGGCCTCTCTCTCTGATGCAGAAGTACAGCGGCTCCTTTGAATAATGGCATCGATCTTTACCTTACGGGAAACTCATAAACTGAACATCGGGACACCTTAACTTCACCATACAACAAATAAATCTACGTCCAGCCAATTGCACGAGAGGGAGAGTGCGTCAATAGCTGCCAATTCAGCACCAGAATCCCCACGAATTCTTCAAGCAGGCAGCACAGGCACCAGCCAGTAAGAAACTTCAGCGTTGACATTGAACGCGGCAGAGAACACACTAAATATCTACGATTTCACACAGAGAGGCTCCTTTAGTGATCTCCTCACAACACACCTCAATGGGCTTCTCAGCATTCATGGATCTCTAGGCAATCACAGCCAGCCACAATGGGCATTCATAACAACAGGCCAATCAGGCACAGGAGGCCATTAACAGGGTTCTCAGATCTATCAACATCTCACAACAAGATAAACATTAATCTAACATGGCATCCTTGGCTTGTGTGTATCAATGATTTTGAGTTTTCCAAGTTTAATGAATGCCTCCTGCAAAGTAAAAAGATGACTACAAAACATAGCTACCAAATTCGGCTAAATAAGGTCAATTAATATGTAAATTCTGGAGTTGGTTCCTCTCATGAATTTGATTCAGTTAGTTTAAGTTTAATTCGGTTCACTCAATTCACAATGGAATAAACTTCTTCATCTACTGGGATTCTCATTTTACAGTTCATGAAAGGTATTTATCAGTTATCCCCACCCAGAATCATACAACTGTTTTGGGATGTCGGGAACTTTCAAGGTCTTTAACCAAGCAAAGAGAATTATGATTAGGTATTTCAATTTTATCTCCCTGCTTCCTTCATTTGAAAACTGCGATCTTCTTCTGAAAGTAGCACTATGGTTTCAATAATATGGGATTGTAAATTACATAGGAGTTGATATTCTAATTTATAAATTCAAGAGTTTGCAGATAATTCATCATCTTAGCTTATATGTCCTCTATTTTAGTCTTTACAAAAATCAGGACTGGGAACTTGAACTAGTGAAGTCCGATCAAATTAGATTTAAACATTTACAATGACATTTATATAAAACTATAATTAAAACTATTCCTCAACATTTACACTCTAAAAATGGGTTTGTACCTCGAGAGATTTGACCCCTCTCAGGGCTTGGTAAATCCTCTTTTAAGATTTGACCCCTCTCAGCAATTGGTAAATCTCTTTTTGAAAAGAATAATTTAATAAATATCTTTTAAGATTTGATCTCTCTCGGTGCTTGGTAAATCCCTTTTTGGAAAGGATAATTTCTTAATTATAGGAGACTATCATAATGCTGCAATATACCAGATTTGCTTTTTTATTATTGAGTCTTTGTTTGTGTCAGTGCAAAGCTCTTTTCTCTGTACATGCTTTGTTCACAATTTAGCTGTTTTTTCGGATTATTATTTAAATAAAGTTAAACAACACAATTGATTGTATCAAAGAGAAGAAATTGAAGTTTTACTTATACATCAGATTTGCTTAACCTCTCGGTTCACATTGGTGTATAGTGTAGTCAAATTTGAGTGTACAGTATAGTCAAACTTGAGGAACCTTTCGGTAAGCATTGGTGTCCTTTATGCCAGACGGTGAAATTTAATATCCTTCTTAACTGTGATTTTTTCCCTTCACTTAGTACAGTTTTATCTCTTAACATATTTGATGATCTCTCCTTTCTACTCTATTTGAAGTTTTGCATTCATTCCGGGCAAGGATCTTTGGCTTTCTAAAGGAAATTTTTTGGCATCTAAGCAATTATTAATGCATTTTGCATTCTGCGTCTGTCAGTTGTGAGGAGTACTGGGAATAGAAGCTTCATAAAGAAAAGGTCGGCAAGCAGATGATTGGGAAAATCAATTTTGGACATTCATGAACACGAATCTTCTCAACTTGTTCTCGGTCTGTACCTATTCCATGCTATGGATATTTATACCAATTTTGATTCTCATGTTCAACTCATTTACTTTCCCATTTACACGTCTTTATCCTACTTTTTATGCAAATGAGAAGGCAAATGAATCCATATGCATGACGCTGTTATTCTCATCTAAAAGTCTCTATTGATTAAAAAAATTGATGAACAAGTAGTTCAAGAAGAAATATTTCAAGTACAAGAACATAAAAGACACACAACAACAGTCACATATATTCTATTGTCAGAGACCAAAATATTGGAGTGAATTAGAAATTGGAATGGTGGCTTGTGGAAGTAATCTCCATGGTAGATGATACCATTCAATTTGTCATTAATTTTCTTACCATGGATAAAATTTCATCAGACAAATATTACTATAGAAGTTGTTTTCAAAGCTGAATGAAAGGTTATATGGAAGTGTGGGTTGTGTGCATATCAGATAGTTCGTAACTCTTTGAATGTTGATTGGCATCCCTGGCTTGTGTGTATCAATGATTTTGAATTTTCCAAGTTTAATGAATGCCTGCTACAAAGTAAAAGGATGACTACAAAACATAGCCATCAAATTTGGCCAAATCACGTTAATTAATATGTAAAGGCCATACTGGAATGGCCAAGCCCAAAGAACATAACAACTTTAAGGGGATTCATTGGGTTGTGTACCTACTACAGGAAATTTGTGAAGGGATTTTCTAAGCTCACATCCCTTTTGAAAGATCTCACCAAGAAGGGTGCTTTTTGCTAGTCAGATGAGGCTGAAAAATATTTTAACAGAATGAAGGAAGTCATGAGCAGCTGCCCAATACTTGCACTTCATGATTTCACCTAACCTTTCATATTGGAATGTGATGCCTCAGGTGAAGGCATTGGAGCAGTGTTAATGCAGAATATGAATCCCATTGCTTATCAGAGCAGAAAATTGCAGCCACATGAGAAGCATTACTCAATATATGACAAAGAGATGTTGGCCATCATGCATGCCTTGGCCAAATTCAAACAATATCTAGTGGCAGGCAAGTTCATAGTAAAGACTGATCATAATAGTTTGAAGTATTTCTTGACCCAAAAAGAGTTGAATGACAGACATAGAATACAAAATTCAGTCTTATGACTTTGACATAGAATACAAAAGCGTAAGTTCAATGTGGTAGTTGATGCCCTCTCTAGAAAACCTGTTTTTTCTTTGTTGCAAGTCTCTACCGATTGGAAATTTCAACAAGCTGAAGAATACTTAAAAAATAAGTTTGCTTGAGAAGTAATGGATAGGGTGATTTAGGATGATTCCTAACAAGTCATCAATGATGTTATTTATTACAAGAACAAAATTTTTCTAACACCTGGATCCAAGTTAAAAGAACAGATTTTGGTGGTTTCCCACAATGCACCAGTAGCGGGCCATCTTGGATTTCTAAAAACTTATCGAAAGGTGAGAGAGAGGTCCACTTGCAAGGGCCTAAAAATATGTGTTGAGGCATGTGAGAGAGTGTACTACATGTCAACAAAATAAGGTGGAGCACACTCATCCTACTGGTCTCCTTCAACCCCTGCCAATTCTAGAACATAAATGGGAAAGTGTGTCCATGGACTTCATCACAAAACTACCAAAATATCAGGGTAAGGATAGCATCTTTGTAGTAGTTGATAGATTGACTAAATTTGCTCACTTTTTTGCTGTCACATCAACTATTACAACCAGTCAAGTAGCTGCAATATTTTTCAAAGAAATATTTAGATTGCATGGTCCGCCCAAGATTATAATCAGTGATCGAGATAGCAAATTTACTAGTGCTTTCTCGCAAACTTTGTTTGAGCTAGTTGGAACTAGTTTGAACCTCAGCACAAGCTATCACCCTCAGATTGATGGCTAAATTGAGAGGGTGAGCCAGTGGCTGGAAGGTTATCTAAGAAATTATGTTACTGGTAAGCAGAAGGCATGGGTCAACTGGCTACATTTGGGAGAACTATGCTATAATACAACATTCAATATGTCCATCGGAATGATCCCATTCAAAGCTCTATATGGATATGAATCCCCCACTTTTGCAGATATGATTTTTGGGGATTGCATAGCACAAAAGGAAAATGATGGGTTGCAAGAAAGCCAAAACATACTCAAGGCACTTAACGAAAATTTGCAGGTTGCACAGAACCAACAGAAATTGAATGCAGATAAGAAGAGAACAGATCGAACCTTCCAAGAAGGTGACTTGGTTTACTTAAGGTTGCAGCCCTACAAGAAATCTACCTTGAAATCAAAAGGGACTGAGAAATTATTGCCAAGGTTCTATGGGCCTTACAAGATCACAAGAAAGGTGGGTGAAGTTGATTATGAATTAGATCTGCCACTAGGAAGCAAGATATACAATGTTTTCCATGTGTCATGCTTGAAGAAAGCAGTTGGCGAGAAAGTCACTGTTTCAGAAGTATTGCCTCCTCTCGATGATGAAGGACACTTGGTATTGGAACGAGAAAATATTTTGCAGGTTAGAGAGAGGAAGTTGAGGAGCAGAATAATTAAAGAATATTTAGTGCAGTGGGAGGGGTTTCCTAGTGAAGATGCAACCTGAGAAGATGAACAGATTTTGCAACATCCTGGATTGCAACCGCTTGAGGAAAAGCATGTCCCTTCCCTAGTGGCCTTGGTCGAGAGCCTATCAACCTCTAGATCTGATTCATAATGATGTTGCAGGGCCATTTCCAGATCTATCTTTGAACAAGTCAAGGTATATTCTACTTTTATTGATGATTATTCAATATTTACATGGTTGTACTTTCTCATATTAAAGTCATAAGTATTTGGATTCTTTAAGTTTTTCAAGTCTTCTACAAAAACGTTTTCAGATAGAAAGATCAAGGGAATTCAAATTGATAATGGAGGTGAGTACATCAAGGGTGACTTTCAAACCTTTTGTGCTGAAGAAGGCATTGAGATGCAACATATTGTTCCCTATACACCACAATAGAATGGTGTTGCTGAGAGGAAGAACAACACATTGAAAGAGATGGCCACCTGCATGCTAAAGTCGAAAGAGTTGCACTCTAGTATTTGGGCAGAAGCCATCAACTGTGCCACCTATCTTCAGAACAGATTTCCTCACAAATGACTCAAAGATATGACTCCTTTCGAAGCATGTATGGGATACAAACCTGATGTGTCTCATCTTAGAGTGTTTGGATCCAGAGCCTGGGAAAGGATTCCAACTGAGAAAAGGAGATCCCTAGATCCACAAAGAAGAGAGTGTATTATGGTGGGTTATGCATTGAATGCAAAGTCCTACAAGCTTATTGATCCTTCTACTATGACAACATTCCTTGATAGGAGTGTACAGTTTTAGGAATGGCCTCTGCATGATGCTCATCCTGTTGAGCAAGAGAGCTTGCCTACCACACCTCCATTGCTTGATGAGATCCAAGAGAGTGAACCTTCATCACATGACAATTTAGATTCAGAATATGAGAGTGAAGATGATGAAGAGCAAATTCTAGATCCAGATCCACAAGAACCTGAAGATCTAGCACCTATTAGTGAAGATGAGTGAATGGAAGACCAAGATCCAGATCTTGCACTCGATGATCCTCCTCTTCCTAGATGGTCAACCACTACTTTTAAATCTTCCGAAGATCTTGTTGGAGATCCACTTGATCCGAGAAGAACCAGATCTGATTTTTAGAATGGAAGGTTTCATCGTTCTCACAATACAGATCCATTTCTTGCCGATAGATCTTTCTTCAGTAGAGAAGTGCACTTACCATTTGGGGTGAATGATGACATGCTACATTAGTATCCTTTAGGGAGGGCTTTCTTCCCACTGGGTTTTCCCTCTTTCCTCACTTTATTTATTTAGATTGTTGTACGGGGTGACCTTTGGTCTCAGAAACCAGGGCCCTACCATTAGTTCCTTCATTTGTTTCCTCATGTTTATCTTGCGAAGGGGTGTTGGAATATTCTCACCATCATTTTTTATATTTGCATGTTGTATGCATTCTGCATGCATCTAGTCATCATGCATGCATCCAGTCATTAGTATGGCAGTCTCCCCAGCACCTAGAGCCTATGTTCAACCCCCTAAAGCCTGTTTTTAGCCCTCATGATCCCTCCTACCTACTTAGTGCACCTTGTTTTCCTCACTGGGAAGACTAATGCACCCTACTACACTAAATGGATCATTAACAGTTAGTTGCAGCATTTATTGACTAGTTTATTCATTTATTGCTTAGTTTAACTGCCTGTAGCTCCCATTTGTCTGTATCGGAGGCCACTTGACCTACTGACAGCCTCATCAGCCTCATGCGCCCTCCTTGGAGTCTCCATCCCTTGATTTGTGCTCACATGACTCAGTTAGACTCATTTGACTGACCTTTGACTATTTGTGACTACTGCCACTGGTTGAATGATGTCTCCAATGCTATCCAAGCCACACATTGAGGAGAATTTGAATGACCTTAGTGGCATTCAAACCATTTGATTGTATTCAGTTACTATTCATTATTCACAGTGCCAGCTTACAACTGATGTATCATACAACAGTTTTTGTCATTTCTTGTGTTAATGAGTGATTATTGATTCAATATTGTTATTCTCTTCTCTGTTATTCTTGAGTGAGTTTTAGTGAGGTTTTCTCCATCTGTGTGATATCTCTTGTAAAATATCACAAACTTGTGCTAATTCCTAAAGCATTGATCCCAGATTGATTGAAGGAAGGGAGTCGATATGGTTTTTTCCTTATGTTGTTATGCTGACACACCTTGCACATTGACAAAGTGCATCGGGTTCTTGACGATGCGCTATGCACATTGATAGAGCACGTCACTAACACTACTTTCCTTTGGACAGAGTGCGTCACCCTTCAATGGTGCATGTTTCTTGTTGACAAAGTGCGTCACTGTCAGTTGGAAAGGAAAAAGAGAAGTTTCGAGAGCATTCTAGAACGAATGTCTTCCTGAAGGTTTATCCCAAGAAATCAACAAAGGTGGCATTCGATCCCCTAACTTCTTGGGATGATCCCTTAGATTTCTCCATAAAATCCTCAACCCCTTCTATCCTCTATGGCCTATATATACAAGCCTCTTCTTCATAGTTGGGAGAGGAAGGACTAGAGCATCTAAATGATGGTGAAATTTTGCTAGAGTTAGAACCCTTTGATCCATTGAAGGCAAGATCTTTGAGCAAAGATCATTTGGAAGAAATTGCGACATCAAGGCTTGGTTGTAATCTCCTCTTCTTTTATTTTCATTAATACAGTGACATATACTCTTTCCATAAAGTTTTATTCTCTATTATAGATATTTAGAACTAGTTTCCTTGACTACTAGTTTAGATTAGCCAATGTTGCATATCATTATCGTTTGTGTGTTTCCACTTGTTTGTTGTTTCTTGTTTTGAAGTTGAAGATCAAGGGCTATATCAAGCAATGATACATCACTACGGTTGCAAGGTAATCAATCTCTCTGCATCCTTTGTAATTTGGTCAATCTAGGAAAGTTTGTATGTTCTATCCTGATTTGTTCTAGATCTAAACCATTTAGACTAGGGAGATCGGTTGGTGTGTGCACCAACGGATTTATCCGTGAACAAAATGCAAACAAGTAATTCTACCATTTTACTTCTAAGTGCTGATGTTAATTTTCCGAAATCATGTGCTTTTACGACAGTTTAAGGACCCTTATAAAAATTATTTTTAGGATGTATTTTGAGGGACATTAGAAATGGTATCAGAGTCAAGTAACAATACTACGGCCTATGGACTTGCATACGTGCAATTACGTTGTGTACTATGTACAATATTTAAATACAAGATGCTTTCAGTAGTGTTTTACCTTATCGGTATTTGTTTATATTATTTGACATGCATGATATAGCATGTATGAGTTGAACTAGTATGTCATTAAGTATTGTTTTATATGCTATAGTCAAGCAAGTAAGAAGGATTATATAGGAAGTAAAATTCTTTAATAAAAACCATATGTTCTATAACCAAAGTCAGTTTCAAGTAAATGATAAGATTCAAGTCTTAAGTAGAATAAACTGAGAAAAGCCTAAAGACAAATATTGATATGTCTACCTCCTATATGAACGAGAAGTCATGATGTATGTATGCATAAGAGTAATTGTTATATTATGTATAGAAATTTAGAGACAAACATCAAGGAACGATAAATGTGAGTACCGCAAAACTATGTAAAAATGATAAAGTGCATCTAGAAAAATAGTATGGTATAAGTGACTATACTTAAGAAATGTGGCATAAGTCGATTATGAGGAATATTTTAATCCTAGAATAATATTATGATTAATCATGGCATGAAAAGGGTTCCAAAACATAGAAAGACTAATTGGATGCATCGTAGGTGCATTGGTCATTAGTATTTGAAACTATGCTTGAGATTATTATCACATGCGTTGCGTCATAAAATGTAAGTACTAAAGAAGCATAAAATGAGCTTCGAGGCTCGAATATGTTATAAACAAGTTGTCGAAAATGTATGCTTAGGCAAAGTATGTAATATTTTGGTAAAGATAGAAGTATTTACTTTCTTGTAATAGTAGAAAGTCAGAGCATACAAATATCTTTTGTTATAGAAGGTTATAGTCAAATAAACATTTAAGAACGTTTGATTGCATGAAAAGAAACAAGATGAAGTATGAGTAAAAGTACTATAGACAGACATGATTACTTGAGAATGTTTATAAACCATGAAAATATACATTCATGTTATTTGTAACTTTTAAAATTATGCTAGAAGGTTAAGCATACAGTGAACTCCATGAAAATATGTTATTGAAAGACTTTGTATTAAAGATGTTCGTAGAAAGGACATAAAGCCAATAGTAGTACTAAAAAATATATTATGCATGTTTATAAGAAAATAAGGGAAAATTATGATAGTTCAAAGTTTATCAAAGATACGTGCAAACCTAGCTGTGCCTAAGATTTCCAGAAAAAGAAGTAATGCATTAGAATTATGCATGAGAATATTTGGTTGCAACGTGATTTTTATATACAATCAACATAGGAACTTGATATATTTTATGTTTTTCTTTATGATGAACAAAACATTATGATGTAAATAAATTCTAGCAAGAGATTGTAAGTGAAACATGCAGTTGCATTCAGGTACAAGAGACTTCACCAAGCCTTGTGAACGAAAGGTAATACATGAGGTATTCTCTAAAATGAATTATATGATTGTTTGAAACATGTAGCATGATGTTGATTTACAGTTAGACTAATGATAGTCAATTGCATAAATAATTTAATCTATTTATAAGAAGCTAAATAGGAAACAAGATGATAAATTTGAAATCCTATTATGAGAAATGTTAATTTGAATTTATGGCATATTTATGCCAATTGATTTAAGAAATCAAGAATTGTTGAAATGATAGATACATGTTTTTACAAGCTACTAGAAGTGTCATGTTTTGTTTAAAATGATGTTTAGCATATTTAAACTATGCATAGTGTGTTAATCAAGTCTTGAAGGGATTAATATGATGATTTGATGTTGAGTCACGAGGACTCTGGAGCATCATGATTATTTTACCTTATATGGTTTGATGTTGAGTCGGGAGGAATTTGAAGCATCATGATTATTTATCTTGTATGGTCTGATGTTGAGTCGGGAGGACTCTGGAGCATCATGATTATTTACCTTTTATGGTTTTATGTTGATTCGAGAGGACTCTGGATCATCATGGTTATTTACCTTTTATGGTATGATGTTGAGTCGGGAGGACTTTGGAGCATCATTATTATTTACCTTCTATGGTATGATGTTGAGTGGGGAGGACTCTGGAGCATCATGATTATTTACCTTTTATGGTTTGATGTTGAATCACGAGGACTCTGGAGCATCATGTTTTTTTTTTTGAACAACTGTGGGGATGCCCAAGTTGTATGCACATCCTGAAGAGCACAATTAGGAGATGCACCTAAAACTATATAATAAAGTGAAAAGGTATAGTCCTCATGTTGGATGGGCATGTTGTATCCGCGAGTTGTGTGGGGGCCCAGGGAACCTCAAAGCACACATAAATGGTCTTGGACTACACCATAGTATAAGACCACAGTCCCTATTATGGTATTCATTGCTGACTGCTAGAATAGAACGGAGATGAATTACCATGGGAGCATTTTATACTCATGGATTGAACTACCCATATACATATATTTTAATACTATTACAAATATGAGTTTTCAAATTCTTATTATGTTCATGTTATGCTTACATTATGTGTTCAATTTATTTTACAAGATCTACAAAAGGGTTAGTAAACAGACCTTGTGACTACTCTACATTAGTAATATAGATAGAAAACTTATTTGGTGTTGAGTGAATACACTCTGGATCACCTAGATTGATAAATATTCATCGGTGTTTAGCAGTAAAAATCTCTAAAGCACTTGTTGAGTGAGTGTTGAGTAGTAAAAGCTCTGGAACACATAGACTCATTGTGATTAATTGATGTTCAGATAGAAGCTCTGGAGCATCAGTAATCCATTAATTACTACTAAATGAGATTGATAAATATTAATTGATGTTGAGCATAAGATCTAGAGCACTGGAACTATCATTGAGTGAGTGTCAAGCAGTAACAACAGCTCTGGATCACTTAGACTCATTGTGATTAACTGATGTTGAGCTAGAATCTCTAGAGCATCAGTAATTCATTAACTATAAATCTTATTTATAGTTGAATCTTATTTGAGAATCGGTAATCCATTAACTCTGGAGCATATTATAAGATTGATAAATCTTATTTGATGTTGAGTTGGTATGCTCGAGAACACCTAGATTGATAAGTCTTATTTTGGTGTTGAGCTGGTATGTCGTGGCACATCGAGAGTTGTTTATGCTCATGGTATGCATATGTTATGCACATTTATGCTTAGATTATGTATATGTTATGTTATGTTCATGCATATTTCATGTTATGAGCATTAATATGATTGTTTTTTTAGGAAAAGCAAGTAGAGAATGACTAAGGGTACTTGGATAATAAGTCCCATGACAAGAATTTTGAAAATATTATATTAAATCATGATCATGTATGAATGATAGATGTACAATTACATGTAATTACAAAATAAAGCTTTGTAAGAAGATCAAACTCTAAAAGTAGTTGCCATGAAAAGGCGACAACATGATGTTGCAAAGGAAAATTATTACTTATGTTCTAATTGATTTTTGGAAACTCATACATATGAATATGTTTTATGATGAAATCATAGATACAACTTCTGTTTTTTGTGAAAAGTACAGGCATGAAAAGTAAGAATCATCATGGATATCTAAAAATATATCAAAGCAAGCAAGATAGCTAAAAAAATTATGCTTACAAAAACAACAAAAAGTACAAATTTGTACCCGCTAACGTCAAGGACCTCATGATATAAACTCCGCAGGTAAAACTTTGTAAGCATGATTATGTTTTCCTAAGTTGTAAAGTGAATTTCTAGACTTAGGAGACTAAATGCTTGATGCAACGAAATGAATGGGGCATGGAATCCACTAGGGGGAGAGGGTGAATGGCTTGGTAGCCACAAGTTTTTATAACGGTGGTCATCCTAGTGCTATGGGCACTTGAAGTGAACTATGATGTTCGCTGATCAAACACTTAAGTTTATAAGTGTGTCAATAATTAAGTCCTAGATAAGGGCACCAAAGAAACTACTAGTCGCCGCAAGGAAGAAATAAATTCCTATGACCTAACTATTAGCACGAGGCTAACCAATATTAAGTGCCATTAAGTAAAAGTAAGGATTTAACCTAAATAACATTGATATCCTAGCCTGGGTAGGGGATTTTGTTAAAACTCCTAAGTGGAAAAGGGTTAATATTTTCCTAATTATAAATTAGGAATAAAGATAAAAAGATTCATTATACCAAGAAAACATATTTGTATTTATAAATAGCTATTTAAGTGTTATTGCAAATAAGTTAAATGAATTAAGTTATATTATTATCTTAAATGAAGGACTGGTTGTCTTTGATTAAAAATAAATATTTTACAATTGTAAAAGGCTATGAAATATCATATACAAGAGTAGAAAAGATTAACTAGTAGTTAATGCATGGGTATGCATGTATAACTATATGAGAATATATTATAAGTTAATAAGTTAAGTTGAGATTAACTATATTAAGATAACTAATTAAGAAAGTTGAATAAAGATCTGGAGTAATTATCTAAGTTAAACTAGCCATCTCAAGACGATTGGTTAAATCAATTTAATTAATTAAAGTTATCTAAGGTATGCTAACTAGTTAAGGTAAAGCTAACTACGTTAAAAGTTAGTTAAGTTAAAAATAAGTGTCGTGCCCATTATATGCCAGTTAATTAAAACTTAACATGCAGAGTGCTAAACATAAATTATCAACCCAAGGAAGTCTTTTATTTCAAAGCTATCGTGCAAAATATATGCGAGTACAATTTCTACCGGACATTGTTATCTATTGGTATGCAATCGTGATTGTTTGTAGACTAGATCACACCTGCTTGAAAGTAAATCAATCCTCATCCTATTCATAAAATCACACTGTAAATCTAATCACACTTTAACAAAATAAATTATCATGAAATAAGATCTAATTACATAAACCTGAAAGCAATGCTAAGTTGGCCAACGATCTATCAAAATGAATTAACAGAAGAACACTATGATAAATCAAATGAATAAAACATGAACTGAATAATAAAACAACTATGATAAATCTAATGAATGAAATCATGAGTTAACAATTAACAGATCTACAAAATAAAACACTTACAATTAACACTACCAGCATCTGCTCAGGGAAGAGGGCCCTTCCTCCACTGAGCAGAGCTGGATCTCCACAATAAACGTCTACAACTCCAGAATTAAGAAACTGCCAGCATGTATTATCATAATGGAAAAATTACAACAGATCTGGATCAAATCCTACATCATAACATTGTGTTCTCTCCTATCTTGCATCTCCCATCATCCATCTCCTATACTGCCTAATCTATCATGCTTCCCCTATCAATCTATTCCCCCTCTCAATGAGATGGATTACATATTTATACATAAAATTATCTCCTGAAAATGAAGAACTGAACCCCCAACTTGTGATCTGAGACAGCTGAAACACGGCCGTAACTGCTGGCAATTTTGGAACCGGCCGCAACACCAAATCTGGAAAATACCCTCTCTAAGAGCCACCTGTATATCGCAAACCCTAGCTTTGTTTGGAGATTTCCTCCGGAGTCAGGTAAATGAGGATGTTACGCACAAAACCCATGTCTCGGATTTTTGAGATTCATTTCCATCTGCCCGCAAATCAAGATGCGAATCAGGGTGTTCTTATGTGGCACGCGTTTTTGGTTAAAGCTGTAACAGCGAGCTATGAGCGTCCTGTACGTGACAACTCACTCCACAAACTATCATTAGTAAAATTATGCATAATAGTCTTTTAATTCATCAAAGATAAAGGAAAATAATCACTATTAACCACTTAAAACATCAATGGAAGTAGCAGGCTGTTCAACACGCAGCTACAACAAATGGATAAAAAATGGAATGATAAATGAGAAATAATGGTAAGAAAATGGATGAAAGGTATGTCGATAAATGATGGAAAAATGGACAATTCTAGGGCCCAACATCTCCCCCAAACTGAACTTGTTGCATGTCCTCATGCAACCCAATATCTGTGTAGCATCCAACTTGAAAAAAAAAAACTCATTCACTTGTTCCTTCATTTTACCATTTGCACAGCTGCAGCTAGAAGAAATAGAGAGTTTAACACAAATTGGCAGAGTCACTTAGCGGAGGATTTAGCAGAAAATTTGGCGGATTCGCAGCTCTTTAGTAGAAATTTGGCAAAGTCACAGCTTATTTTAGCAGAGAATTTGGCGAAGGTTTTAGCGAAGATTTTGGCAGGACAACGCTAAATGTAGCGGCAAATTTGGCGGAGTCAGCTTATTTTAGTAGAGAAGTTGGCGAAGGTTTTAGCAGAGATTTTGGCGGAACAACGCTAAATATAGCGGCAAATTTGGCTTATTTTAGCAGAGAAGTTGGCGAAAGTTTTAGCGGGGAATTTGGCGAAACAACGCTAAATTTAGCGGCATATTTGGCGGACTCGCAGCTGCCGGAAAAGATGTCGCAGCTGCCGGAAAACGGTCGCCGAAAAATATGTCGCAGCCGTCGGAAAAGATGTCGCAGCTGCCGGAAAGCGGTCGCCAAAAAATATGTTGCAGCTGCCGGAAAAGATGTCGCAGCTGCCAGAAAATGGGCAGCTGCCGGAAAATGGTCGCCGAAAAATATGTCGCAGCCGCCGGAAAAGATGTCACAGCTGCCGGAAAGCGGTCGCCAGAAAATATGTTTCAGGTGCCGGAAAAGATGTCGCAGCTGCCTGAAAATGGGTAGCTGCCGGAAAACGGTCGCCGAAAAATATGTCGCAGCCGCCGGAAAAGATGTCGCAGCTGCCAAAAAGCAGTCGCCAGAAAATATGTTGCAGATGCCGGAAAAGATGTCGCAGCTGCCGAAAAAGATGTTGCAGCTGCCGAAAAACGGGCAGCTGCCGGAAAACGGGAAACGACAATATTTTACGGCGTTTTAGCCTTTTTGAACAGGAAACTTCTAAAGCCATTTTCTCCCAAACGACGAACTGGGTTGGGCTGAAATTTTGCAGGCAAGTAGCTACCACTCTAATGCATCTCCACGCCAAAAATTAGACAAACCCACATCACGGATTTTGAGAAAAAGGTGAATTGGCTGTAGGTGATTATGGCCATTTTCTCGAAAACCGCGCACTGGATTGAGCTAAAACTTGCCACGGTTGTTCATCATGCTGTTATGCATTCCTTGCCCAAATTTCATGAGGATCCAATTCGTGGTTTGTGAGATATCCTTAAATCAAATTCTTCATTTTTGCCAGCTGTGAATGAATAAAAATCAGTATGCACAAAATGTCAAAAACCACTCCCCCAAACTGAATATGTTGCATGTCCTCATGCAAAAGAGGACTTGTCATCTTAGTTATGAACAAACATTTCCCCCAAACTGAGTTTTTTACCTTCCATTCATGAAATCAAGTGAACTTTGAGACTGTTGTTTTCTTGTATCTGCACTATCACTGTCAGCATCCAATTTTTGTATATGTGCTAGCTGGAAACACATCCTTGAATTAAAAAAAATGACTGTAGGCTGCCTGAAAAGTGACTGTATGCTATTTGAAATTGATTGTGTGAGATCGATTTTTTTTATTCCCCATGGTTGTAGTTAAGTGCCCATAATGTATTGTAAAAATAAAATAAAATGACAATGCATAGGAAATCTTCATACCAGCAAGAGATCGCATTTACAAATTTCCTTTTATGATGACCCAAGCTACTCAAATATCATCTGACAATCACAAAATTTGTAGACCCTCCATATGTCACAAGTGCCAAAAAAAATACCAGTGATCTTCACAAGCCAAACTCACTACAGGAATTATCATTCATGGGAAATAAAAGAGTTTTAGAACCATTTTCTCATCAAATTCTATTGCAATAAACCACAGTAGATTTCATCCATTCTCATGGTTGAATGAAGGCTGATAGAATTTTCGTTGGTTATGCCCTTATCATGGAGTGCTTTGTAACACTTCAAATAATGCCAAACATTCTTTTGCACATTCGACAACAATCAAACTCATTTCATAAATTTTGTTGAACTTGACAAATGACCAATGCTGAGAGTAATCATTACCTTCATGCTGCTAAGATATACTTCACATCAGACCTTGAAAAGGCTGCTACAGGATTTCCATTGTGCATGTATCATGCTCATGACGGCTAAAACCAATGTAGGCATTAGTGGATGGTAAAGATACCATATGTATAAGATGGTGGAAAATCCATATACCATATAAAATGTGGCTCTCAATAATTTTGAATTATGAAGATGTGAACCATTATGTGCACCACTGAATAAGGCAAACAAATCAAAGAAATCATGCCTTTGTTTTCTATCGTGCTTGTGTGATAGCATACTCTTGAGAAGGAATGGCTTCTACATCAACTTTTCACTTTTCATGTTGTAGGTTCTTGTGTCTAGCCTATCCTTCTCTTTTCAAGACAACAAAATCTTATTTACAACAGCATAATTATAGCAGAAACAGGATTTAGAACAGGATAATTATAGCAGGGGAAATGAGGTTTGCTTTGAGAGGAGAACCTGTTTTTTTAATAGAAAAACTAAAAAAATACAGCAGAAACAGAGTGTACTAATTCTGGGTCAATTTACCCTGGTATTACTTTTTGAAATGGGAATTTTTCTAGGAGACAAAAAAAATGAATATATACCAGTCAAGTGACCTTTCATCTGAAATCATGAAATAATTGACATAAACATACTCTAGTTTTCAATAAAAATATCAAAAAAGACAGCAAAATCTTATTTCAATACATTAAGTAGAAATAGGATTTAGAACAACATAATTATACCAGGGGAAATGAGTTTTTGTTTGAGAGGAGAACCTGTTTTTTGAATAGAAAACAAGAATCTTTGGATCCTTAACAAGGTTGCCGATCTGTAAAAGAGCAACAATTTGGAGGCAATTCGAATGCTGAGAAAAAGCTGATCTTATGTCGTAATAACAGTATCCAAGAACAAAAGGATGAGAGAGGCTTTACCATCAAATTTTATAAGCAATCAAGAGTAAAGGCGGTGCATTGGTGTCTGACCACATTTAACCGTTGTTGCATTGAAATATGTTCATGTATCTCCACAATATCGAAAATCCAGCAGGTCAAATCGGTCAAATTGAAATATACGTCCATAGCCAGAGATTTGTACTACTGAAGCAAAGTTCATAAGTTCATGATGAATTAAATGCATATAAATCAATGTTCACGTGGGTAACCTTATACAAGGTAGTTCAATGTCCAATCCGTCATTAAATGCTCAAATTTATGATCAAAAGTATAGATCTCGCAAGATTTTTCCATGCAGAGCTGGACCGCCTGTTTAGACTGTATCAACCCAAATGCTGGCATGGTCGGAAGTCAAAATGATGGCGTCTCTTTTGTTATAAAAAAATACGGTTGATAGTCGAGTTGGTCGAGCCTTTAAAAATTGGTCGACTCTTAACTATATCGGGTAACTTTAGTTTCTTAAAAAATATGGTCGATAGTCGTGTTGGTTGGACCTTTAAGAATTGGTCGACTATTAACTGTGTCGTGCAATTAGTCGACTTTTAACTGTGTCGTGCAATTGGTCGACTTTTAACTGTGTCGGAAATCAAAATGGTCGACTTACCTTAGTTGGTCAGGCCTGTTAAAATTGTTGGGCTGTTAACTGTGTAATTTTGTTTTCAATAATATTTGTAAGATATGGTAGGGAGTGAAAATTGTCGCCTGATTTTAGTTAAAAAAGAATATGGTCGGACGTGAAAATGGTCGACTTACCTTAGTTGGTCGGGCTTGTTAAAATTGTTGGGCTGTTAACCGTGTAATTTTTTTTTCAATAATATTTGTAAGATATGGTTGGGAGTGAAAATTGTCGCCTGATTTTAGTTAAAAAAGAATATGGTAGGAATTTAAAATGATTGACTTACCTTACTTGGTTGGGCTTGTTAAAATTGGTGGACCATTTAAAAACTGGTCGACTTTTAACTGTGTGGTGCAATTGATGGACACGGGTTGGAAGTCAAAATGGTTGGCTCATCTTAGTTGGTTCAGCCTGTTAAAATTGCTGGGCTGTTAATTGTGTAATTTTGGCATCTCTTTTGTTATAAAAAAATATGGTCGATAGTCAAGTTGGTCAAGCCTTTAAAAATTGGTCAACTCTTAACTATATTGAGTAACTTTAGTTTCTTAAAAAATATCGGGTAACTTTAGTTTCTTAAAAAATATGGCCGATAGTCGAGTTGGTCGGACCTTTAATATTTGGTCGACTATTAACTGTGTCGTGCAATTGGTTGACTTTTAACTCTGTCCAAAGTCAAAATGGTCGACTTACCTTATTTGGTCGGGCATTTTAAAATTGGTGGACTATTTAAAAACTGGTCGACCTTAAACTGTGTGGTGCAATTGATGGACACGGGTTGGAAGTCAAAATGGTCGGCTTACCTTAGTTGGTCAAGCCTATTAAAATTGTTGGGTTGTTAACTGTCTAATTTTGTTTTCAATAATATTTGTAAGATATGGTCAAGAGTGAAAATTGTCGCCTGATTTTAGTCAAAAAAGAATATGGTCGTAAGTCAAAACGGTCGAATTACCTTAGTTGGTCGGGCCTGTTAAAATTGGTGGACCGTTTAAAAACTGGTCAACTTTTAACTGTGTGGTGCAATTGATGGACATGGGTCGAAAGTCAAAATGGTTGGCTTAGTTTAGTTGGTTCAGCTTGTTAAAATTGATGGGCTGTTAACTATGTAATTTTGGCGTCTCTTTTTTTATAAAAAAATATGGTCGATAGTCGAGTTGGTCGAGCCTTTAAAAATTGGTCGACTCTTAACTATAACGGGTAGCTTTAGTTTCTTAAAAAATATGGTCAATAGTCGTGTTGGTTGGACCTTTAAGAATTGGTCGACTATTAACTGTGTCATGCAATTGGTAGACTTTTAACTGTGTCAGAAGTCAAAATGGTCGACCTACCTTAGTTGGTCGGGCTTGTTAAAATTGCTGGGGTGTTAACTGTGTAATTTTGTTTTCAATAATATTTGTAAGATATGGTCGGTAGTGAAAATTGTCGCCTGATTTTAGTTAAAAAAGAATATGGTCGGAAGTGAAAATGGTTGACTTACCTTAGTTGGTCGGGCCTATTAAAATTGGTGGACCGTTTAAAAACTGGTCGATGTTTAACTGTGTGGTGCAATTGATGGACACGGGTCGGAAGTCAAAATGGTCGGCTTAGCTTAGTTGGTCGGGTCACTTTACTTAAAGAAAAATATGGTCGATAGTGGAGTTGGTCGAGCATTTAAAAAGTGGTCGACTCTTAAATGTGTCGTCGAATTAATGAACACTTAGTTATAGTCGGCGTGAAGCCTACAATTCGGTGCGACACGGATGGGGGTTTGCGTGAAAGTGGCAAAGTAATGCAAATAAGATCTTCGTCATCTGGTTGGCGTGCACGAAAGCAGCAAAACACGCGGGAGGATTCCATTGGATTTATAAACGAGGATTTTTAATCGGCGTGAAGTCTGCAAATCGTTGCGACACGAATGGGGATTTGCATGAAAGGGGCAAAGTAACGACACGATCGACGTGATCTGGTCGGTGTGCGCGAAAGCAACAAAACATGCGGCAGGATTCCATTGGATCCATAGACGAGGAATCTTTCTGAGGTGGAAGGTCACGCTTCTCCGTGGTGAAACACCTTCGGCGTAAATATGTAGAAATAAATATCACAAAAGTGACCCATTTATTTTAGCTATTCACTAATTGGGTTGAGAATAACATGGGAGAGTTGGAATTGTGGAATTTTTTTTAGAGGAATCATCAAAGAGATTTGAATGAATTTATTTATTTATTTTGTCCAAAGTACATTTTAAGATAAATACCAAAACCGTTAACTCAACATGGTTATTAAATCATTTTTCTAGCATTTTTTCAAACAACATATTCGGATCCTTTGAAATTACAAGATTCTACTTACACTACTAAAACCTAGAGGGCCTTGCTTGATTTTGTCTATAAAATCCATGATTTGAGATTTGTAAAGAACGAGTTCCTCTAATTGTCTTTTGTTTGAAATGCAAACTACAATTTGAGGAAGTAGACCTAATCTATGAGAATCATTGAAAGGTGAGAATGTATTTATCTTCAAAGAGTTGAGAATTTCTTGCGTGCTATATACCCCAAATGTTTAACGTGGCAGAGCCTTGAATTGTTTTTAGTTCTTTCTTGTTAGTCCAACATTTTAGGCAATTCTTATACAAGATCTCTAGATCATCCATCTTTTACATTTGTTAATTGTTCAATCTTTGTGCAAATCTGCCTAGCATAGGTACATTTAATAAGTAAACGAGTGGTCATTTCTTCATCTTCTCTACATAGCATATATCCTTGGACCTTGTCAACTTATTTTTTCCAATGCCTCCCATTTTAATGCTTCATTCTCTATTGCTAACCACAAATATATGATCCTTTTTGGTGCTTTGAGCTTCCTGAACACCTTACACATCTAGTGTGGTTGTATCTCAAATGAAAACATTGCTTGATATCCCTAATGTGTAATGTGCACCCCTACGACTAGGTTCTTTAACCAATCTATAGAGTCATCTTCCTCCCTTAGGTGAACATGGCTCTAGTGTAGGAATATCCACAAAGACCTCCACAACTCATTCACCTTCCAGCCCCAACCTTTGTGCATTCACCCAACCTTATTGCCACATAGTTATCTCTAGGTTTTCCATTTGATTGAAAGTGTATAATCCATGTTCTTGGGGTGAATCCATGAAAATTGATAACACGTTTTGGCAAGGCATGTGGAGGGGAAGGGGTTTTGGTGACCCTCTAATCGAAGTATTCTCCAACTCTCGATTGATCTATTAATATCTTGATCAAGGCCTTGGAAAAACACTTGGTTGAGGTATTTTGGCAAGAATCCAAAGCCTCAATTGATGGCCGAGGAAAGTTAATAGAACACTAGATCTATATCCAATGCCGAAGCTTGATCAAGCTCAATTGTGTTATCTTTTTAACCTAATAAATACCTCGATTGAAGGATTAATTAACCTTTGATACAGTTATTTGAAAATATTAAAACCAGGTCTTTTAGCCCTCATGTTTCAAGTTTTCTATAGTTGAAACTTCTAGGGGTGAAACCCTTTCATCTCATTCATATTAAGTGGGGGAGTTAAGATCAATGGATTTCTTAGTGAATATTCTATCCAATGGCATATCATTTTCACACTTAATGATTGAACATATTATATTTTTTCTTTAATTTCTTTTAAAATTTATATTGAAATTATGTTTCCACATTTTCAAAGATGCTCAAAGAAAAATGAGAAGCATAAAAAATACACTACCAAAAATTATAAAAATATATGGGACCCCATGGATCTTTTCTCTTCAAAAGTTTATTTTTGGTTTTTCAATGTGTAAATATTTGGGAAAAACGTTGATGGGAACACAAATACATAAAATTGATTCAAATATTAATTGGTCAACTTCAAAAATAATAAATATGTATTTTTTCAAAAACAAAATAAAAAAACAAATGAGAACTATTATACTATGCTTTGTGTACGATATGTACACCTCTATAGACTTTAGTAGTTAAGTTGTTTCCCAAAGGGGGTCCCTTGTCCCACAAACAAGGTGGTCTCATACACCAAATTGGTGTCTTGCTTGGCGGTGACCTAATAGATTATAAAAAAAAAATATTATGCACCGAACATTGAAATAGTTGATGAGAAGAAAAGTCACATGCAAATTTTCCCATAACTTTGAAAGGGAAAACATTTAATTAAATGCAAATTTGACATATCAAATGATATTAATTTTTTGAAAAAAAATATCATTAAAAAGACAATACATTTCTCTACAAATTGTTTTTTTATTGCACATCAAAATTCAAAAGGTGTATATGAGTTTTGAGGGCTTCAATTTAAAAAATATGTAAATGTTGAATTTTCATTGCCACATTTTACTAAAAAGTATCACCTATTTTCATGGATTCGCCTCTTGAATAATGTTGATTAGTCCCTTGGAAGTTTAAACAAATTCCTACATCTTATCTAAAGATATGCACCAACCCTAACTTTCTCTATATTTCTTGCCTTCCACGGAAACCAAATTTCTATCACCAAGAATGCTTGTACAAGAGTGTATAACCTTCCTTGGATTCTTAATCTAGTCTATCAATGAGCTAGGCCTTATATATATTTGTAGAATAATTTTCTTCCATAGACCCTTGTGTTATTACACGCCACAACTCTTGGTTGCCAAAGATTCCCCATAGAAATGAATATTCTCCAAGCCCCAAACACCCTTCTCCTTTGGCTTTGTTATATTCTTCCACTTAACTAGGGTAATGCTAATTGTGTTTTTTTTTTAAACTTGTGCACAAGAATTTAAATAATTTCTTATTGATCTTTTCCAGAACTCCCTTTGGAATATATGCCAAGGAATGCCAAAATACTTGGATTGCTTCAAGAACTTACTGAATATGAGAGTTAACCTTTCCTCGATCAACAACTATTTATTACCCGAATGATTTATCTATCCTCTATCTTTTCTAATAACCAGGCCCAATCTTATATCCCATAACCATTTGGTGCTGATAAAAAAGTATTTTTTTTTTTTAATTCAATAGGCTTAAAGGAAAAAAACTATAGGGATTGACTTTCATGTTTTTTTATTTCTAGACCATTAAAAGAAATTGTTGATTTGTGGAGATTAATTTCCATACTTGATGTTGTGCTATATAGGTCTGGAATTCCCCATGGGTTGTTTGCTTCCATTAAAGTTCCATTACTAAACAAAAGAACACCATCTACAAACAAAATATGAGATAAGAACATGCTCTCCCAATATTAACCCCTATTCTAGCTCCCTGTTGAGGCCTCGGATATGCAGGGTGTGCAAAATGTTGGAATGGGTTCCTAAGCTCTCAACAGAGGGGGAAAACCCAGATTGAAAGGATTCAAAAGATCCTGTGCAAGGATAGTTCTATCCCCAGCCTGTTTGGTATAGTAATCTCCCACGGATATTCGGCCTCCGCTGGCACTCTATGAGTTGGTAAGTTTTGATCCAAGGGATCAGTTGTCTGATGAAGAAAAACTAAGTGTAAAAGTCTGTGAACAGAAATCTACTTAAAAGAATCTAAACTAGGTTAGATCTACTCTATGGATGCGTCTGAGATAAGTGCAGGTCAGCTTTGAGGTAGAAATAAATAAGTATTGTTCATTAACTTAACAGAAATGTTAAAAGATTTATTACTTATTTATCCAGTTTACCATCAATCAATGAAAATTAATCAACAATAAACTAAGGATTACATGCATTCAAGATTTGACTTGTAACAGATATGTTGATTGAAAAATTAACATAAATTATGATTGACCGAGAATAACCATTTGCAGAATTCGATAAAAGTTTTAATCGAATAAACTCTTTTAAAAATTCATGAACACACAGATTATAAGTAATGATAAACCAGAACTATAGATCACTGTGCTTGATGAATTGCAAAAGATTAAAACATCATTAGATAAGCAATGTGGAGTAAAATCACATTCATCAAATAAACTTGATCAATAAACACAAGACAATCTGGGAATAACTTGACTGTATTAATTAAAGTTTGTAAGAAATTACAAGCCTTATATCAAAACAGGGTATGTCCAGCCTCTCCTGCTGATTTTTTCTCCAAATTCCATCATCCCTTCTCAACGAGAGATCCTCTCTTTAAATAAGAGTTTACAATAATGATACAAAGAGTAAATTCCCACAAACCGGGATTACAAAATCAAAACTAAACTAATGGCCTAGAAAAACTTGCCATTTGTCCCAAATATCTAATAACTCATCCACATTCAGATAGTTAGCTGACTCAAGCCCCAACTGGGCATTACATTCGAATGTTTCCATCTCATTCTTAGCTAACTTATGCCAAATACAGATGTAAATGTGCATTTTTCCTTCCATGGTGACCGGTTTCCTAATTAATTGTTCCATATCATCAATGTTGACCTCCTCAAGGCGCTGTATTTTCTCCTTTACTTCATCACACCTACATTCGACTTGCTCAACCATCATCTTAGGTTAGCAAGCATCTTCAATTAGCTCCATAGCAGCAAATTGTATAATCTCCATGATGTTATCTGTTGCATACCATCACTTGCTACATATAGCCTATGCTTTTTTAATAATGTCTTCAACTGATTCATTGAGATCAATCCAAGTGTTCCATGCAGCTTTGACTTTCTTGAATTGGAAATTATTAAGGATGGGGATGTCTTCTGGTACATCCTTGATATACCTCTGCCACTCAATAATGTTCTGATTTTCCTGAGAAGCTTGCATCCTTTTGGCTTTCTTCCCTTCAAGGACATCAGACATCTTACCAAAAGTGATATAGGTTTCCCTAATTTCATCTAAGGTATTGAACAATTTCCCCAGCAACTTATGATGTTCTTCATTGACCTGGAGGGCCAAATCCTTAAATTCCTGAGGTGAAAACTTAGAGAAACGAGAAGAGGCTGCACTTGCAGTTGCATCCTCTGACTGCTTCTACAGCATTGTTATCCTTTCTGCATTGGTAGAATTCTGAGCTTGTGCATCATGAAGTTCAGACTGAAGAGAGGTATTGCTTCTCTCCAACTCCTCTAACCTGTCTTCCCATATCCTCCCGAGATCAGCAACATAAATCTCATGTTCTTCTTTGGTCTTTACTAACTCCTCTTCAAGCCTTTCCAATTCTTCATTCTTCTGATCAATTTCCCTATTCAGTATTTGGACTGAACCAAGGTTTGCACCAGCAAACGCCCCTAAGGCTGCATCTGTCTCAATTGCTCCTATCTGGGGATCATTTGTTTGTTGAGTCCAAATTATCTGATTCGGAACAGATACTTCTAATCCACCTTGATCCTTGCTTCTCTTCTTTCCCCTTTTTATCACTGCTTTATTTTCTTTGTTGTAGAAATAATGTCCAAGGGGGAATACAACATCATCTTCATATTCAGTTATTATTTCCGAAGTAATTGAAATAACATTCTCTATTGAAATTAATGAAGGTGTTTGAGTGACCATGGGACTAGGTATGGACATGGTAACTTGAAGAGTAGTTAGAGGGGTGGTATCAATCTGAGCAACTGATTGAACATGGGTTGGAGAAGGAACTGAAGTGAAGGCTTCATCAAGTGGGACATGATCATCTTTAGCAGGTGATGATGAGGAAGGAATTGAGGGTGGTGATGATGAGGAAGGAACTGAGGGTGGCTCTTCCACAGTGGGCAATGATGAAGTAGATGTGGATAATTGCAGGGGGACAGTCGAATACTGGACTTTTGCAAAAATAGATGAAGGGATGGAAAAAGGAACTGAGTTATCTGAAAATGGGGTGGATCTAGAAGTTAAAGTATGAAAAAGTTGTGATATGGAAAATGGTGGCATAGCCCCTGGAGATAAAGCAGAAAGATCTTGAATAGATGACAACAACAGTGCTGAAGTCGTGATATCAGGAGCAGTGGTTTACCCATTGCTCTGGAACAGAGTGATCCATCTCAATAGTCTTTAACAAATCTGTAACTGCCTGTGAATCTTCAGTCACCTGTTCAATCACTTCTTGAGTCACTTCTATAGTCACATATACTGGGTGATGTGCTTCATCATCAACATCACTATCAATGATATCAACAGTGGGAACTTGTAATGTAGGGATCAGGATTTTCTGTCTCTTAGTTGGGTTGACCTTAGCTATTATCAAATCATCAGCTACCTATATAGCTGCAGCAGTCGCTTGAACATCCACAGTAATCTTAGGAGGTTCAGTCATTTGAGTATCAATCACTAAACTGATCTGTGCTAACTCCTGCTAGAAATGATGAGAGGTCTACAACAAGGCTTTGACCTATTCCACTGTTTTTACCTGAGGAGGATTCTCCATGGGAGCTTTACCTTTATTCCCATATGGATAAGTAAGCATTAGAGGGGCATTAGCCTATTGTTTCTCCTTTTCTGCTCTATCCTTTCTCATTTTCTCAAGCAGATTCATTTCCACGTTCTGTAGCTCAAGACTTTAGCTTTGATTTCTTTCTGATATTGCATAATCTGATGTTGCTCATCTAAGCTCTTGGCCCTAGATAGGACCTTAGAAAATGTATTCACTCCTTGGTAGATGGAGTCATCTGGAGTTTCTTCATGGACATAGTCCATCTTCATATGATATTGCTTGAAATGTGCATCGAGGAACTTCTTAGGATCATGCTTACTTTTGGGAGCAAAACCCAACTTCAATGGAGCTACCTGGTCACCAAGCACTACAGCCCAATTTGAGGTTGGGATGACTAGTGGCCCAAGGTTCAAAGAAAATTTAGGCCAACCTTTCTTCTTGGGACCAGTGAGTTTCCTGTAGACACCATCAGTAACAGTTTGATACGATACTTCTTGAATAACCAATCTGTCAGGCACTATTCTGGGCAAAAGATGAACAGTGTCGCTTCCCCAGACTCTGATATATGAATAGGATTCATAAACATATCAATCACCAATTGTATTGATGAAGGCCCTAGAATCAGCTGAAAAGGCAGGTGCCTCTTGTTTGAATATCTTGAATTAAATAGTACCCATGAAATGGTCACAAATGTCATAAAGTAATGGCACAAAATTAGTTTCCCATAGTGTTGAGTGATAGATATGAACTGGTGGATCTGAAGGGGTCTAATGCCATCCCAAGTTAGGATATTGGAACTCAGAGCAAAAGACATCAATGATGAAGGCCGACAAGAAGAAATGTGGCTTTCTTAGGGCAGGTTCCTTTTGATAGTCTTGAATAGTTGTTTTGAGTTCTGATGACAGGATGGATGCCCAAGGGAAGGATTCCCCGGTTGTTAACACATGATGAGTTATTGGAGCCCATTCAGCTTTGAAGACTAAACAATTTGGAAGGCCAAAGAGCCTGCAGAGCATGGCTGCCAGTAAAGAATAAGGCTCCTTAAACCAAGAGATCGGGTAGAGGTTATCAGCCTTTGGCACAAAGCTACTAGGTTTAACCATCCATGATTTCATCATTTCATCGAAATCGTACCTAGTTTTAGAAGATTTTATAAATTCAGGGCTAAGGGTTTGTACAACTGGCTTAAGAGAAAAAGCTTTGATAAAGACTTCCGAGCGAAAGGTTGTCAATTGTGACCCTGTACTATCATTAAACGATCGGTCCTAAGGGTTAGCATTTTTCACAATCCATTTAACTGGCCTTGTGTAAAGGTAAGACAGTCGGTCGAGCGGCAATGGCATGGATTTGAGAAGCCCTAATCTTCTCATATGCAGGTCGGTCTTCCTTAATATCGGAAAGGTCATCATTATCGAAAATTGAATAGATTTTGGCCCGGTCCATTTGGTAGGTTTCAGTGACCCTCTCACTAGTATCTGAGAAGATACCAAAATTTGGGTCTTTGGTCAGCAAATCCTTGTGGACTGTCTTAGACCGAGTATTCCGTGACATCTTGGCAAAGCTTGGAAATTATGGTAAATAAATAAAACAAAAATCAAAACCAAACCATAAACAAGAAAACCGTAAATATCAAATGCAAAAATGACAGCAAACCAACCTGAAAATAACTGCAAATTCGTGAAAATGACCCCTGGTAAGAAATTGACAGTAAAATCCACGTAGCAGAGTAAATTCCGACAATGAAAATGATAAAGAAAAATAGGAAAAATCATATATTTATCGATTTTTTGGTCGGATCAAATCTAGATCGTAGGATTAAAGGAAACGAACGACTGAGATTAGCCCCTGCGGGATGCGGGTTCAGGTCACGAGATTTATTTTCAAAATTGATTGATAATTCCGGCAATTTGCGGGTTGCGGGATTGCAAATTGCAAAACAAGGGACAAAAAAAGTGTTTCCGAAATCCGCAGCTCGAAATTGTGAGTTGCGGGTTTCGGAAATGTAAACAACGTTTAAAAATTTAAAATAACTTTCTCGCATCCTGCAATCCGCAATCCGCAATTTGCAGGTTGCGGGTTGTGGGAACACACAAAGCGATTTATGAACATAACGACTTTCCGAAATCCGAATTCCGCAATATGCGAGTTTTGGGTTTCGGGTTGCGGAATTGAAATTTTCCAAAATATCAACAAGCCTTCCCGCAATCCACAATTTCGGGTTGCGGGTTTCGGGTTGACAAAATTTCAAAAGAAAGAACAAACAAGTCCCGCAATTCGCAATTGCGGGTTTCGGGTTTTCGGATTTTCGGGTTTCGGATTTGCGGGAATAAAATAACATTTTTGAAAAACGAAGGTTTTCCGCAAGTCAAGAAAATAATCAAAAACTTGGAAATTTTGAAAAGAACAATGATAATTAGACAAACCAAAAGTAAAGGCACGAGATCATACAAACAAGGTTTAAGAATCTCGTCTTGATAATAAACTTACCCAAATACCTTTGTATTTACAAAAAATGGGGCTCTCATGATCAGATGAATCATGGGATCTGTTGTACCTACAACATTCCCACCCTCTTAGCTTCTACAGTTATCTTGTTGATCCCTTCAACAATAATAAGAAAAAACAAAAGAGATAGGGGACTTCATTGTCTGAAACCCACTTGTAGATTTATTAACTTGGATGTTGATCCATTGAATAAAATTGTAAAAGATACTGAAGTCAAACAACCCATGATCCATTTGTTAGATGGAACACTAAATCCCACATGGTGCATCAACATGCCATATAACCACCTTGCCCTATCATATACCTTGGAAAAATCAAGTTTCATGGACATTGCTAGAATATTTTTGGATTTTATGGTATGTAGCCCATATTGTACTTCTATAATATCATCATGTATATGTCTTCCAACCAAAAATCCAAGTTGTTCTTGGGATATAGCTTTGGGAAAAAACAACTTCACCTTCACTCCCAAGATCTTAGCCATAATCATATGTATACAATTGCATAATAATATTGTCTTGAATTCATCAAAGGTTTATGGTTTGACATTTTTTTGGAATAAAGGCTAAACATAGTATTAAATACTCTCGAGAGTGTCACTGGAATCCTTTCTCTTCTCTTACTCTAATAAATTCCTCTTCCAACAAGTCATAGAATCCAATGAACAATTCTGCTAGCTACTTATTTGGGCCAAGGCTTTTGTCCCTTTTGAAAGATGCTAAAAAATGTTTAACTCCTTTACTCTTGTTCCATCGACATTTTATTATCTCCCGTATTTACAAAGCTTGGAAAAATGTAGTTAGCTTTAGGATATAAGCAATGTTAGCTTTGTCCATCTTTGTATAAATGCACTAAAAATGAGAAATTCCCGTAATAGCTAGTTCATGAAACTTTATAGCTTTACTTCAATCAAGAAATACCCAGAATAGTGAGTTCATGAAATTTTATAGATTTACGTCAATCTAACTTATCCATCCCTTGAATTGTATTGATATGCTTTCCTTGTTTTTCTTAATTATGAAAAAATTGTATTTTCATCTCCCTTTACCAACTAGGATACCTTATTCTCCATTCTAATTCTCTCTAATCCAATAATTTTTACTTAGAAATTTACAAACTACTTAACCTCAAATTATTATTTTCATTGAATACCCCATCACATTCTTCTCAAAGAGATCTTCTATCTTACTTTCCACATCATTTAAATCCTTATCCATACTTTTTAATTTGTTGGTAGCCAAGTTGACATTGCCACCTTAACTTTGCATAAGGCTACTGCAAATTGATAGCTTGTTGAATCTTTTAGAATTTTTATCAAACCCCAAACATAATTCCATGTTTTACCAACTTTGGGCACTCATCCTCTAGCCAAATATAATTAAGTTTAAAGGGGTTTGTTGGTTTCAAATCCTATTTCTATTTTTTCATTAGAATGGGAAAATGGTTTGAGCCACCTCCCACCTTCACCGAATATATGACCCTATATGATTCCATCATTAATTTTTTAGTTGCCAAGAATATTTTAGGTTTATTTGATAGGCCGACTTCACCTATTCTATTCTTCCTATATGTAGGCACAATTTTCATAACTTCCGCATCCACAAGCCTTACTTCCCCTATCTTATACCTAAATAAATATGGCATTATATCATTTCCTATTATTTCCACCCACACCTCCAATATTTTTAGAGGAAAATTTAAATCTCCCCCTATGTTGACCCTAATGTTTTTGATACAATCCAAAGATAAATCCTTCTAAACTACTTCCTTTCTTCATTTGAACCATAATAATTCATCATATAAATTTTTTTCCCTAGCTTCCGAACTTAAAATTATGTCCATATTCTTGATACAATGAAAACATAATTTAATAAGGGAATTGTCTTTTGTCAACCCAATTACTCTCCTTGCAATTCCTATAATGCATATTGTTAAGAAGTTCCACTCCATAATTTTTTCCTGGGATCCTATCATCTCTTGCCCCTCTCTTATAGTTTCTTGCAACAAGATGACATCAAGCTTGTGTGATGATTCTACAAACCTTACATGGGATAGCCTTTTAGAGGCTCTACCCAAACCTCTAATGTTTTAGGATAAAACATTAGTACTTTAATTATAGATGGGTATTTCCCTACTTCAAGGACCCCTTTTAATGATTTTTGTTTCCCTTGTTGAATTTTCTTCAAATATTTTTCTTGAGCATGTTGAAGGTATGACTTCCTACCAACTTATATTGTAAGAGATTCTCTCACTAGTTCTATGCCTAGACCCCATTTTATACCCTCTTCCCTGGAAATAATTTCTCCCTTCCTAGAACTCAACTGATATCTAGAATTGGGATGAGTAATGGATGGCTTCTCCAAAGTTGATTCTAATGGAGTTATCAAGGGGAAAGAAACCCATTGTATCAAACTTGCTTCCTTGGTTTGGGTAATGGGAATATTTTCTTTCCATGGATCTATAAGGAAAACAACATGTAGCGAGGGTTTTTGCAGGAGGATTTTAATGTTACAAGATTCGGAAATTTTTTCAAAAAAACCTCTGCTACAATCTCCACCATTCATAGTAAAGGTTTTAGAGGTGTTTTTAACGAATGTGTTCTATAACTTCAATTTTTTTGGGCAGGAGGAGGTTGTTCTTCAGTGTTTATTTACATAATACACACTGGTTCATTTAAAACAAAACCACACAAGTGTGAAAATAATACAAATGCACGAGTGTTTATATATTAATTGTCCAACGATTCCGAATTTATTGTTCTATAATGCATCAGTGCTTTTATAAAAATAATGCACCAGTTCGATCTTTTTGTTTAATGGAATTTTGGTACTCGTAAATTTGTTTATGTCCCAGTGCCTTTTATTTTAGATACAAACACACTAGTGTTGTTATTAACATGTGCACTGAGGGACATGAAAATTTGAAAATTTCATGGTGAGATGTCAATGCATATATGGTGCATATAATATATTTTACGCTTTGGTGCGTTGATTATATTTAACGAACATGTGCATGTATTATGCATAAAGCATCGAGGCGCATTCGTGTTATGACCTGGTGTCTATATTACCATGTGCACTGTATGTATGTTAAATTTTAAACATTTTTTGGGTGAAATGATGGTGTACCATGCACATATTACCTAAAGCATCAGTGTGATTTTTATATGTAAAACATCAGTGCATATTCTTGTCATCTGCATCGTTATATTTTTAAACGATAAATATAATCTTATAATTTTCCATTTAAAGTAATGGTCCAATTTAAAAAATTATTGCATCGGTGAAGTAATATATGTAATAGGCATAAGACCATATTTATAACATGCACATGTGCGTATTCAAATATAAAGAGAATACTTATTTGTAAACAAAGAAGATCCAAGCAACTAGTTGTGTAAGAGCGATTTTCCACTCGATTGTAGACATTTTCTTTAGCATTTACTCTTTATGTTGAGAAGACACCCCCAAGCTAGGCTATGAGGCCACCGGGATGAAGGGAACACCTATAGGATTCTCTCTCCCATCCCACAACCCCTTCGTCTCTCAATAATTAGCCAAATGCTCATCCAAAGCTCTATAAGAATATCAATTAGCCATCACAACCATGGCACTTTTTCCAACATCCCCACACAACACAAGGAAGGAATTCCCCTTCACTAATCCATAGTTCCCTCATGAAATCCAACCCTTACAGTGCTTACCATTATGTGTAGTAAGAGTCCAATCTATTGAATGCTATTGAAGAACCTCCTATAGCATTAATTCATAGATTCTCAAGCATTTGTGAGTAGAAAAACTCAATGGGTAAAGGTCCCTATATTTCCCTACCTCTATTCTCACTTACAACCATCTCTTTTTCCCTCAAATATACAACTCTATTTCCAAATTCGATTTTTTGGGTATGCATAGTCCAGTAATTGGTATTGAACAACAAAAGCAAGAAATCTGTGTAGTCTCAAAATCTGTTTGTAAAAATATACATGGCAAAAAATGGATGGTAGAATCCAAAGGATGAGAGAATGGTGGAAACATAACTAACATAACTTCTAAATATAGAAGAGAGGACTCTTACAATAGTCACAAAAGTATATTCAACCCATGTTTCCATAACTACATGAGAAGGCTTTCCTCACCAACCCCACATATGCATTCAATGATTGGATAAAATAGTTAAAAGCATTTAAGGAAAATGTCAACAAATGGATGAGTTCTAAGGTTGAAAATTGGAAATAGTGGATTTAAGTGAAGCCGACAGGAATGGTCGAGGATGAGGAAGTGCCGTATGGTCGAGACAGGTGATGGGGACAACAACTTTCACAGAGTCAGAGAAGTGCAAAATTCAAGGCGAAGTACTTAGCGACCATTCGTGGTTGTTGAGGTAGTTAAAGGAATTTATGAAGGTGGTTGGGATCACGCTAGGTGTCACCATAGGAGGAGGTTGTGCAGCACGTCCAGAGGGTGCTGAAAACTGCAGGTCTACAGGATCAGGGATAAATCGACAGACAGAGGAAGGACGTCTCAGGGAAGCTAGAGGACCTCAGGAACAACATCGGAGCAGAGTAGAAGAGTAGTGCGAAGGAATAGAGGGAGGGATCGCTCACCGGAGGATAGGGGATCGTTCATCCATTGCTCATCGAGTTCTTTCGTTCAGCAGAGACTGTGAGAGGGAGGAGGATCGCACATAGTCGAGAAACACACTGAGAGATAGAGTTTTATTTATGTATATTGTAACAGGATAAGGCCGACTTGTTTTGTTTACTTTATATTTACCATTGTAACACTGTATTTGATTCAAGTAATAGAGTCCAGCTTCTGGCATTCAGTTCACATCTATTCTTTGTGAGCACCCTGTGTGTTGTTATGTGTCATTGTTAAGCAAGAGGGTCCGACTAACCCTCCCTTGTTCTAGTTGGTATCAGAGCAGTTGATTCCTGAGAGCACGAAAAGACTGTGAGTGCGTAGACAGCTCCAGCTATGGTTGGGTAGAGTTGTGCGTGAGTTGTAGAAGTCCAGTTGCGATTGGATGAGTGGGAGTTTTAGCTGCGGTTGAAAATGGTTCACAGAGATGTAAATGTCCATGGTGTAGGATGAAGAGTGTGTGGCACTGCAATTACCGTTGATCGTGAAATGTTCAACAAGTGCATGCGAACAATGAGAAGTTTGACAAGTGAGCTCGCAGCAATCAAAGAAATCCAAAGGCGTGGATGCATTCCCAATGCACTAGACCATAGCGACGAGGAAGTCGAAGAGATGGAAGCTCGGGAAGAGGCAACAAAAGAACCGGAGGATAAACTCATCAAGATTCTGACGGAGATGAGAGGTCGGACAAGGATGGATGTTCATACCTACTCAGGAAGTCTGGATCTAGAAGAATTGATCGACTGGTTTAGAGAAATGGATAAATACTTCGACATAGAGAAAATAGATGATCCTAAATGGGTTAAAACTGCATGTCTAAGGTTGAAGGGTCATGCCTCATTGTGGTGGGACAATGTACAGGCTGACAGAGTCAAGAAAGGAAAGGAGAAGATCAAGTCTTGGGACAGGATGGTTTCCAAGCTGAAGGGGAAGTTCTTTCCTAGTGACTATGTGATTTCCTTGTTGAGGAGGTTGCAAAACTTTCAACATAAAGAGATGACCATGAAAGAATACACGGAAGAGTTCTATATACTGTCGATTAGATCTGGTAAAACCGAAGAAGGAGAAGAAGTTGTCTCAAGATATGTGAATGGCTTGAAGTATGCTATACAGAACGAGTTGAGCCTGTTAAGGTTCAGAGTGGTTGGTGAAGCCTAGCAGTTAGCTCTAAAGGAAGAAGAGAAACTGTTGAGGAAAATTGCGTCGACTAGAGGGAGGATGATTGGTCGAGGTACGAAGACTACTTCTGCGAAGGGGAAAAGTCACAGAACGAGGAGAGAAGCTGTCAAAGATGACCGACGCGCAAAGGGGACAAATACTAGAGAGAAGGAACAAGGAAACCGACAAGAATTTAGAGAGACCCATGGTAGAGGTGTGTATGGTTGAACTAGTCCGACAGAAAATAAGGGAGACAAACCAGCGGTAGTCTGTTACAAGTGTCATGGATTGGGACACAAGGAATATGAATGCCTGGATAAACTACATGCCGCGGAAGAGTCGAAACCCAAACGTTGACGAGAAGCCCAGAGTGACGAGAAGACAGAATCAACATCCGACAACAGTGAGGATGGTAGAGGAAAAGGTTGAAACATGATAGCCAAAAGAACGTTGGTTCAAGCCGACCAGGGAGAAGAGAAGGAGCCGGCACAAGGAAAGGCCATATTCCAGACCAGAGTGTTGATTGCCGGCAAATACTGCAAGACCATTGTCGATGGTGGCAGTACAAAGAATTTAGTGTCGACAGAGGTCATCGACAAGTTGGGTCTGAGATGTCGAGAGCACCCACACCCATACAAGATATCCTGGTTACAGAGAGTACATCATGTCAAGGTAACAGACAGTGCATGATCAACTTCAAGGTTGGGAAACTTGAAGACAGTGTACTGTGCGACGTAATCCCAATGGATGCATGTCATCTATTGTTAGGGAGACCACAGAAGTATGATCGGAAAAAGATCTATGATGGTCGAGCGAACATAGTCACAATGTGGAAAAATGGCACACGGAGAACGCTGGAGCCGAAGTAGGAGGATCCAGTCGACTGCAAGCAAGGCGAAAGAAACTGTTGGGAGAAGCGAGTGCTGATGTGATTAGCCAAGAAATTCCTCGCAGAGGAGGAGAAACAATCGGGATATTTCGCCATCATTCTGAAGGGACCATGTGTCTAGAGGACGAAAATGGAGAATATTTCGGTCGAAGTCGAAGAGATGCTCGATGAGTTTCGGAGCATGGTAGCCGACGAGGCACCGACGGGATTGCCACCGACGAGAAGCATATCCCATCAGATCGACTTGATTCTAGGGTCGAGTTTTCCAAACAAGGCACCACATAGAATGAATCTAGTAGAGGGTCAGGAACTCAATCGACAAGTCCAGGAGTTGTTGGACAGAGGATTGATCAGAGAAAGTCTCAGCCCGTGCGCGGTACCAACTGTACTAGGACCGAAGAAGGGTGGAGAATGGAGGATGTGTACAAAATACAGAGCTATAAATAAGATCAGGATCAAGCATAGGTTTCCATTTCCCAGGATGGACGACATGATGGATTGTTTGAGTGGAGTGAGATACTTCACCAAGATTGACTTGAAGAGTGGTTACCACCAGATAAGGGTCAGGAAAGGCGATGAGTGGAAGAAAACCTTCAAGACAAAGGATGGGTTGTATGAGTGGTTAGCCATGCCATTCTGATTGACTAATGCACCCAGTATGTTCATGCGGTTGATGAACGAGGTACTGAATCCATTCTTGGGAAATTTTGTCGTAGTGTACCTCGATGACATTCTAATATTTAGTCAAACCAAGGTCGAACACTTGGAGCACCTTCGACAAGTATTGCAGAGACTGCAAGAAGAGAAGCTGATGGTGAACCTGTAGAAGTGCTTCTTGATGAAGGAAGAACTGGTATACTTGGGATTTTTTAATCTTGGGTAAAGGGTTAGTGATGGACCTAGAGAAGGTGAAGGCTATATTGGAGTGTCCAGAACCGATAACCACGACAGGAGTGCGACGTTTCCATGGACTTGCTAACTTCTACAGGAAGTTCATCAGAGGATTTAGTCAGATATGTGCACCATTGACAGAGTGCGTGAAGAAAGGGGAGTTCAAGTGGACAACAACTGCCCAGAGAGCCTTCGACAAGTTGAAGTAGAAGGTGACGAAGAGCCTAGTGTTAGCGCTCCTAGATTTAGACAAAGTTTTCCAAGTCGATTGCGATGTGAGTGGAATGGAAATTGGAGCAGTGTTGAGCCAGGAGGGTCAACCAATTGCATTCTTCAGCGAGAAGTTGGATGAAGTGAAGCAAAAATATTCCATCTAAGACTAGGAGTTCTATGCTATTGTCCAAGCATTGAAGAAGTGGAGGCATTATTTGTTGCCCGAGGAATTTGTGTTTTACACAGATCACCAAGAACTGAGGTACTTGAACACTCAATCAAAGTTGAACCAGTGGCACCTGAAGTGGGTTGAATTCCTGCAAGGATATACCTTCATATTGCGACATAAGTTGGGAAATCCGAACAAGGTTGCCGATGCGCTGAGTCGAAGAGTTGCATTGTTGAACACGATGACAGTTCATGAAACATGAATAGAGTCGGTGAAGACGAAGTATAAGACCGACAAACATTTTGTGAAAGCATGGAAGGCTAGTAGTGAACCATGGAGTGTCGACAGGACTCCATACTTGGATTATTTTATCCAAGAGGGATACCTATTCAAGGGACAACAGTTGTGTATTACCAGAGGATCCGTGAGAGAGAACCTAATCCGAGAGCTGCATAGTGGTGGATTAGCAAGTCATTTTGGCATCGACAAGACTGAGGCATTGGTTGAAGAAAAGTATTATTGGCCAGGAATGATGACAGATGTCAGAAAGTGGGTACGAAAGTGTCGATTTTTCCAGTTGGAAAAGGGATGGAGTCAAAATATGGGGATGTATTCACCATTACCAGTGCCGAATACCCCATGGGAGCACCTCAGCATGGATTTTGTGCTAGGATTGTCGAAGACGCAGCAAGGTAACGACTTAATCTTTGTTGTAGTCGATAGATTTTCGAATATGGCACACTTTATTCCGTGTTGGAAGACAAGTGACGCCACAAGCATTTTTGTACTATTCTTCAAGGATATAGTCAGATTGCATGGGTTGCCAAAGAGTATAAAGTCGGACAGAGATATCAAGTTTATGGGTCATTTCTGGAGAACCATGTGGAATAAACTGGACACGAGTTTGTCGTTTATCTCAACACATCATCTGCAGACAGATGGACAGACCGAGGTGGTGAATAGAAGTTTGGGAAACCTTTTGATATGTTTGAAGGCCGAAAGACCCAGGCAGCGGGAGAATGTGTTAGTGCAAGCAGAGTTCGCATACAAAATTCTGTGAATCGGTAGACAGGTTTGATCCCATTCCATATTGTTCAAGGGAGAAGCCCACATGGAGTGGTAGATTTGGTTTCTATACCAACAGAGATCAGGAAGAGTGTAGATGCAGAATCATTTGCAGAGCATATGAAGGAAGTGCATGAATATGTACGCAAGCGCATTTAAAGGAGCAACACGACATACAAGTTGAGAGCCGACAGGAAGAAGAGGCTACAGTCGTTCAACGAATGAGACTTAGTCTATGCGCACTTGAGCAAAGAGAGGTTCCCTAAATGAACATACAATAAGATGAAGGTGAAGAAGATTGGACCATGTTAGATCCTAAAGAATATTTCAGAGAATTCTTATGTGTTGGAGTTGCCGAAAGAATTGAACATCTCTCCTACATTCAATGTCTCAGATATGTACAAGTATGAAGAAGGTTCAACAAGAAACATCACGGAAGTGTCGAATATTGAATGGACAATGCAGATTCCAGATCGATGCGACAAGGAGGAAATTGCCTAAGTGTTGGAGGAACGCGAAGTCGAACGCACGCAAAGTTCACAGAAGAAAGAATATTTAGTCCGATGGAGAGATATGAATTGAAGAAGGTGACATGGATTTCAGAAGAAGAATACAGGAGATTGACAGAGCAGTCGAGTTCTTTTTCACTTGGGGCGACTGATGCAGGGGCATCGGGGCCTAAAAGAAACCATCGAAGTTAAGTCGACAAAAGAGAGCCGACCAGGGGGATACCGACGACCATTGGTGCGGGAGAGAAGACTGGTAGTCGAAGTCAGGCAATCGAGCAAAAGCTGTCGATGAGAGGTCAGCAGGGGAAAGGTCGGGAGTCGACAAGTTTGATGTCGAAAAACGACAAGTATGGAAGACAAAAGGAGTCGGAGGTCGACGAGTTTTCGAACAGCGACACCGATAGATTGTGGTGAAGGCCAAGTGTTGTAACCCTCTAAAAGAACAGTTCTTGTGGATGTAGACCCACTTTGGGGTGAACCATGTTAATTCTGCTGTCTTTGTGTGATTGCTCTATATATTTCCTTATTATCTGTTGAATGAATGTATATAATGATCACATCTAACTGCGCAACATAAGTAGTAATCACACATCGCTCTGATTATAGCAGCATGCAGTTTATAGTTATATGTTCATGTTATGAATGTTGCGAATTTAAGTACAGTTAATGAATAGGATAATATATTCCAATTACCACATCCTTTGTTTCTTTCGGCTACAGAAACCTTGTTCTGCATCCACCCATTGTCACTTCGGGTGAGACTGTGACTTTCCTGCAAGTCGTTGCCAAAAGGGATAGTGATTAAGGGTTTTGTTGGTACGCAATTAAAGTATTGAACCTGGGTCAGCCCTAAGCTACCAACATTGACTAGCCAAGTGGTGTCAACTTGGTAACAAACGATAAGTGAGGCTAGTTAACTTAGCATACATGGGCCAAGCTAGTTAACTGCCCCATGACATGCAAGAGAGGCATACTTATGGATACAGCTTGGTGACAATTAGTAAGAAAGGTTCAGTACTAATCCTTGCAAAAGAGGTGGAGGGGGTATTTTATCCTAAAAATAAGGAAAAGGGGATCAAGTGAGCCCACGGGAGTGCATGTACACAAAGACCCTACCCCCCCTCCCTTAAGCCTAATTGAGATGAGTATGATGCAAAAAAATGGGTCTTAGCAATATGTAGCCATGTTAGGTACCCAAGTACAAACAAAATCTTCACGAAGTGAGGAAAGAGAAAAAAAACACTCTGGAAACCCTACCCTAGCCCCCAAAAGAGGATGATGAGAAGAATACTAGGAAATCTCTACCACTCCCAAGTGTCCCTGCAAGTCTCTGAGCCATTTCTCTATCAAGGACTTGGTGAATATGTCTGCAACCTAATCTCCTCATGGAAAGTATTGCAGTGCACTAACTTGATCAAGTATGAGCCCTTGAACATAGTGCATGTCTATATCTATGTGTTTGATCCTCTTCCTCCGTACTAGATCTGTGGAAATCTAAATAGGGCTACGATTTCCACACCAAATGATAGTTGGATGGTTGAACTCTAGACCAAAATATGTTAGAATAACCTTCATCCAAACACCATTTGTAGTTGCATTCATTTCTCCTCATGTACTCTACCTATATGGATGATAAAGAAATAATTGAATTCTTCTTGCTTAGCTAACATATAGGCCCTAAGTGAAAGATAAAAACATAACTGGATGTGGACTTTCGATTAGTTCCATTTCCAACCCAATCTAAATCTATATGACCAACAAGATTTGTGCAACCTACAACATCGTGAATACTAAAACTAGGAGCACCCTTCACGTACCGAATAATTCTCTTAGTAGCTTTCTAGTGTATCTCATGAAGCTCTAGCATGTACCTAGAAACTAATCCAACTATATAATACAAGTTAGTTCTAGTGTGAGTGAGTTAGAGTAGACTCCAAACCAACTAGTTGTACCTAGTACTAGCCACCAAAGTTGTAGTTCACCCATCATCAAGCTTCATCCCAAAAAGAATTAGTGATGTTGTTAGTTTACAAGATGTTATTTGAAACCTGATAAGTAGATCCTAGTAATAATTAGATTGTGTCATCTTGATCCTTGAATTAGACAAGCTGATCTCAAGTCCAAGTAAATAGTGCCACAATTATCTGACATGGAAAACCTTTCATGCATTGCAAATATTTTTGAAGTAATGGATGATGTCGAGCTATATGTGATAAGTAAATCATTTACATAAAGCACTATAAATAACAAGGAATTCAACTGTCTTAGCATATAGACATTTGGATATGAATGGAATTGGGAGAATCTTAGTGACAACAAGCAAGATCCCATCTTTGCATACCAGGCATGAGGTGCCTTCTTGAGGCCATACAAAGGATTCCTCAACTCGTAAACAAGTAAAGAATATTGGACATATCCCTATGGCTGCTACATATAGATATCGTCCACAAGGTATCCATGAAGAAATAAATCTTCACATCCATGCGATGAACCTCCCAATGTCTAGTCTACAATGGCTATAGCTAGTTTGATGGAATCCATATTTGCACCTAATGCAAAGGTCTCTATGTAAGCTATCTTATGAACCTATGAGATGCCTTTAGATACAAGCTGATATTTGTATTTTCAAACAAGAAATCTATAGTCATATTTGTTTGATATACCCACCTACAACAAACAAGCTTCCTACCATATGGAAATTGAACCAACTCCCAAGTTTGATTCCAAATGAGGGAATCATATTCCTCATCCATGGAAGCCTCCCAATATGGATTTAATATAACATCTAGATAAGACTAAGGATTTGATGTGGAGATCATGTAGCAATGAATATGCATCAATTTATTTGTAGAAAAGAGTGTTTGTGGATCACCCTAAAACTGTGATCTAGTCCTTTGTGTATCCTTTGGATCACCCACTAAATCTCTTGCTTCATTTAGATCATGTTGTGCCCAAATTGGTATCTATGTTGGATCTGCAATGACTTTCTCATCTAATTCACTTGTTTCCCCATCATCATATGAAATATGATGTGAATCAAATGTTTGATCAAAATCTAAAAGATTTGCATCAACTAGAACTAGTGGATCTACAATGGGTTCCTCCTAAAGCGCATGCATGGGGCCTTCTTCGAATTTAACACTTCTTTCAAAGAAGAGTTTTTTTTTTGTAAGAGGGTTTAAAAACCTATACCTATTAACACATAGATAAACAAAAAATATAGACTATTGATGTTGAGGTTCAAGATCCCTCTTCTTCTATGTTAGTATATGTGTCCAAGCACAAGATCCAAAAACCCAAAAATGTGTGACTTCTAGTTTCTTACCAGTCCAAGACTTAAAAGGGGTGAATCCCTTCAAAGATTTGTGAGGATCCATGCTCTTTATGTATTATTCAAAATTAATGGCTTCTTCCCATAGCTTGGGAGAAAGAGATTTGGATTGAATCATGTAGTTAGTCGTTTATTTTAGATATATGTTATTCCTCCTAGCTACATTGTTCTACTTGGGTTTATGTGGCATTATGCACTACAATTCAATTCATGTTTCTTAACATAGCTGCTTGACAAGGCTTATTTACAAATTCACCCCTTCCATTAACTATGCATATGATCTTGACTTGAACTTCCTCCATGAATGATTCTATGTTAAAGCCTTGAAGTCTTTGAGGCACTGAAATACTTGGGATTTATATTTCAAAAAATACACCCAAGTAAATCTAGACCAATAATTAAAGATACATGAAAGATGGAGAAAGGAGTGATGATATTGATGAGAGGAGTCTGGGCTATAACTTTGTACAAGCTATTGTGAAGAACAAACACCGACGAAAGTGCTAATGTGGTCTTTCCCGATCTCGACAAGTCATATTCTTGTCTAGTTGACTTGAATATGTTGTGGCATTAGTGGATGGGACATATAGGTGAGAAATTTCTTTATAGTATCCAAAATAAAGGTATGGTAGAAGGCCTCCCTGATTTCTCAGAAGAAGTTGAATTTTGTGAACATTGTATTTATGGTAAACATAGTTGTGTAAGGTTCTCATCTGGTGCTACTAGGGCTAAAGAAACAATGTAGTTAATACATAGTGGTGTGTTTGGACCCGTGTCGGTCTCTTCACTAGGAGGATCTCAATATTCCATTTCTTTCATAGATGATTTCTATAGAATGGCATGGTTGTATTTTTTGAGGAAAAAATATGAGGTTTTTGAGAAGTTTCAAGAGTTAAAATATCTTATGGAGAATAAATCTAGTAAAAGGATCAAGGTGCTTAGAACTAATAAAGGAGGATAATTATGTGGAAAAGTGTTTGACTAGTTCTGTAGAAAGCAAAGTAGAGATCGACAAAACACAAATCCATACATGTATCAACATAATGGAGTAGTTGAAAGGATGAACAAAACACTAATGGAGAAAGTGAACAACATGCTCAATGGTGCAGGTGTCACGCAAGAATTTTCGGTAGAGGTAGAAGGCACGACATCCTATCGATGAATTGTTCACCTTCAATGGCTCTAGTCATCAAGACTCCATATGAGGGATGGGATAGTAAACATCCCTCTCTTACACATCTTAGATTGTTTGGGTGTGATTCCTTTATGCGCATGTCCCAAAGAAGAAAAGAACCAAACTCGACAACAAGTTGTATAAGAGAATCTTCATCAAGTACAAGGATGGAGTGAAATGGTATAAGCTGTGGAACCTGAGGAAAAGGAAAGAAATTTACAATAGATATGTGATCTTCATGGAAGTTGGAGGAACTTCCAAGGGTGAAGAAGTTAAAAGAGGAAAGGAATTTGAAAAGCAATAGTTTGAAATAAATGAAAAAAGTCTAGATTTAGGTGAGTCGACTGAATCCAACAAATAGGTGGAACAAGAAACTCTGGATGTCAGGAGGTTTGGTCGAGAAAGGAAACAACCAAAAAGGTATATTTCACTTGAATTTCACTATGCTTTTGTGTTATCTTCCATAGTTCATACAATCCAAGGTCGGTAAAGGAAGCGATCAAATCAATAGAGGGAAAATTTTGGAAAAGGGTCATGGAAAAATAAATAGAGTCCTTGAAGAAGAATGAAACATGGGAGCTAATCATGTTATACCAAATGGAAGGAAACCCATCGACAGTAAGTGGGTGTTCAAGAAAAGGTTGAATGCAGCAGGACAAGTTGAGAAGTATAAGGCTCAATTGGTAGCGAAAGGGTATTCCTAAGTTGAGGGAGTCGACTTTGGTGAAATTTTCGCTCATGTTACTAAGCTAACTTCCATAAGGGTACTAATGTCTTTAGTTGTAGAATTTGATCTTGAGATAGAACAAATGGATGGAAAGACAATATTTCTTCATGGTGATATTGAAGAACAAATTTATATGAAGTAGCTTGAAGGTTTTATAGTAGATGGAGAAAAAGATATGGTCTATGATCTCAAGAGGTCTCTCTATAGTCTAAAACAATCGCCCAGGATGTGGTATCAAAAGTTTGACATATATATCCAACAACTAGGGTTTGTGAGAAGTCAAGCTAATCATTGTGTGTATTGGAAGAAAGTTAGTGGTCATTTCATATATGTAGTTTTGTATGTCAATGACATGTTTTTGGTCAGAAATAACATGGATTTGATAAAGGAGTTGAAACTGTAGTTATCCTGTAAGTTCAATATGAAGGATCTCAGAGCAACAAACTTCATTATTGGAATGGAAATCACAAGAGATTGTGTAAGTAGAAGGATCTAGTTAAGTTAGAGAAAATATGTTGAGGAAAGTCTGAAACTTTTCAATATGTAGGAAAGTAGACTAGTCAAGGTCCCTACTCCTATGGGAGTCAAGCTATCAATTGAATAGTGTCCTCAGGCACAAGAATAAATAGAGTACATGTTACGTGTGCCCTATGTTAGTGTTGTAGGTAGTCTAATGTATGTTATGGTATATACATGAACAGATATTGCTCATGCAGTGGTAGTAATGAGAAGGTACAGATCAACACTTGGAAAAGAGAACTAGACCATAGTCAAAAGAGTATTCAGGTATCTGTGTGGCAACCTATTATGGAGGAGAACCCAAGGGAAACAAGGGAATCAATGTATATGATTTTGATGATTCTGGATTATGCGCCAATATGTTATGGAGGATAACATGAGGGAAACAAGGAAATCAATGTATATGGTTTTGTCCATTTTGACTGGGATGGAGATATCAACCATAGGCAGTTAACCAATAGATATGTGTTCAAGATATTTGGTGGAACAATTAGTTGGATGAGTAGAAGGAAGTCATTGTTGCACTGTCAACTAATGAGGATGAATATATGCAAGCTACTCATGCATGTAAGGAAGTTGTTTGGTTGCAGAGACTATGTTCAAATGTTGGGTTTTAACAGCATGTTGATAGGTTGGATTGTGGAAATCAAAGTGTAATCTTCCTAGCAAAGAACCCAACATATCATTCAAAAACAAAACACATTGATGTTCAATAAGAATTGTGAGAGAGATGATGGAGAACCAGAAGGTGTTACTAGAGAAGGTATACATAGTGAAGAATGTTGCATACTCAATGACCAAGTTGGTGAGCACAAAGAAGTTTTCTTGGTGTAGGGAAATGTCAGTCTTGCTAGCCTTGTGAACTGAAATTCTAAATCTCTTGTTTATGCAAAGATTACAACAAGTGGGAGAATATTGGGAATGTTGTATTATTTGCATGTAAATTGTCTGGCAAAGTTGATAGTTGATTGGAGTGGGAGGCCACAGATGGTGGAAGTCTGGTCAACTACCTGACTGGAATAGTTATTTGGTCGAAGGCAAATGAATAGTCGACAAAAAGTCAAAAGAACAACTAGAAGCTCAACGAGCAATCGACTAAAGTTGACTGGGTGAATTCGACTGTAACTGAATAATTAAAAGTGGTTAGGAATTTGTGGATTGTCATTAATGAGCATTTGGTTATATTGCATCTATAAATTAGATGTAATGGCTATGCATTGTGAAACTGAAGTAGTGTATTGCATGATCATGTAATGAAGTGTGATTTGTGGTTTATCAAGTCACAATTGCAAACACATGTTTGAGTCTTTGATTAATCGATGAGTGGGAAGCTAACTGGTTTGCTAGTTTTCCCCTAGGAGAGGGGTTTCTAGGGTAATTTTCTATATAATGTGTTGTCGTGTTGTGTGCCATTGATTTATGTATATTTTCAAACTTGTTGTAATCACTATTAAGACCCAACATGGAGTGCATGTACACCAACAATACTATCATTTTGAAGAAAAAAATACCATCTCACTACCTTATCCTCAAAGGTTCTCACCAACAACCTAATGATAGCATCAAGAGTTGTGATGTCCATAAGTGTCAATGCATCATATAAATTTTGGATATGCTCCTTAGTATTTAGAGTGCAACTACCACTAAACTTAGGAACATGGCACGAACATGGTTGGGTGCATCAACAAGTATGTCATGTAAGGGAGGGGTTAAGGCCAAAAGAGTCCCTAGAATCCATGTCATTTCCATTAAAATGTCAGATGTTGTGAAAACAAAAAGACTTGGTGGGGTAGTTGTTGGAACAACCTAAGGACTGGTGACTATGGGTGGATTTGTGGAAATATGAGAAAGAAGAGAGGACTAGGGTGACTCTTTTTGTATAATAGGTGTAATGTGTTTTTTGGTTTTTTAGTTGAATGTGTCATGTTAGCTACTACGTTTTGTGACTTTTAGATTCTTGTAACCCTAGGGGTAACTATTTCCTTAGTTTTAGGAGGTTTACAACCTGTTAACTTGCATGGGGTCTTTAAGATAGGTGTTAGTGCAAGGAAAATCACACACTTGACAAGTACAAGGCATAGTTGGTAGATAAGGGTTCTCTTGATGAGAGGGCATTGATTATGAGGATATGTTTTCTCTTACAACAAAGATGAGCACCATTTCAGTAGTTCTATCCATGTCAACAAAGTGTGGCTTCAAGGTCCATCATATGAATGTGAAGAGTGCCTTCCTCAATGAAGATTTGGATGAAGAGGTCTATATGTATCAACCATAGAGATTTGAGGTTTCAAGGAAGTAACATTTTGTTTGCAAATTAAAGAAGGCTCTATATGGCTTGAAGTAGGCACCCAGAGCATGGTACATTAATATTGATAGGTACTTGGTTGAGCATGGGTTCCAGTGCAGTATTTCATATGACAACCTATACGCCAAAAGTAGTCGTAATGATGTCATCCTACTAGTCATTTATGTATATGAGATCATTATTGTAGGTAGTGAGGAAAGCATGATTGAACAAATAAAGTAAAAAATGAGTAAATATTTTAACATGATTGATTTACGCCTCCTACATTATGATCGGGGTGTAGAAGCTTGGAAAACATGTAGTAGTATTTTTGTGTTACAAATAAAATATGCTAGGATTTTGCTTGACAAGTTTAAAATGAAAAATTGCAAGATCTTATCTACACATATGGATAAAGGGATGGAATTTTAAGTCAAGATCGACTATGAGGTAGTTAATGATTCAATCTATAAGAAGATAGTAGCTTGATATATCTTACAACCACTAGGTCTGATTTGAGTTATGATGTGAGCTTCATATACAAATTCACAATAGCACCAAACGTAGAGCATTAGACTACATCAAAGAGGGTGTTGAGATATGTGAAATAGGTTCTTGACTTTGTAATTCCATACAACATAACCAAACATCCCAGGTTGTGTGGATATTTAGATTCAAATTGGGCAAGTTGTGTGGATGAAAAAAAAATCAACTTTTGGATATGTATTCAACCTTGACATAGGTGTAGTCACATGGACAAGCAAGAAGTAGCAAACAATAGCACTTCCATCAATAGAATCAAAATATTGAGGAGTACTAGTGAAAGGAGCATGTGAGGTTGTTTGGCTCAAGAGGATGCTTTTAGATATTAAGATGCAATAGATAGAACCAACAAACCTACTCTGCAACAATCAAGGGGTGCTAAAACTAGCCAAGAATCTAGTCTTCCATGATTGCACCGAGCATGTTGAGATAAATTGCAACTTCATCAGACAACTTGTATAAGATGGAACTATTATGCTATAGTACTATTCCAGAGAGGACCAAACTACAAACATTTTCACCAAGTATTTGGGTCCTGAAAAGCATGTAGAATTTTGGGATAAACTTGGTGTAGTTAATAGACTTACCATTAAGGGAGGGTATTAAAAAAAAACTTAGGTTTATATAATGGTCAATTAAATATTAGACTTAGGCATTAATAAATCCACTTATGACTTTAAATGATATTTTGCACTTTTATGTTTTATGTGGCTTTATTGTATTTCTTGTCCTATCCCACATTCATAAAGGGGATTGGATCAACCTCATTATAACCATATATAAGAAAGTTTTTGCTTTATTATCTATATAATACATTACAACAACTCTTCTGAGTTTTTCTTGGTTACTTTATGTGCTTGATTTTTGTGATACGGTCATTACAAAAACTGTGTTGTCTTCATAATCTAACTATTGTTTCAATTATACTTTATTTTTTACTTGGTTGGATAAGGATTTAATGGTAGATTTCATTGTAGATCAACTATCTTATGATATCAAGAAAACAACCATAAATGTTAATAAGGTTGAATAAGAAAGAACAAATGGAAATCAACACACTTAAAGCATTAGACAAGAAAATCAATAACTATGTTCAAGTCTAAATGACAAGACTCCAGTAACAATAAGAACTAGAGTGATGGAAAAACAAATCGACGAGGAAAGGAGAAAAGACAAGGCATACCACATAAAGAAGAAACAAGGGACAAGCAAAGCATAATGACCCAAGAAGAGATGGAAAAGACGAAAGACCAATTTAAATTCAATGAAGCAAAAACCAAAGAATAATAGGCATATGACGGTGAATGCATGAAACTATACCCAATAATTCAAAAGAATATTAGCCATGATCAATAGGAAAAGGGATAGAGTGAAATGTGTGAAGATGATGGCTACTTTGTTTATTAATATTTGATCAAGTCTTAGAACAACATGGACACAAGAAATCATGCATAGATATACACATAGAGAACTCCATCAAGTATCCCAAATATGGTATTGGGATTGATGACACTTCACACAATAAATGATCATAAATATCCTCTCAATATTTGAATTAGATGATGGAAAGCTTAGGTTTTTCAATCTCATGATTATATGAGGGAAATCAGAAGAGTCATAATAAGAGAAGGGAAGAACATAAACACATGAGATAAAACCAAATTAAAACCCATTTTGATGACAATATGGATACCCTAGAAATTTCCATTGTAATCCTAAGGGCATGAGACAAACCAAGTTTTCTCAAGGTGGAAGTGGATACCAATTTGTATTGCAACAACAAAATAATCATTGAACGCAGTGAGGGAAATCTTTGGAGTATCATATCAGATGCTCAATAAGAACTATCAAAACATCCAAGTTGAAGTCAAGTAGAAGGATAAGAGAATAAAATATCCAAAGCATGCATTAGTTAACATCCTAGGAATCAAGCATTAGTTAACATCCTAGGAATCAATAGGATTATGTTCCCAACAATATATGTTTTGAAGGGTATCTATAATAATGACCAAATCAAATACCACATATAGTTATTGATAAGAAGGTTGGGTTGTGAAAGAGATCATTACAAAATCTCCATGGCACATCACATCATAAGATTAAGTTACTTTTTTGGGTGGAATAAGTATGGCATTAAAAACTAATAGTCAATGTAGGGGTGAGCATATTTCTAGATCTTGGAGAGAAAGCTCAAAACTAGTTAATGCTAACTGGTTGAGCTCTACCAAAAATTGTAGAGAGTAAATCTCAATAAACATGATGTAGACATATTTGAAATTGTAAGGAGAATATTTTAGGCCTAAGATGATAAAATGAATGCAATCGAAGAGGAATTGTATTGGTGGAGAAACTAAATAACCTACAAAGTATAAGGGGTTTCTAAAATGTAGGTGCAAATGGGAATTGTATTATTGGCAAGCTAAAGAAGTACAATGATTATGTGCTACAAAATCCGCTTAGTTGTATTTAAATGATCAACTAGGGTGCATAGGGTATTGAGGTGATGTGCACTATTTATGCAACCTCCTAGGTTTCAAATGTTGTTGAATTAAAATGCAATGCTAATTCTAATGTCATGGAACTAAGTGCTACTAAAAGCATGTAACTACTACCAAATTAACCAATTGCAAGTAACTCACTGATATACTTCAAATATCTACAAAATTGGTTTGTTCAATAAATACTATGCTTAAGGATGGTAACGCTTAAGGTTTTCAAAGGATAAATTAAAGACCCATAAAAAGATGAGTTAAATAATCCAATTCTATGGCTAATCATACCCTACAACTAAGGGCTTTCATGGCCCCTATGCAAAAAAAACAAGAAGAGCAAGACCACTAATCTTCCTTTTCTAATTGTCCTTCCTCCTCTGTAATGTTGAAATATTAATCAATTGTTGTGGTTGTTGGCCATCATTCCTTGGTTGTTGTTTCATTATGTGGGTATGCTTCTGCATTTTCCTCTTTCTATGCTCGCCTTCGCTTTTGTCTCTATTTCCTTTTATGTTTGCTCCTTTTCTTGTTGCTCCATATCTATCTATGCTTATAGCTATTGAATATTAGTTACCCCAACAATTAGGGGTATCAATTGTCCTTCATGCCCAATATCCATTTCAACATCCCTTTGTTTTGCCAGACAAACATCTCTAAACTCACAAGAAATAAAGTGGATGATGGAATCCTTTGGATGATAACTTGAAATATTAACTATCTCTTTCCATCACATCCTGTCAGTAATATGGATTGTGATGCATCAAGAGTGAGAACCTAAATTTCAATCCCATCTAGTGAAATGTGATGAGTTGAATACCTTCAATTTACAACTCATATTGAAATAGAGTTGTCTTGAGTCTAAGAAATATATGAGGCTCTCTCTACAACCTCGCTAGAAGTGTTATCCATAATGTCTTGATACTCTACAACTACTCATTCCTAAATTTTTTTATCATTTTTCTATGTATATAGAGGTTACTTATAGTTTCTTGATCCTCTCTAGTATATACAATGCAGAAGGATTCATTAATACCCTCACATGATTCATCCAAACCTCTACAAGTTTGATGCGCTCACTCCTTATCATTAGCTCAACTTCTATCTCATTGATCCTATATTTCTTCATGTCCTCATATATGTTCTACTCATTATGTAGCCTAATGAATCTTAGTTGCACATTCCCAACATATGGGTTTGGAGACCATCTCAATAGTTGAGGAAGTATAATGCACATAGAATTCACAGTGAGTTATATCTCTCTAGGTTTTGTGGAAATAAACTGCATAGAAATTCCACAATTGTGGATATCCAAGGGAAGATAAAAAAAATCCTCCCAATTAATAATTTGCACCATTATTTTTTAGATATAAAACATACACTCCAGCCAATAGTCTACAAGATAGCATTTCACCTGCATACTCCACAACTTGCTTGCACATCATTGTCAATCTAATCACTTCATCAACTTTATTCTCAGTTTCCTCTAGTTATTTCACCATCTCAATGTTTAATCCAACATTCTCATCACTAAGCTCTCTAAATTATGAGAATACTTCTAGTTATTTCAACATCTCAATGTTTAATCCAACATTCTCATCACTAAGCTCTCTAAATTATGAGAATACTTTATGAAAGCTAAATAAATGTTTTTAGTTAACAAATTAACTACCTATTGGTGCGCATTGATAAAAATATCTCCTTGGCCTTATGCCTCAACAACTACCTTCTAGTTAGTGGCTTTAGCTTTATCAATATGAAGATGTTTCATAAGATGTTTATTATTTTGATCTTGACAATTGTAGGCTCACATTTGTTCAATCATCCACCCATATTGTTGGCAACTTATGTTTCAATAGTTTTGAGGAGAAATCAAATATACATATGCAAGTGTCATCCTAACCCTTTCAAAAAGACATAGTGAATATACATTCATCTTATACAAATACTACATAATTTATTGTTCTACTAATAATATCTTCATCAAAGTTTTACATCAAATATCTTTATTTATACTTAAAGTTTTACAAAAATATAATTAAAAAAAATTCTTTAATTTAATTCCCAAGTGTTTCCTTTCTTTACACAACATGCAGCAATAAGATTAACCATGGATAAAAAGGGTTCTCGCTGGACAGATATGACCATCTATTTATTCAGTCATTTCCATTACACCCATATACAAACCTGAGAACCTCTTTGTACCAGAGCTTAGGGTTTTCATTGAATTCCTTTTGGACTTATTGGAAGAAAAGTAAAATGAGCTTTAGCGTTTTAGGTCCCCGAAGGGAATCATATATGCATTGCCCTGTCTCTATTATTAAGCCTCTAAAACCTTTAAATGTTTTTTCAAGACTATATATAAGCTATAGTTTGAAGTATATAATAATTTGTGTAATTTTTTAAATTGATATTTTTCAAAAACATTATTGGTTGAAAGACCCTAACTTCATCCTCGATTCTCCCTTCCTAGAGGGAGCGGCGGGATGATGTCACTCATACTAGTTCACATTGATAAATTTAATGCAGACAGAGCATTACATTAGACGAAGGGGGTTTTATTGCAGGCTGCCATAAACACTCTCCCTAGGTTAGGTGCATCGATTTGTCTGCTGCTTAAAGCACTGCATGCATGCAGGAGCTTTGCCATGTGTTGTATCATCCAGAAACGTGGCAATGTTGTATCGTTGTCCAAGGCACAGTTGAAAAAAAACATTGTTGGCACAGCTGCTCCAATCTTTAAATTTGCTCTTTGGATTCCTCAAGTCTAAGATCAATGATTAAATCTCGTTGCTTCCTACCGCTCTTTGCCTTGTCAATTTCTTGCCTTGCCTAGCCATTTAATGTTTCCTATCTTCTTACTTTCTGGCCTTGACCTCGGCTGCAGAATAGAGTAGCCATTTCCTGTTTCTTGTAATCTGTTGGGCGGGCGCTAGCGCTTCAGGTAGGTGGGAGAGCACATTGGTGAAACAGTCTGCTAGTTTTTTGTGAGCCTTAGTAAGTTCTGCGTGCACCTCCGCTTCTCTCACACATGCTTCCCCCACTTGTTTTCTCATTCATTCCATCCCTGTGTATTGTATTTTTATGATCATTATTACTTACAAATCTCAGTTGTGTCAGTCACAAACTGGTTCAACAGCTTCTTTTATTTTTGGGGACTCTCTGGTAGATGCAGGAAGCAATAACTATATTTTCTCTCTGTCGAAGGTTGATAATGCACCCAATTGAGTAGATTTCGTTGCTTCTAGTGGCATGCCTAATGGACGATATACTAATGGAAGAACCATCCCTGATATTCTGGGTCAGCAATTGGGAACAGAATAATTTTCACCGCCATACTTGGCACCATCTACTAGAGGAGAGACTTTAGTTAAGACAGGAGTGAACTATGGATCTGTTAGTGTTACATTTCCGATGCATCCAGGATGCATCCAGCCTGGGGTGAGTTAATCTCACATTGGAAGCCATATCACTTGGCTATTTTTAGCAAGTGGCCTGGCCTCTCCATTAGTATAAATGGAGACACTTCCTCCTTTATTTATCAATTCAGATCAATAGATCATTTAGTTTTTTCTCTCCTGTAGAAGGGTTTGATCTTGCAGCTCTTGGTAAACCTGTGTTTTTCACATGATATCAGAGCCATTCTGCAAGTCCCTTCTCGTTTTTTTTTTTAGAGAATTTTTTTATCTGTTGTTCAGATCTCTCTTCAGATCACAGGCAAACATTGTTTCTCCTCAAGTAGTGTTCAAAAGCAGCCTAGAGAGTGCGTCTCTATTCCACGGATGGGATTTTGTATCAATTTGCCAGCATAAAAGAAAAAAACTTTCTGATCACAGTTTTTTTGGGGATCTGCTGTGTTTCTTCGAATTGGGAGTTCTTCATCTAGGAGGACTTTGCATTCAGTGTGAGGGCTCTCCATTTCAGCCAGTCTTTCAGTCTGTTCTCTCTGCAATCTATACGGAGAGGTGCGTTTTTTTTTTCCCATAAGCCTTGATGGAGGTATTCATCTTCCTGTCAGCCTACACACTATTTGTTTGTGCTTTCTCGTTCCTGCCTATTATGGTGGTGGTATAAACGGTGGCTAACACCCGATTTCGGGATTGATTGCTGGAAGCATTGAGACCATTGTGGGTAAACGTGTGATATTTGTAGCAAGATGCACTTTCTAAATCATTGAGGAGCAGAGGCATATTGCAGCAGGCAGTTGGTTTTCAGGCTTTCAGCCCTCTCAGCATCCAGGTATTTTTTTTTAGTTGTATTGTCACTTTTCAGAGGCTCAGATTTGGATATTTTTTTGTTGCACTTGCGGTTGGGCTATGAGCTCCTAAATGTGAGCTCTGGATTTGAGTTTCCTTCCTTGGCATGGATCTGGTATACTAGTTTCCTTTACTTCTTTTGCATCCTGAAATCATATCTGGTTTCTTTGTATTGTTAATATGGTGGAGTCGAGGGATTTTGACCTCCTCACACCCCATAATTACCACACTTGGAAGCTAAATATGCAACAATTGTTGCAATCAAAAGGCTTATGGCAGATGCTGGCCGAGGAGCAGCCAACATTCACCAAAGAGATTGAAAAATTCCCCTATCGAAATAAGCTGGATGAGGCAATGGGTTTGATCAGGCTTCATGTTTCTGATAGCCTATTGTTTCACCTTGATGGCTGTAAAACGCGAAAGGCAAGCTGGGACAAATTGGCCTCCCTATTTGGTAAAGTCAATGAATTTTGGGCTTTGGAATTATAGACAAAGTTGTCATCTCTTATACCTAATGAACATGCTTCTATTGAAGACTATCTTACCAAATTCAGGTCACTAGTTGTACAATTGAAAGCATGTGGCAAGACTAAAACAGATAGCGAATGCATATTCCTGATTCTATCCAAGCTGAAGGGTCCGTATCAGGTATTCTCTTCCTCATTTTATTCTACAGTGGATGCACTTGATGACAATTTTAAAATGCCTACTTTCGAGTTATTTTGTGAACGTCTAACAAGAGAACAATCTAAGCTTCAGTAGCTAGATGCACTCTCTAGCTCTCAGGCACTTGTATCACATACCTCAAAAGGTAAATCCAAAGCTCGTTTTCAAAAGAAGAATAATTCTACTCATGATAGTGATCCTCCTTCCAATCCTAAGCAGAAGCCAAAGTCTTCTCGACCCACTTCTAAGTCAAATAGGTCTTCCTCCAAGACATGGAAGAAGAGATCAAATGAAACTTGCAGCTTTTGTGGAAAAGAAGGGCATTCAGAAACCAAGTGCTTCCAGAAACTTGAAGCATTGAATGAAGCTATGAAGAAGCATAATATTTCAGTGTCCAAACCCTCCTCATCTAGTAAAGGGATTTCCTTATCTGCTTGAGCTTCACATGCATCCTCTGGCAACTGGATATTTGACTCAGGAGCATCTCATCATATGACGCATTCTAATGAGTTGCTTCCATCTCCATCTGATTGTAGCATTTCCCAAATTTTCGTGGGAGATTCTTCACAACTTAATGTTCAAGGATCAGGAACTGTGCAGTTAGATGATGGTTGTATCAACAATGTTTTGCTTGTACCTAACATCTCTGCCAATCTGCTCTCCATTTATCAAATCTGCCATTCTGGTGATGGGAAAACAGTTACATTTTCTCCCAATGATGTGGTCATGCATGAACTACACGATGCAGAAGATGTTGTTGCATATGGACAGGCTGATCACAGATCTCGCTTATACAAATTTGTTGGTTTCAAGTCTTCTTATGGTAAATCTTTCGTTGCTCATGCTGATTCATGAAGTACGCTTTGGCATGAAAGATTTAGACACCTTAATTATATGTATCTGCAGCAAATGAATTCACAAAAACTTGTTCTTGGGATTCCTAAAGTTTCATGCACAGATGGAGTTTGTCCAGGATGTGTTCTTGGAAAACAACATCAAGATCCCTTTCCGAAAGGAAAAGCATTGCGTGCTATTGTACCTCTTGAGTTGGTGCATAGTGATCTCTTGATCTTTCCAACTCGTTCTTTTTTAGGAGCTAAGTATGCACTCACCTTTATTGATGATTTCTCACACCGATCTTGGGTGTACTTTCTTAAGTACAAAAGTGAAGTCTTCGCCACTTTCAAGACTTTCAAGGCTTTTGTTGAGAAGCAATCTTCTCATTCTATCAAGAATCTGCGCACAGATAATGGGGGAGAGTATGTCAATCAGGCATTCAAAGACTTTTGTAGAGAACAAGGTATTTTGCATCAGCACTCTGTTCCCTACACTCCTCAGCAAAATGGTGTTGCTGAAAGAAAGAATAGGACATTGAAAGAAATGGAGAATTGCATGATTCATTCCAAGAACATGTCATCCTCCTTCTGGGCCGAAGCAGTGAATTGTGCAAATTACATTCAGAATCAGATGCCTCACAAAGCAGTGTTACAAATGACTCCAGAGGAAGCTTCGAGTCATGTCAAGCCCGATGTCTCTATTTTCAGAGTATTTGGCTGTGCAGCATGAGTAATCATTCTGCATGAAAAATGCAAATCTATGGAGAAGAAGAGCCAACCACTCATTTTTGTTGGCTATTGTGAAGACATAAAAGGATATCGGTTATTTGATACTGTCACTAAGGATGTCTTGTTTCGTAGGGCTCTTCGTTTTGATGAGCACTTCAAACATTCCTCTGACCTTTCTCTCTCCATAGATTGGCATGTTGGTGCTAATCACGCTGACAGTTTTGTTTTTGAAGACCAAGAGGATGATGAGAATCCCCCCCTTGAAGATGGAAATCAACCACAAGTGCATCCCCCTCCTGCAGTTGAACAACCTGCTCAAGAACAGGAAATGAGAAGCCTCCGTAAAAGGAAGGCGCCTGAGAGTTTTGGCTATGATGCATCCGATTTCAGTTATTTTGCTCTTGCTCTCAGCAATAATCAACCATAAACAGTTGGTATATCCCTTATTAGTCATGCCATTTTAGAGGATCCTCAAAAATTTCCAGATGCTGTTGGGATACCTGAATGGGAGGCTGCCATGACCAAGGAGTATTCTTCTTTGATGAAGAATCATACATGGGATCTTGTTCCTCTTCCAAAGGGACGAAAACTAGTTCATTGCAAATGGGTTTATAGGACCAAGTATGCTGCAGATGGTTCTGTTGACAAGCATAAGGCACGACTAGTAGCCAAGGGTTTTTCACAGGTCGAATGTATTGATTACTCCGAGACTTTTGCCCCTGTTGCCAAGATGAACTCCATACGCCTTGTGTTGTCTCTCGCTGCCTCACAACACTGTCTTGTGTATCAGATGGATGTGAAGAGTGCTTTTTTGCATGGAGATTTGCAGGAAGAGATCTACATGGAGCAACCTCCTAGTTTTGTGCAGGACTCTTCTCTAGTATGCAAGCTTCGACGTTCATTGTATGGTCTGAAACAAGCTCCTCGAGCTTGGTATGAGAAGATGGATAGTTTTTTTATCTCTTCAGGATTCCAACGTTGTCATTCTGATCCTACTGTTTATATTAGAAGTCAGGGCACTGATCTCTTGATTCTAGTTTTGTATGTGGATGACTTAATTGTCACAGGGAGTTCTTCATCCTTGATTCAGAATGTTCAACAGGCATTGATGGAACAATTTGATATGACCGATCTTGGCCTTTTGCACTATTTTCTTGGCCTACAGGTTCTTCAGTCTTCAGAAGGGATCTTCATTTTTCAGCAGAAGTATGCACTTGACCTACTTCAGAGATTTGGCATGTCTGATTGTAAGTCAGCACCCACTCCTTTTCAGTCAGGCGTTACACTTACTGCTAGCTACTCATCACCTCATGTTGATCCATCCTTGTATCAACAATTGGTTGGGAGTTTGTTGTATTTGACTCATACAAGACCAGACATCTCCTTTGCAGTTGGTCTTGTATCTCAGTTCTCTCAATATCCTCATGAGAGTCATTGGAAGGCAGCTAAGCGCATTCTTAAGTATCTTCAAGGCACTTCCAAGTTCGGCATTCAGTACACATCTGGTTCTTCTCAGCTTGAGGGTTTCATTGATTCTGATTGGGATGGCTCCATTGATGATCGGAAGTCCACATCAGGCTTTGTCTACCGCATTGGTTCTGCTCATATTGCTTGGTCTTGTAAGAAACAATGAGCAATTGCATTGTCTTCTGTTGAGGCTGAGTACCATGCTGCAGTTCTTGCCAGTCAAGAAGTCCTTTGGCTTCGACAACTATTGACAGAGTTTGGCATTCCACAGGATCATCCTACTACTCTTTGGTGTGATAACCAGAGTTCCATACATATCTCTCACAACCCAGTTGAGCATCAAAGGACTAAGCACATTGAGATCCACATGCACTTCATTCGGCAGCTCATCTAGGATGGTGTTCTCAACTTGGAGTACTTGCCTATTGAAGCGCAAGTGGCAGACATCTTTACTAAACCTCTTGCATCTCCTCGGTTTCTTCAGCTCCGTTCGATGCTTGGGGTGAAGGAAGTTGTCCTTGGGGGGTCATCTTGAGTCCTCCTACCTTCATTTTTTTTGTTGTGTTCTCTCTTTTGGGGAGGAGTTTTTTCCCATGAGGTTTTCTCCTTTTCTCCGGTTATGAGAGTAGTTTGTACATGGGTACCTCATCAGGCCTAGTTGCCAGGACCCATCTTTGTTTGTTTTTTGTTTCCTTCCTACGTTTCGCTTATGGGGGGTGTTAGTGTTACATTTCCGATGCATCCAGGATGCATCCAGCCTGGGGTGAGTTAAGCTCACGTTGGCAGCCATATCACTTGGCTATTTTTAGCAAGTGGCCTAGCCTCTCCATTAGTATAAATGGAGACACTTCCTCCTGTATTTATCAATTCAGATCAATAGATCATTTAGTTTTTTCTCTCCTGTAGAAGGGTTTGATCTTGTCACAGGATCAGGAGGCGGGGGAATGCTTAAGGATACTGGTATCCTTTTTGTAAGTAATATAACTTTTGTATATTAGTTCATAGATTTATTTGAACCTGGATCTATTAACAGTTAGAGGGAGTGCAACTTCTGGACTATTTTTCAATTCGTTTAGTGTGACATTAACTCTAAGAGTGCAATTTCTGGAATATTTTTCAATTCGTTTAGTGTGACATTAAACCCTTACAAAATGTACAGAGACTTTAGTGGCAACTAGGAGCTTGGGTAGTAGTCATGCTCCATTCTTAAAAATAGAAGTGTTATTTCTTTCAAATGTTTAAATGCATAGGAGTGCAATTCATTTATTAACAAAGACAGATTTATGAGGATTTAGTGGCAGGCATGCTTCAATCTTAAATGCCTACTGCTTGTTCCATGTTCATTTGCTGAACTTCTCTAGCATTCAACTAGGCATATGGCTGTCCCTTGTATAATAGAAAAAGCTATTTACTCTTCAGAAATCTTGTGACAAGTTCTTGACCTAAAATCTTAAAAATATACACGGCTCCATTACAAAAATTGTCGTTAAACAAAAAACCTGTCTCCCCATGTCAATCTCACTTCAATTAAAAATAATAGACAAAAGCACACATCCACCGAGAGTTAAAGTTCTGACATATCCAAGTATTGTAGATCCACCGCCCACAAACCTACATCTACCAAGTATTAAATTACTGATATATCCACTAAGTATTGAATATCCAACTTCACAAACCTACGAAGTTTTATAGATAGCAGTATTCTAGTGTTCCGAAGATCCATCTGCACAAACCTACGAAGTTTTTAATATAGTAGTGGTTTAGGATCTGGATTTTTGTTGCTTTATTTTTCTGGTATCTTTCATCTTTAGGATTTGGATTTTTGGTGCTTATATTTTTCTGTTATTTTTCATCTTTGATTTAAAGTGGGTAAATAAAAAATTGAGAACAATTATTTGAAGATCCAAGTGCATAAATCTAGACCTAAGAAGTTTTATATTTTTTCTATTTTTCTGGTATTTTTCATCTTTGATTCAAAGTGGGTAAATAAAAAATTGAGAACAATTATTTGAAGATCCAAGTGCACAAATCTAAACCTGAGAAGTTTTAAAGATCATAGTTGTTGAGGATTTGAATTTTTTCTGTTTATATTCTTAGGAATGTTAAATAAAATACTGAAAAGAATTATTAAAATTATAAATATAAGTTATTGATATCGTACAATTCTGGTAAAATACTGAAAAGAATTATTGAAATTATAAATATAAGTTATTGATATCCCACAATTCAAGTGCAATATTAATATATGTAAAAACTAAATCCATTTATAAATTCAAAAATACAATTTAAATTATAAAAAAATTATAATTTAACCAAAACAAATTATACAACCAAAAATATCCTTAAAAGTGTTCACTACTTTAAAATATCCCTACCCAAAATTGCCTCTTAAAACAATCATCTTACTCCATTCATATCATTTTTTTATAACAAACGTCATATTTTAAAAATTCAATCATTGTCTCAACACAAATGAGGTAACGGCTTCATATAAAATGAACGCATTGAAAAATGTTGGTCCTGCTGTTGATGCAAGAAAGTATATGAGGTCATGTAGACTAAACCCTACATTTCTTAGAATTTTTTGTCTGTTTTTAACAGTATCGTACTCTTTTCATATTCTATTTTTAATATTGGAGGCTCTCAATGGATACACAGCTTGAAAACTATGTTAATACCAGAGAAGAGTTGATCTCCATGTTTGGAACGGAAGGAGCCAAAGAATTTATAAGCACCTCTATTTTCTCTGTGACTATGGGATCCAATGATTTCCTCAACAATTATCTTGTACCCACGAATGTTGCAGAGAGAAAGCACATTACCCCTGAAGAATGAACAAAGCCCTCCCTACATAGGGAAAACAAGCAGAAAAAGTTGTTTGACAGTCTATTGTAATGAATGATTGGTTTCGCTGGAAAAAACATGAATGATTGGTTATAGAATTGATATACATTACTAAGATGTGACCTTAGTGCTTTCATATCAGGTCGGGCAGTATTTGGTTAAACTTTTGTAACATTTGTTAAAATTATGAAGTTTTATAGATATGTTATAGGAACGCTAAAACTAATTTTACTATCTAGTAATTTTGGCTAGTGTGAATGATAGGTCAAGTTTACAAAGTAGATGTTACATCCTTATCTAAAGGAAGATTATATCAACTACAAAGTTGGAATTCTACTTGTTGAATCTACCAGGATTCCATATCTATTTCATTTCAGACTTGTAAGCGATATAAGTGCCCGAGAAACGTCCAAATGATAGTTCTTGAAGCTCATTCTTTAGATGTAAGACTAGATGCAAAAACTTACATTTCAACAAATATTTATTCTAATTGCTCAATGTCCTTAATTTTTTGTTTGCTACAAGTGTTATGTCCTGTGTTGAAACTCCTTAGGATCCCTGTTCATATCATACAAAAGTCATATAAAGATTCTTTTGAATCAGTCTGGCCTATGAAAAAAAAATGCAATTAGATGTTTATGGATTTCCTAATATTTGCTTGTATGGAATATTAGAGTGTTCTACTATCCTCATAATTACTAAAGAACCTAGCTAAAAAATCCATCCTTCTGCTTGCACTGTTTATAATATGATTTTGGCAAATAACTTAAAAAACCCTACGAAGTCCTGCTAGAAGAATTTTTTCTTCAGCTCTAAATAATATAAATTTTCATATAAAATTATGAACAATTCTAAGCTCTCTCTTATTTTCTCCATTCGGATTTTTTTCCATTATAAAATACCATATCACTGGAACAATCTCAGAGTCCATATATTCACACTAATTTTTTTTTATAAAGCTTGTATATCCCTGCGTCCGGTGATAGGTGTGGGAAGCCATGCTTGTGCTAATGCTTTCCTTATTCATATTTACTACGCCGTAGCTTTTGATCCTAGTATTGAAAAATCTTAGACATAAATAAAATAGATTGCACGCACATAAAATGGACGTAGTACAACACTGCGGACTTGTTTGCATTAGATGGTATAAGTATTACAAAATTGGCAGTTCAATTGGAGAGACGGTTAACAAACTGTTGTATAACTATGTAACTGTTAACTAACAACTAAGACCTACGAGATTATTATTTCTAACACTCCCTTTTAATCTCAAGGGTTACATCTTTTTTATATCGACAATGCTAAGATTTTGTCTTTGAAACTCAAAAGGAATTCTTCCTAAAGGTTTGATGAAGATATCCGCTAACTGTTCTTTTGAACCACAAAACTGGAGTAAAACATCACCATTTTTGACAAGTTCACGAATGAAATGAAACCGAGTGTCAACGTGTTTGCTTTTCTGATGAAACACACTATTCTTTGACAAGGAAATGGCAGATTTGTTATCACAAAAAATTGAAGTAGGTTCCTTCTCCATATATCCAAAATCTAACAAAAGTCTTTAAGCCAAACAGCATGACATGTTGTTGTAGTTGCTGCTACGTACTCAGATTCTACAGAAGATATGGAAACTATGGGTTGCTTCTTAGATTCCCATGAAATCAAATTCTTGCCAAAAAAGAAAGCGTATCCAGATGTGCTTTTCCTATCATCAATACTGCCAGCAAAGTCACTGTCCGTGTAACCTTTGAGCTTATTGTCTTCTGAAGCTGTGTACCACAAACCATAAGTGGTTGTACCTGCAATATACCTTAAAATCCTCTTTCCAACTTTCCAATGTGAATCCTTAGGAAATTCCATAAACCTTGAAATAAAACTTGCTGCATATGCTATATCAGGCCTAGTAGTAGTAAGATATATAAGACTTACAACGAGTTGTTTATACAATGTAGAATTAACTGCTGACCCAACATCTTCTTTGCTTAACTTAGTACCAAATGCAATAGGAGTATCTGTTGGTTTACACTTTTCCATCTTAAATTTCTTTAAAACATTAGTAGCATACTTATGTTGACTGACAAAAATACCATGATCAGATTGTTCCACTTCAATGCCTAAGAAATACTTCATTAAACCAAGATCTGTCATCTCAAACTATTTTTTCATTGCTTCTTTAAATTCATCTAAGAGCATGTTCCCTGTATAGATCATGTCATCAACATAAAGACATAAGACGAGAATTTTACCTTGTGGATTTGTCTTGATATACAAAGTAGGCTCATTTTTGCTTCGCTTGAAACCATCATTGAGTAAATAACAATCAATTCTGCTATACCAAGCTCTTGGAGCTTGCTTCAAACCATGTAATGCTTTCTTCAATTTATACACTTTGTGTTCTTGTCCTTTGACTTCAAAACCAGATGGTTGATGCACATATACTTATTCATTTAGTATTCCATTTAGGAAAGCAGACTTTACATCCATTTGATAAATAGGCCACTTGTTCTATGCTACAATGGCCAATAATCTTGTGATAGGTGCAAAAGTTTTATCATAATTTATGCCCGGTTGTTGTGAAAAACCTTTGGAAACTAACCTTGCTTTGTATTTATCAATCTCTCCTTTTTCATTCAATTTAATTTTATAAACCCATTTAACACCAATGATGTTTTTATCTGTTGGAAGATCAACCAAATCCCATGTTTTGTTTCGTTCAATAGCATCAATTTCATTATTCATTGCATCTACCCATTCTTTTTGCTTTGTGGCTTCTTCAAAACAAGTAGGCTGAGATGAAATCAAAGCAAATTGTGCTACATTATCATTTTCCATATTGTCATCTTGCTCATAAATATCTTTCAAACTTTTCATTTTTTGATGTCTACTGTCATAATCAGAATCACTACTAGATGAAGAACTATTTTCATCTTGAACCTGCAATCTTGGAATATGTTCTGAAGATGCTTGATGTTCATCAAATACAACAAATGGATTGTGACAAGTATCTTTTTGCACTTCATTCCATGAGGTATCTTCCAAAAATTTAACATCTCTACTTATCAGAAATTTCTTGGTGATAGGATTATACAAACGATATGCTTTGGATTGTTCACTATAGCCTACAAAAATTGACTTCTCACTTCTATCATCAAGGTTCTTTCTAAGTTCTTCAGGTACATGAGCGAAAGCAATGCATCCAAAAACTCTGAAATGGGAGACATTTACCTTAGTTTCACTCCATCTTTCTTCCAGTACTTTACCTTGAACACTGGAAGTTGGTGATCTGTTCAATATGTATACAAAACATGCAACTGCTTCAGCCCAAAAATATTTGGACAAATTTCTTGTTGTAAGTAAACTCCTGGCCATGTTCATGATGGTTTGATTTTTTCTTTCTGCTACTCCATTATGTTGTTGAGTATATCTGGTAGTTGTCCACTTCTTAATACCTTGTTGTTTACAAAAATCAACACTCTCTAGAATTATACTCTCCTCCTCTGTCTAACCGCAATACTTTAAAAAAAAATCCACTTTGTTTTTTTGCTCCAACTTTCCTTGAACTTAGTAAAGGTCTCAGATTTGTGTTTGAGAAAATAAACCCAAACTTTCTTGCTAAAATCATCAATAAAAGTCAAGAAATAAAAACTTCCACCAATTGACTCTGTTTACATAGGTCCAAATAAGCATGTGTGTACTAACTCTAAGCGATCTTTAGCTCTATAGGAGGCTGTTGGAAAACTGCCACGTTGATGTTTTCCTATAATGCAACTTTCACAAGAGGAGATTTGACCAACCAAAGAAGGAAATGCTTGCACCATAGATTGTCTTTGTAACAAACTCATACTCTTAAATCATAAATGACCATAGCGACAATGCCACAAATTAGATTCATTGGCACATGAAACATTATACGCAAACATCTTCCCACTTCTCATTTCTAAAGGAAACAATCTGTTCTTCATCATATAAATTTTTGCAACAAATTTTCCAGTTGGATCAAAGATCATGCAATAAGTATCATAAAAATTAACATTATAACTATGTGCCAATAACTGTCCCAAACTCAACAAATTATGCTTAAGATTTTCTACACGATAAACATCATAAATATTTAGCACAGTATTATGCTTGGTTAATACTGGCACAACACCTTTTCCTGAAGCTTTAATTTGATAATCACCTCCCAAACTAATTGTAGAAGTGATGGATGTATCAAGTGTAGAAAACAAATTAGTTTGACTGGTCATATGATTGCTACACCCACTATCTAGCAACCAAATGTTTTTGTTACAAATTTGCTCAGTAACTTGACAAGAAAGAAATAAAGCTTTAGATGTTTCGCCTTCAGTGTTAGAGATATTAGCTTTATTCTTATATTGCAAATTTCTACATTCACTCTTAATATGGCCATAATTCTTGCAATAACGGCATTGGATTGTTGACTTATCTATCCATTTTTTACCATGTTCTTGTTGAGGTGGCTCTGGCGGTTCTGGTTTGTCTCTTGACTGAAAACGTCCTCTACCTCTTCCTTTTCTTCCTCAAAACCTCTACCTCTGCCTCTATCCATGAAAACTTTAGACTGAAACACATGTTCTAAATTACCAACTTCCAAATTAATCCTTTCTTCATGTGACAACAAAGAACCAGTTAATTCTTCTACAGTAAATTTAGTCAAATCTGTAGATTCAAGAAGAGCAGTCACAACCATTTCAAACTTTTTTGGTAAACTCCTAAGAACTTTCTCAATAATACTTTGATCTTCTATTTGTACACCATTAATCCTAAGCATATTCACAACACCCATAACCTTTGTCATAAACTTATCAACACTATCTGATTCATTCATCTCGAGTATTTCAAATTGAGTCCTTAGGGTTTGTAATCTCACAAATTTCACTTTTGCATTACCCGGATATGCCAAGCTAAGAATATCCCAAATTCCTTTAGCATTCTTTGCACCAACAACTTTTGGAAATATAGAATCATCTATATTAGTATTTAAAAGACAAGATTTAGCTTTTCCTTCTTTTTGTTTCTGTTCCTCTAATTTATGTTTTTGTGCAGCAATCATAGCAGCAATAGCAGCTGCATCAGGTTGTGTAAACTCATATTCAATACAATCACAACATCCTTGAATTTGCAAAATAGCTTGTATTCTCACACTCCAAGAATCATAATTTGATCCAACTAATGTAGGCGTTTGGACAAAAAAATTAGATGAAACCATTCTTCAGAAAAATAATAAGAACCAAAATTTTTACCTCTAAAAAAAAACACCTTTGCTCTGATGATTTCTGGTTCTGCTGACTGATTTTTGTCTTTTGACAACTCTGCGTGCAATATTGGCTTCAACAACTCTGCGTGTGCTGGCTTCAATGAACTGGATTCAACAAACTTTGACAGCAGACTTTACTTCTGCGTTGGCTTTAACGAATTGGCTTCAACAAACTTTAACAACAGACTTTACTTCTGCATTCAGCACCAGTCTTCAACAAATGTCCACTGAAGAGCAGACCTTCCAAAACCTCCAATCAAGAAGAGGCTCTCCAAACTGTCACCAACGGCTCTGATACCATGAAAAAGCTGAGACATAAATAAAATAGATTGCACGCACATAAAATGGATGCAGTACAACACTGCAGACTTGTTTGCATTAGATGGTATAAGTATTACAAAATTGGCAGTTCAATTGGAGAGACGGTTAACAAACTGTTGTATAACTATGTAACTGTTAATACTTAACTAACAACTAAGACCTACGAGATTATTATTTCTAACAAGTATTACATCAATCAAATGGCCTCTATTAACATATCGGTGCCCTCGGTTTGAAAGAGAAGGGAATCTTCAGCTGTTAGCACAATTTAGGAAATTTCCAAACTTTAGTATGTACAATACCTTTAGTTTAAAGACTAAACATGGTTGTCGTACTGATTCTAAAGATATGAAATCCGTTTTGAAAAAAGGTGAAGATGGAAACTACAAGTGGGAAGTGTTCATAAAATAAAAGGAGTTAATTTGTAATTATTCCACTCTTTCTGATACCTAATGCTCTGTGTTTGTTATTGGATGTCGGGTGACAAATAAACGGAATCATTGCCTGCATGCTCAGATTACATAGACAATACAAGTAAAGATGAACACCAGACTATAATTATAGTCATGTTTTATGTTTAAAACTCCGGAGTATGATGAACACCAAGGATAATTTTAGGGGCGAAATTTAGCCCATGGGCTATTTTTCCATGTTTTTTTCCAAAAAAAGATTCACCAATTTGTATTTTTTGAAGCCCCGTTTCGCCCAATTTTAATGGGGTAAACTTTTTCACTCTAAAAATCGCCAAATTATTATATCAACTATATAAAATCCTTAGAAATTAAAATAAGTTTAGAAAAATATCGCCAAATATTTTATAGTTGACATTTTAGGAATTGGTAAGATTCGCCAAGGTTTATACACTTTTAAATAAGTATGGGTCCTTAAAATTATCCCTGATGAACACTACATAAATGTTTTCATTCTACATAAATTTATTTTGAATAAAGAGTGTCTCACAAAACTATAAAAAAATGATCGCTTCACTCTATAATTGCTATTCAATGTTGATAGGAATGCCTTTTTTAATTTTTCTTCATTTTACTACCCTTCTTTTAAATCTAAAATCATTATTCCAAATCATAAAGATTGAAAAACTTCAATTTTTAAAAATATCAATAATATATAGATAATATCAATTTAGGTTAAAAACAAATCATATCAATTTAAGTTAATAACAAGTATCGGCGCAAAAAAAATGTATGAAATCAAAATGAAAACCCTAAATTTTAATAAATACAAGAGATAACTTCTCTAGGGTTACAGACTTTCACTTTGTAGTAAATGCAAAATATGTAATTGTTATTTATTAGATATTTATAACACTTGAAATCAAAAAGAGGGTATCATATGCATTGTCATTACATAGTAATTCACATATTTTCATTTGTTTAAATTTTAGGGTTCATTGATTCTCTCCCTTCAAACCTTTGGTGTAATTATTGGGCTCTTTTAATTCTTTTATGCGAATGTGTGGCTTCTAGTTAGGTATTGTTAATAGTAGTTTTTCCCCTAAAACAACAAACTAGCACATGATAAAGTTCAATACTCATTTGGCAAAAATAAACTAGTACATGATAAACTTTAATTACAACTAAGAATTGAAATTTTATGTTAATCTTACTTAACACGTCTTGCTATAGCAATTGCTCTTTCTCTTTCTCACAAGAGCAGATGGCAATGTCGAGGACATTGCCACCTCGTGGCTCTTGTTGGCCATATATATGCAAAGTGTATATTATGTGCAACTTGACAAATGTGTAATGAATATATATGGAGTCACATTCTACGAGAATCCATTGACACCACAAGATGTTGACATGCTGACAACGTAAGAATGAATTATAGTCAAAAGGAAAATGTAAATATATAGGACTACAGTTCCACCATCATCCATTGAAAAGACAGAAAAGAAAAATGAATAGATACCACTCAGTACAAGATGTTCATTTGATAGAGTGAAAAGAAATATGTAAATATTAATGTACTACAATTCCACCATTATCTATTCAAAAGACGAGTAGACATCACTCATGAGAAGATGCTCATTTGATAGATAGGGTCAAAAGGAAAATGTAAATGTATATGGACTACAATTTCATCACTATTATTTCAAAAGACAAATGAATAAACACCACTTGTAAAAAAGATGCTCATCTGATAGAGTCAAAGAAAATGTAAATGTTTATGGACTATAATTGCACCACCATCTATTCAAAAAGGAGTAGTGTAACCATTATACAATTTGGACCATTTATGGTTATCATCACCAAAATCCCACTATACAATCTTTGGTCAAATTGAAAATTTTCATTACTGAAATTATATGAAAATAGATAAATAAACACCAAGATCCTTGTTTGATAGAGTTAGAAGAAAGATGTAAATGTACATGTAATACAATTTCACCACCATCCATTGAAAAGATAAATGAATATACATCAATTATGACAAGGTGTTCGTTTGATATGATAGATAGAGTTAAGAGAAAAATATAAATGTATATGGACTACAATTTTACCGTTATCTATACAATTCAAAAGGAAAATGAATAGACATCATTTAAGGACAAGATGCTCATTTGACATAGCGACGGTTCAATTCAAAAGACAAATGAATGGACATCATTCAAGGACAAGATGCTCATTTGACAGAGTGACAGTTCAATTCAAAAGACAAATGAATAGACATCATTCAAGGACAAGATGCTCATTTGACAAAATGACAAGATGCTCATTTGACAAAACGACAAGATGCTCATTTGACAGAGTTAGAGGAAATATGTAATTGTTTATGTATTATGATTCCACTACCATCTATTCAAAATAAAAAATGAATAGACCACTCATGACAAGATGCTTGTTTGATAAAGAGTCAGAAGGAAAATGCCAATGTATATGGACTAAAATTCCACCACCATCCATTCAAAAGAAAAAAATGAATAGACACAACTCACAAACAAGATGCTCATTTGATAGAGTTTGAGGAACTATGTAAATGTTTATAGACTACAATTCCATCACCAGCCAGATGAATCCACACCACTCATGACAAGATGCTTTGATAGATAGAGTCAAAAGAAGAATGTAAATGTATATGGACTACACCACCATCCATTGAAAAGACAAATGAATAGATACCACTCACGGACAATATGCTCATTTGACAGAGTGAGAGGAAATATGTAACTATTAATGTACTACAATTCCACCACCATCCATTCAAAAGACAAGATGAATAGACACCACTCATGAGAAGATGCTCATTTGATAGATAGGGTCAAAAGGAAAATGCAAATGTATATGGACTACAATTCCACCACCATCGATTCGAAAGAGTAGTGTAACCATTATACAATTTGGACCATTTCTAGTTATCATCACCAAAATGCCACTATACAATCATTGGTCAAATTGCAAATTTTCATTACTAAAATATATTTTTGAATGAATAAATGGATTCAACACCCTAAAATACCCCTATTGCAACCATATTGTGCATTCTCAAGAAATGATTTTTTCATTTTTAGCAAGTATTTTAAATTATTGACTAGATTTTTAGCAAGTGGCAAAAATGGTCAAAAAAATATAGTCAAAAAAAGTTCAAATCATCCAACATTTAGACTATGTATTCAAAAGACAAGATGAATAGACACCACTCACAGACAAGATGAACATTTAACAGAGATGGAAGAAAAATGTAAATGTATATGATATACGATTCCACCACCATCCATTCAAAAGACAAGATGAATATACATCACTCACAATCAAGAATCTAGTCATTTAACAAAGTTAAAAGAAAAATATAAATGTATATGAATTATAGTTCCACCACCATCCATTCAAAAGACCAACATAAATAAACACGACTCATGGACAAGATACTCATTTTACATAGTCACAAAGGAAATGTAAATGTATATAGATTAAGATTTCATCATTATTTATTAAAAAAATGAATAAACACTTTTTCTAAAAATATACTTGATTCACAAAATAATATATATATATAATTGTAAACAACAATTCCACCATCATCCAAATGAATAGACACCACACCACTCATAGATAAAATGTTCAAACTCATGTATTTCAAAAAAAATTAAATCGAATGAACACCAATGCTCTTTAGGAGTGCTTAGTTCTCTTTTATGTTCACACCAAGTCTCAAACAAATAAATGGGAAGTAACTAGTTCACATTTTCTGTTCCCACCATCGCTCAAAATCTATACTCCAAATAAAAGAATTGAATGGACACCTTTTCTTTGTGGGAGCAACTGATTGTCTTTTATAATCGTACCAATAAGAGACAATATGGGCAAACAACATTATCTTTTAATAAAATTTAATGAGCGCAACTACTAATATTTTCTCGTTCCTCGTTAACTTTTATATACCCCTTCAAAAATGTTTTTATCACAAAAACATGGTTGTTTTTTATAAAAGAAAACATGGTTGAGAAATTAAAAATAGGTAAAGATATCATTATGTTTATTTAAAAGTATTTAAATTATTTTGAATAAAAAGGAAAAGTGAATAGGTTATATTTTTTTATTTCGAAATAAAATAAAATTTTTATTTAATTAGTTAAGAGTTTGATTTTTTTCTTAACAATTAAATACTGTATTTAGTAGGAATAACAAAAGTGACACTCTTATCCTTTATGGAGCCACAAGGAATTATTTCAAATAGCATAGTTTTCATTAATAATAATGACTCATCACCTCACATTCCCGCATAAGAGCCATATAAGTGAGGTGTTCTTCAATATTATTGGGATTGGCTAAACATAATGTCACCAATTCTTTCACTTGTCTTTTTTTATTGGGAAATATAATAAATGTGAATACAATTTGCATCAAACTTGGGAGTTATGGGGATTAATAAGAACACTTACTATTTTTTTTTTATTTTTTTTTTGAAAAAAAGTGTAATTTTATTTCATCTTGCGAATATAAAATTACATTTAGAATCATCACTCCTTAAGAGTGTATTTGTTGTTAAACATTATCAAGAACAGACCAGAGTCTATCATATAAATTTAAGGCTACTAAGAACCCATTTCAACAAAAAACAACTTTTCAGCTTCAAAGAAAATGAAGTAGGTACCAGGGTACCACCAAAAAAAACCTAAAACTAAGAAACCCTAGATCTGAGTAGCCAAGAATCGCTCATGTACAATGAAACAACAGCTCATATGAAATTGAAGAAAAACAAAAAAAGAAAGAAGCCCTTGTCAACAAAGGTCGAAGAAAACAAATGAAAATCCGAGCGCAACTGGAAGTTTGTAAAGACACCGACATCTGAAGGTTGAAACCACCGTGATAGGTAATCAAAGTTCCATCAATGAAGGTTCACACCACACCGAAGACAACCAACCATTGTCGGCCCTGACAATGAAGCTGTCGTTGCCGCCAGAAGAAAAAAGAAGCCCGTATGGGTTGGTCTCCACCACCCTCTGGATGCAACTGATGCCCCTATCGTGGACGCACTTCAAAGTCGTCTCCCCTCAGATCCGTCGCCATCGCCACTAGAACCTGTTGCGCACTGGGTCGCCGCGCAAAAGCTACACCACCACGCCGCGCAAAAGCTACACCACCACGCCGTTTGTAGAGTGTCCATCGCCTCCAATCGAACAAGCCTGTTTAGGAAAGGGTGACGGCAGCCATGGCATCCATGGATGGAAACATGGCCGCCGAGTTCAGCGTGGAGTCAACTCTCAAAAACTGAAGAGCGCCGTCAAAACCCTATGAGCGAATCCCTAATGGCAATGATCAAAATTCACCTTGAACACTTACTACCTATTCGTGTGATATGCTAATTTAAATTATTTTAGCATCATATCTTAAAAGGTAATGAAATATGATGTTGAAAATTATCTATTTATCATTCTATGTAATGTAAAATCAAATGTTATGTTTTAAATTTTAAATTTGAAAAAAAATTATATTTAAATAAGTATGATATAATATTTTAATTTACTATTATGGCAAGTGATGATAATGATAGTTATTAATGTCTATTAAGATCAATCGTGATTTATCGGACCTTAAAAATCTAAGGAGTCACTTGGTTGTTTTTAGAATTTTATTTTTATGCTAAAAAAGCTTTAAGAGAGGCATTCATAAATCACCATAATTTTGATGAGTTAAAAGGTTAGGAAGGTAACTATTGTAGCAAATATTTTGAAATTAAGCTCTAATGTGGGTGTATGCAAGACATTTGATGAGAAAGTGATTTTCATATTTGTTGTACGAAAACTAATCCTAATGACTGGGAAGTTACTGAGGTCACCAACATACTACTAAAGACATGAAGAAATTAAAGAAACAATAGATACATGACAAGGTTTTCATTATGGAAAAGACTAGGGTTTAAAAGCCAAAGAATAAATACCTTATACTCTATAAGGTTGGTTCAAGCTTTCAACTCTTTTTCTTTGCTTCACAATCTTGTATACAAACCCTGCAAAATAGAGATGACCTTCGTCAAAACATTTGGCTAAACATGAATGATTAATAACATATAAAACATGTATATATGAAAGCATGAAAGATTCGCAATATTCAATTCATATACCAAACACAACTACTATGGGAAGAGAAAGGATTCTTTATTGCTCATAAGAATGAAAACAAATACATTTACCTTGTTCTGCAACAACACCTCTGAAAATAAGATCTAGACACTCTTGCTCCTCTCCATCAAGCAAAATTTCTCCAGCATTGCCTTCTCAAATGAGTGAACCCCCTCTCAAGTGGCCTTCCCCTTGTATTTATGGGAAAGCTAGGAAGATAGTTTCGAGAGGATGACCATTGGAGATGGTGTGGAAGTTAAAGAACTGCCACCAACTTCCCCAACTTCGAATTTGCTTTTTATTTTTCAAGATTTTAAGAGGGATCCGCGGGTATAATCTTTGCAACATGCGGGTAACTCACGAGCAAGCTACAAACATGTAGTGGGTGCAACTTTTAAGGGAAACCCACAGGTGGTAAGTGGATCACAAGCAGGTGACCTGCTAGATGTCAGATATAAAGCCACAGTTATGTCCTAAAATGTTATCACAAAAATGCAATGATCTGGAGAAAGGAGGGATGATTAAGGCCAGTAACATCTACAACAAATCTAAGCTCTTTAATCCATAATTTCCTTTTGTTTAATTATAACCATCATATATATACTAGTGTTAGGTTCTCAAGCCTAAAGTTCCCATTTGCCTACTTAACATTGAGCTTAGAATTTCCCATTTAGACTATGGTTAGACTCGCAACATAATGTTTCCATTTGCCTTGTTCTGCAACAACACCTCTAAAAATAAGATCTAGACACTCTTGCTCCTCTCCTTCAAGCAAACTTTCTCCAGCATTGCCTTATCAAATGAGTTAACCCCCTCTCAAGTGGCCTTCCCCTTGTATTTATGGCAAAGCTAGGAAGATGGTTTCGAGAGGATGACCGTTGGAGATGGTGTGGAAGTTAAAGAACTACCACCAACTTCGAATTTGCTTTTTATTTTTCATGATTATAAGAGGGACCCGCGGGTATAATCTTTGCAACATGCGGGTAACCCATGAGCAAGCTACAAACAGGTAGTGGGTGCAACTTTTAAGGGAAACCCGCGGGTGGTAAGTGGATCACAAGCAGGTGACCCGCTAGATGTCAGATATAAAGCCACAGTTATGTCCTAAAATGTTATCACAAAAATGCAATGATCTGGAGAAAGGAGGGATGATTAAGGCCAGTAACATCTACAACAAATCTAAGCTCTTTAATCCATAATTTCCTTTTGTTTAATTACGCCGTAGGCGTTTCACCAAGAAGAAGTATAACCATCCACGTTGGTTAGATTCCTCGCTCATAGAGAGAATGGAATGTTGCCACATGGATGGTTATGAATAGTTATGTTTCTCATTTTGTTTTCTCATTTTTTTTTATTTTTTTTTGAAGTCACAGTTTTTTTTAAGTGGCAACTTACAAAGCCTGGCGTAGATGGCTACCATGGCTTCCAAGTAACCAACAACGTCGCAGCAACATGTAGAGGAATCATTTGGTCGTTCCTGCAGCCACAAGCTTCTGCTATGGCATGATTCAAGATGTTGGCGGCCTCCGCGGTTAGCATCTACTGCACTGTGTGTAGCCCTGCTCGTAACATTCCCCGTAAGCTTCCTGTGCAATTAAATTTAATTGGTCCCAACTGGTCCTGTCTTTGACCCTCCCGCTATGGTTTCCATCATTTCCCATATATATCTCTTCGTTTTCTTTTTGCCTGGCGCAAATGCTACCAGGGGCTGCCAACAACATCCTAGCAACCTCGAGGTCGATCCTAATCGGGCTGGTACCAGAGCCATGACGAGACAAAATATTAAACCACTCAACAAGCATTTCGGCAGTTAAAAACACACCAATATCTCCCCTAATCTCCAAAACGCGATCGAAGCATTCCTCCAAAAAGAGAAAAACAAGCAAAACGTTCAATGAAGCCGAACAAACATCTGTAATCCGTGATCGAAGTATGAAAAAATACAATCCCCCAAATTGAATATTACGAGCTTAGGATTTAAAAAATTGAAGTACTTACTTGGCCTTGGGAGGCAGCGTTGCGGTCATGTTGTGCCAGAGGCTAAATCAGCATGCATAGCAGAGTCGAGCTTGACACCATGAAAGAACGGCGAAGGCGCAGGGAAACCAGCAGCCAATGCAGCGCCATACTTGGGGACTCCAATGCATTCTACAACACAAGTTGTAGTTGCCATCTCTTCTGCAGAAAAAGGCTAACAAGAAGCGAAGCCAAAGAAGTGTTTACTCTCAAAACTTCGAAAGGATGTGTTAGAATAGGGGAAAAAAAGCTTAGCTTATTATGTGTAGATGGACGGAAATATGACGTTTAATTCTAATCGTGAACTACGAGTGTGTGGGTTTCCAGCTCCACTTGGTTGTTTGCATGTTAAATACAGAGTAAATATCACACAGTCACGAGGACATATCTGTAAAAGATAACATCAACAAAGGAGAACCGGTGGGTATGCCTTCATATGTTACAGAATTTGCAGGATTCCCTTTTTATTTCAAGCTAGTGCAAGCTAGTAAAAGCATGCAAACCATTTTTTTCTCTATCATTTTCTGTTATCATATCAATGAAAAAACAAATGGCATCTACTGAAGTTTGTATCCATTGAACTTTATTCAAGTGACGGGCATTAGGAAATTTGAGAAATCAAAATAAGATCCATGTAACTGGCTCCAGTTAACATTTATATATGCGAACAGCTATCTACAAAAAACAGTTAACATTCATATATGCAAACAGTTATCTAAAAAGCACTCAAATGGCACTTACCAGTATCTCAGAACTGTGGATCTCACACAATGCTTTGAAGCGGTCCTGAAACAAATAGCACACTCATACTGAGGTGGTGTGTCAACTGTTATAGAATTACTAGTCATGTACTCACCCTCTCCATCAACCAAAGCAAATGTTTCTTGTGCTTCCAAAATCACCAACTTTTTGCTCTCCCGCTTCTTGGCTGCTGTAATTCTTTGAATTTTATTCAAGACTCCTTACTTTCCGAACTATTGATCTAACGGACGAACTACTTCTCTCTTCTCTTGGCTTAAAATGTTGATGATGACTGTCCTAGCAGCCAAGAGGATGATTATGCATTGCTTGCTATTTTTGTGCTTGAGAATTCAGACCTTGAACATGATGTGGTTGTTTAACCCTAGTACCAAGATATCCTCTTCATCCCCAAAATCAGCAGTGCCCTCCTCATTCACAGGCCAACAAGAAGAGGAGACTATTGTTGGAAAACAATAAGTATGTCTTGCTGACTGAAGAATTATTTGTTTCAAAGGCATGCTGATGGAATTTGCTTTGTTGTGTAAGTCTCAATCCAAGTCCATCTTGTGGCAGAAAATGGAAAACATGAGGGATCAAGATAACAATAAAAAAATCAGTACCATCAATACAAAAACCAAGTAAATTACCACCAAGGTGGCTGAAAAAATCCCAAGATTCTTGTTTTCCTATGATCACGCATTTAATAAGTTCCACTCTAAATGCAACACAAATATTTGATCATTGAATATGACACAGATTAAATCTTCTTTTGTGTCCAATTGTATACCCTTAGCTCCAACATACACACATCCAAAATTTTCGAGCATTCCGAGTCTTGTATGGATCCTAGCATGAAAGCATGCACTTTGCCCTTTCCTCCCTTCCAATGTCACGTTTCCGACATTTCATTCATTGTAAGGAGAAATAAAAATCATAGTTTCCTCGCTCAGATCAAGGAGTGTTGGATCAACCATTTCCTCTATCACTACCAATCTATTGAATGGAGGGTATGCCCTATCAATCAATGGCCAGCGATGATATGGCCAAATGGTATAAGTAAACTATGGAACTTGTGAAATGAACTTTGTAATTATATTGCTGCGCTTTCATCTACGATTTCCCTACCTGTAAAAATGAAAATAGAAAAACGGAGTGCAAAAAATCATCGACAATAATGGGTGCCAAAGGTAACCCCGTGGTGCAGAGGAGGAACATAAACTGTCATTTATCGAAGAGAAGTAACAGTGGAAGCGGATGCATGAGCCCTCCAGGTGCTATGCATGCAGTTATAGGATTACAGGATTGCAACTTGTCATGCTGGAATTACCTAGCGTGGCCTGAGAAAGAGTTATTGACATTTTCACCATTTTCGTAAACATAGTTTATTAATTTAATTTGTCACAAATAAATTAAGGTTACACTATCCCTCAACGTGTAGTGCTTTTACGGTATTCCACAGACTTGGCATGGGCCTGGATACTTAATGAATTGTGCACTTAGTATAACTCAATTATGAAGTACGAAAAATACTTCACAATATATGACCAAACTTTACACTTGGGTGGGATAGCAGCGCCTTTTTGAATTTTGACTAATTGTAATGGTCTATTTGTCTTTTCTTTGCTACACCATTTAAAGTATGGTTTAATGTATGCTATACCACATTGAAAGTGATGACTAAGTTACCCCTTTAAGCATGGGCATTTACAAAAACAGACTTTAAGACTTGGAACATACTTATGGGAGCACTAGGAACACTAACATATCCACCCCCACATACGGGATCACTATGAACTTTGAGAACGAATGTCAGGAACTAAGGGCAGAGGCAGTGAATGGGGCGGGCATGCTGCAAGGGTGTGCTATAAGCATTCAAAGGCATTGGCAACTGGGCTATGAACATTATGAAAACAATTGCTAGTCGGAACAATCCTCGAGCACATTATATAATCTTCACCTTTAGCCGCCAACGATAAAAAATTATAAGTGTTTATCTGATCGTTGAAGAAGTGATGAAAACAATCGAGAAATTGACAGGCGGGTGTACCTACATCAACTTGCTTTATCCTTATTTAGATAATGGTGAGATGAAGCTTGCTTTAGCGGGAGTTGTAGCATTGGGCTCTTAGTTTCTCTTGGTTTCCTGCCTCAATTTCATTCTTTTGCGGTACCTAAAGAAGTTTACATGATCCCACATTCATCAATTCACATGATCTCGCTGTCATCTATTCACAAGTTTCCCACTCAATGTAGTGGCCATGGCAACAAAAACTAGCGGGCATCGTCCCTTAGAGGTAGGGACTTGCTGCTCAACAGCCCACCTTCTTTCCTTAGTAGCAATAGTAAAGAAAACGTGTTCTACATTTAATTTTGTTTTGGTACTAGTTTCGAAAAAACTTAATTCCAAACTCATCTAGCAGAGCTTTGACCCTATGCAGTTGGGACAGCCCTCATTGCTTTTGTCCATGTCAACTTTGTTGCCTACTAAAATTGTATTTACATTGTTTGTTGCATGTTGCTCAATGTTTCTAATGTTATTGAAAGATGATTCATCAATCACATCATAAACTAGAAAAATGCCCATAGCACCACGATAGCATGTTGTGGTAATAGTTCAAAAATGCTCTTGGCCAACAATGTCCCAAATTTGCAATTTGATGCTCTTTTTGTCAAGCTCAATAGTCTTGACCTTAAAGTCAATCCCTATGGTAGTTATGAAACTTTCATCTGAAAATGGAAGAGGAAACAACTAGTGACAACTGTGGGATCACGATTGGGAGATAATGTCAACCATTTGAAGAACTTGGAAACAAGAAGCTATTAGGACTGGATGGAAGATAATTTCAATAATTTGAAGAACTTCGAAACACAAATATCACATATGGTACAGTACATCAATTTATAATTAACTTTGTTGATTAAATCTTATCATCCAAAACATATTGATTTATGATCAAAGGAGGAATCACATTGAATATGCTCTTTCAATTTAGAATTCTGAGTAAAGAATCTTATGTATCAAGAAATCACAACCAATCCTCAATTAATATGTTTAAAAGATACACAACTCCAGCCAATTCTCAATTAATGTGATTGTATGGACATAATGTTCATAATGTCTATCCAGCAACAAAATTCACTTTTTTGGTGAGCCCCCGGTACCACATAGATCTCATGAGGTTGGATTTAGGATTGTTTACATATAATGTGCAGTGAATAAAAGTTGCAACATTCTGTAGTCATGGCCAGAAATTGTTGCGTTGTGTCTCCTTTTTTTTCATTCACCTGCAACACAATAAACAAAATTAATAACAGATTGTCTTGAAAAGCAGTTATTCAGATATACCAAGTTCAATTCTCCTTAACTTTCAAAGCAATGCAGATTATATTTAGATTTGTATTACTGTGCACCTCTCCGCTCAATGCGTCGAACATGAAGTAATCTTTGCAGGAGAGACGAGCTTGCAGCACGTTGAGGCCCAACACTTCCACATAACATTTATTTTTTAGGTTTAAGAAGACTTGAAAGACACTAGATAATTACAGTAAGATTACAATTCGATTTTATGAATAAATTAGTTCAGAAGATGGATCATATTATGAAATTAAAACCTAATATATTCAAGAAACAATTGTCAAACTGAACGAAAGAAAGTGCAGAGAAGACTTTAAACCTAATATATTTAAGAAACGATTGTGAAATTGAAAGAAAGAAAGTGCAGAGAAGACTTCGCTTATGGCACATTGTTCCCGTTTGATTCACAGATTATTGATTTTGGTCTTCGACTTAGTGAAAAAATGTACAATTCAGTGAGAAGAGTATACCTAAAGCATAAGGGAAACCTATGCAGGTCCCTCAATTTGTATCCTAGCGGTGGTTGATCTTGACGTGGAGATGAAGGATGAACACAACTGCATCGAATCACACAATGGATCCAATGAGATTCATGTTGAAGATGGAGACGCCTTTCCTATCGAATTCAATGAATTTTTCGGTTGAAGATGACATGCTTCTCTTCTTCTCGCAGTCTCTGCAAATATTTTGTTTAAGGTGCACTTTGATTAATTTGGTAATCTTGTTTTGTCGATTGATTTGTGGTGCATCTGTAGTCACGACAAGCGATGAAAATTGTCTCACATGTTGATGTCCACGTTGGAAATTGTGACCTACATGCATGATGTCCTCCACGTTGCAAATTGTCACTTACATGCTGCTTACCACGTTTAGCTACTTAGAACGTTTCACAATACTTTGGGAACTTACCTCGATGTGGTTGGTTTCTACTGAAGTATTGAAATTGGACGGCCACTAAACACAAATTATAATTCAGAAGAGGGAAGTTGGGAACCTTGTGGGCTTTGAATCAAAGAGACGATGACACGTAAGCTGCAAAATAGTGACATCTGATCCGCGAGTAGTCTAGGGCACTGAGATTTGGAGCCAAGTAAGAAGCAAAACAGAGACACTTTCACTCCGTCGATTCGAACTTTTGACCCTTTTCAGTTATGGATGGAGCACGTGATGCTTCCACGACAATCTCATATCCTGAGTTAAGAAGAGGATCGCATTCAATTTTTGGTCTGTTTGACCAAAATACAATAATAATTTAATGGTCTAAAGATCACATTTGCATTGGAAACCCTTTTGCTACAACCTCTAATTAATTTCCAAGAGAACTGCTATTTGAATTTTTAAAAAATATACTCAATCAAAACTTGGTGGACCATCAACACAGCTTGGCATTGGTTGTGAGAGTGACAACATATCGGATCTCAATATGGTTTTAGTGGATGGTTCTTTCCATTGTTATGTTATTTTTTTAATTAAATCAAAATTGTGTAGTTTCATCTTCGGTTTTATAAATTCGAAATTTTTATTTCATCAAAATAAAAAGCTTACTTCAAAAGCTTTCTATATAAAATTACAACCTTAACAATTGTTTTTAGAGTTACTTATTGAGTTTCAACATGGCATATGAATTTTTCAAATCAATGTTGGATTGAACTCTCATTTTTCCACTTCATTTAAAATATTTATATATTTTTATTTAATATTAGGTTGCAAGTATTTGTCACCTAGCATATTGTATGTAAGATTTTTGGATTCCACCTCATTTAAAATATTTGTATACTTTATTTAATCCGCCACCGAGCATATTGTATGTATGATTTTTTGGATTTCATGGCTTCATAGTACGTACACTGCATTTCATAGTACGTACAAGACCACCTAACATATCCAAATTATATCTATAGTTCTGATTCTACAGTATATTCCAAGGTTCACAGATATTTCAATAAAAGACTTTTTGTCCAAAAATATTGATAGTTTTTCTTAATATTAACAAAACATAGCAATGCTCTTTCGTTCATTGATCTTCAATTTCTTTGTTGGCAATGGCTTTTCAAGCTAAGCTCATAATGGATTATCCCAAGCACTAGTGATATAAATATTAATCTCAGCCGATTTGTAAACTGTGTACTCTCTTTTACATTCATGTAAAAACAAAGCAGCCAAGCAAAGCGACCTCTTCTCATCTACCTCCACGTTGAATAAATACAATCTTTATATTGAGAGCTGCGACCACTCCTATTGTGTTGTAAGTCTACATTTTATTGTGCTTTGTTGTGAACTATCTATATTGTTAGAAGACGTGTGAATCCTTGATGTGGTGAGAGTCATTGATAACCAGTTACTTGCCTTGGTTTATTAGTGATTTTCAGAAGATTAATTCATATAGTGACAGGTCTGTTAGCCTTTACATTGTTGAGAAGCATGTAAATTTTTTATATTGGACTTGAAATCCTCAATGAGAAGAAATAAACATATTTGGGTTTCCCATTGTATCTTCCATTCTTGAAGCAAGCATAACGAAGATTCATTTACAACTTAGGTTGTGGCACTATCAAGAGCTGGTCCATAAAAGAGTTCTATGCCTATACTTGTATATGGAGATTCCAAAATTTATTGCTACAGCACATGGCATGAAAGCAAACTTTTGTTCACAAGTAGTTTGTGCAGTTTAGGAGCTATTATAATCACTGTTTTCATTGATATTATTGCAGAATTATTTTTTCAAATTGCTTATATATTTCAGATATAGTATTAATCTATAGTGTTGAGATTACTACTACAAAGATTGCGAAAAAAACAATTTTAGTTGGCTCACTGTGTTGATGAACTTAACATTATTTTTTGTTATGGGTTGAGTGCTTATGTCTTTGCAATCTGAGATTGTTACAAACTTTGCTCTTTTCCTACTAGTATCCTTTGCTGCATGTGCCTATGCTTTTGTTCCTTCTAACTTTCCTCTTTTCCTATCATCTTTTCCTACCGGCATTCATTTTTGCCCCTCAAGAGGCAAATGCTAGTTATAACCATCATATATATATTAGTGTTAAATGCTAGTTATAACCATCATATATATATTAGTGTTAAATGCTAGTTATAACCATCATATATATATTAGTGTTAGGTTCTCGAGCCTAAAGTTCCCATTTGCCTACTTAACATTAAGTTTAGAATTTCCCATTTAGACGAAGGTTAGACTCGCACCCTAATGTTTCCATTTGCCCACTTTACATTCAGTTTAGAATATATTAATTAGACTAGCGTTGGACTCTCTAGCCTAAAGTTCCCTTTGCCCACTTTACATTGAGTTTAGAATTTCCCATTACCTTTAGACCTTTTTCCATGGCACTTTTAAACCATACCCAAATACATATAATTCAATTTCCTGCTATTGTTTTAAAACCAGTCACATAATTGTTTTGTCTCCCTGTTGGATTGGACGGGCGAGTGGTTTATCCTCGACTGGTGTTACGTTGCAGAGCTTTTAAGGCGGTGACCATCTTGTAAGTGGCGGCGCTTCAATTTTTTTGCTTCCTCTCTTTATGAGACCGTTGCAGAGCTTTTAAGGCCATCTTTTAAGTGGCAGCGCTTCAATTTTTTTTCTTCCTCTTTCTCTTTATGAGACTCGAGCGCTTACAGTGTGACCTTTACCTGTCCTTTCAAGTTTACTTTGGCCGGTTCGATGTGTATTGCCATGATAAATATACGGCCTCTTTATGTGAGGCGTGTTGACGTGTCCGTTTTAAGTTTTCTTTGGCATTTAGATATATTTGCACGGCATTGGCGTGTTTCCCGTTGCAATTTCTGGCTCAGGTGGGTTGGGATTTTCAATCTACAAAACAAGTGTATTGTGGTAGTGGTGGAACTATACAAATGTAAATTGGAATTGGAACTGGAGATACATATGCATGGCCGCCAAGTGTGCGATGGAAGTGGCGGAATTAGACAATTGGATGAGATAAATATGGATGACCATCTAACAGATTTGGGAAGAGATGTCGCTAAGTCTTCGTGGCCGCGTTATCTTTGCCGTTGGACACAGAACGTCATGGATTATTTGTTGCAGCATTCATCTGTAAGTAGTTTATCATTCAATCCTCGCTATAATAATACCGGTTCAAGTTTTAGGTTTTCATCATTTTGCAAGATTGAACATTGAACATGTAGTAACTATCATTTTTAAGAATCGACAGGTATTAACCGTGCGGGGAATTAGAATGGTTCTTGGTGAATATCATGAAGATAAGCGTTTCACCGTCCTCGAATGAGGAGGTTGCAACTTGTTCATACTGAAGGTTCTCTCTTGAAACGCATTCTGACGAGGGTGAAGTTCCCAGCTCTCACATGGCTCCGCTGGAACAACTGTTCCAACTTTTCTCTGCCTTCTTGGATTCTAATGAAGAATTTAAGGCTTTCAACTCCGACTGCCCACAATTCCTCCAAAGATGTAAATAACTCCATACTTCGGCAGCTCCTCCAAACATCCCAATGTTTCCATACTTTGGAAACTCTTCTAAATCAGAGCACCCTGTAACATTTAGGATTCTAAGCTCTGTCGCGTGCTCCAAACCCCGTACGCTCTTCAGCTTCACACACCCGTCTGCCCGCAACTCCTCCAAAGATGTCAATGTTACAAAACTTGGCAGCTCTTCTAACTCAGACAACCCACTAACATCTAGGATTCTAAGCTTTGTCCCCTGCGCCAAAACCCGTATGCGCTTCAGCTTCACACATTCGTTTCAGCTTCGTCTGTCGGCCACAATTCCTCCAAAAGCTTTTGAATTCAACTAATACATTTTTCTGCGATATGGTAATTGGAGTTGGTTAAACGTTATACGTTTTGGTCCGGCCATTTTCTCCGTAATACACGCTTTTTTGAAAGCTTAGTTCTCTGTGTTGGTGCTCTGTGTTGGAAGAGGTGGAAGGTGTTGAACATTGTATGTCGTTGGAGATGCTTGATGTCTGTATATTCGAAACCAGTGGAAGACGTAGTAAACCAGCGGTGCAGATGGTGAATGAAGAGAGGCATGCTACTTGTGCAGATGGCGAACGAGATGGCGAAGGAAGGAAAGCATGCTGCTCTCTTTAGCAATCGATGACTTTTTCAGTGACGGAACCATTTTTGCAATGAATGCCGCAATAGCATTGGCTATTTAATGGGTTTTGCAATGACCCTATAGAACCAGTTTTGGAATGGAACCTGTAATATTGTTTAATGGGTTTTGCAATGACGCTATATATATATATATGGATCTTTAATGGGCCTTGCTTTGATTAATGGTTATTTAGTGTTTGTTTTGAATCTTGATAGCACAAAACGTTCTCTGGTTGCGCAAAACTTTCTCTGTTATTGAGTAGGGTTTATTCAGGGGTTAAGTTGTATCGTCTTTCTCTGTCTAAGACTCGGTATAATTTCAGTTTCATGGAAATGAAAAGCGATGTTCTGTGTGTTATTCTATTTTTGGATGTATGGCGTGTTGTTTTTTAATTGAAGTTCGTGCAGTATGATGTCTGGCAGATATTTAATTTCAGTTTCTTTAAATTGAAGAAACATCTGTTCGTGTATGATATTTCTCTTAACTAAGTTTTTAGTTCTCTCTTTTGATCTCTCCAAACTAAACTGCAAAACCTGTTGGCATTTATTAACTTCCTTTTAATAAAACTGCCGCATCTTGACCAAGTATTTAGAGGTAAAATTTGGGTTGTGCCGCCTGGCATTTATTTATACTGCAAAACCGGCTGGCATTTATTAAATTTCTTTAACAAAACTGCAGCATCTTGCCAACTATTCAGCTTGGCATTGAATTATGACAATAAAAATACATTTTCCTTTGCAAAACCGGTTGGCATTTATTAACTTCATTTAACAAAATTGCAGCATCTTGACAAGTATTAAGCTTGGCGTTGAATTATGACAATAAAAATACATCTTCCTATCACAAAATTGCTTGGTGACTTGCAAAGTGGCAAGCTGTCAACACCTTGGCATTTATTTACCAAACACCACTTCCCAGAAAATTCCACAAATTTAGTCACACCTTTCCCTATTCATTTTAAATATGCTATTAATAGCATTTAATCATGCTATTTATTTAGCAAACAAAATGCACCACTTCCAAGAAAATTCCCCAAATTTACAGTCACACCTTAATAGCATTTAGTCATGTTATTAAAAGCATTTATTGAAGTTATTAAATGCTTTTGCGGGTTCTTTTAATAATGATGTTATTAAATGCTGCTACGGGATCTGAACCGTTGGATTTCAACCAACGACAGTTCACTAGATGTTCTGCTGCGAGGTGTTGTGAAGTTGCAACACTTTATTTCTTACCAAATTCACCGCGACATCTGATTTACAAAATTGACCGTGACATCTGATTTACATCGCTTGCTTAGCATTTTGGCTAAACCTTCACGGAATCACGGCCACTGCCCCTGGAACTTGAGAGTAGTGAACCATGAACTATTGTGGCCAGGAACCAGGGATCAAGATTGAAGGGCTGGTCTTAATTTCATATTGAAGGTTATATATTCATGCAGCCCTTCATTGATGAAGGGCTTTAAAAAAAACTCACATTTCAAATGACAGTAATAGATTAATTGCACACTTCATTAAAAAAAGTCTTTGTTATTCATATGAATCAAAAGACATATTATACATCAACCATCTTCATGACAGGAGGAAGTAACATTCCAGTTCAGCATATACACAAATACAAAGAAAAGTCTGCAAAGCTGTCAGTCAACAAAATAGAAACAAAGTCTGATCGTAGCAGACTTTTCTCATCATCCCTGAATTATCAGGTCAGAATATGCTGTATAATCAAAAGTGACCTACAAACATACACTCCTAAGCAAGACCTGCTAGCTGATAGGTCTCCTATGTAACAGACAAAGAAAGAAGTACATCTGCATGTCATTCAAACGCTGAAAAAAGATGATAAACAGCAGCTAAAAAAGTATGAATTGGCCATGTTCAATGACCTTCCCATCCAATGTTTCAGTGAAATATCCAGATCCCAATTCCATTTTCAGTTTCCATTTTCAGAGCCTGCTTTTGAAGACCATCAGCTAGCATGTTGTGCTCTCGGAAGATATGTTTGAAGATTACCGGTGGGACAAGCTACAGCATATAGTTTATTTCATCACACCAGTGCATCAGAGTAGGAATTTCAAGGGCTGTAAGTCTGTTTATCCAATAATTAATCACCATCGAATCACCAAAAATCAAATGAATGGGCAGACCCATCAAACAACTCACTCTAAGAACAGCCCAAAGAGCTAGAAGTTCTGCTCTTGTATTCGTACCGCAACCACAGTCCAAAGAGAAACTATAAAAACTTATGACATCTGATGACATCTTCAAGTGGAAACAGTTTGCTAACTCTGGCTTAATGGACAACACAAACACAATAATGGCTGCCATTTCAGAATCCTCATAAAAGTTTCAAATTTCAAATGTAAATAAAACATAAAGCTGTCACCAACCTTTATGATAAGTCTGTCCAATACTTTGAAAATGGCTATTAACTGTGAATTTCAAATTGCCTATAAATATTAAAAGTTAATACTACAGAATTATGCTACTATCATTAAAACAAAAAAATACTTAAAATATAAAACTCAAATGCAATACTCACATGATCATGATGGCTTAGGAGGTCTGTGCCAGTAGCTTATGAATAAAGGCTAGTCAATAACAGACACACCTAAATGATTTCAGTTTAGGTCTGGAATAGGTAATTTCATTGAATTGGAAAACTGAAAAGAAATTCAAGATCCTAGAGAAACATTGTTATAATCATTGCAACGTGATCTAATTAAATTTGTTATCATTGAAAGGCTAATTAAGTTGGTAAAAGCGAAATGTTATTATGATCCCACCAAATTTGAATGACTAAAAAATGGCTGTCACGATCTCGTAAAGACCCATTGATAACCTACATAATTCAGCTCTTAATAAGTGACTCAAACATTTCAGTGTAACAAGGAAGCATGTTCAAGATTACGGAGATTGACATTGAGGCCAAACAGAAACTCTGCACAGAGCAAAGCACGTCATCTATGGTTATGAATTTTACAAACAGAATGAAATTAACATGCAGAAGGAGAATTCATTATTTACCTTGGGAGATCACAGTGAGAAGGCTGCCATCTCCATTTCAAGTAATCACTATCAGGTCTGCCATTCTCCTGGCACCGAAATCCTCCATCAAGAAAAGGGCAGTTGCGAGACTCATAGAGGGGATAGGAATCGTCCCACACCCACGAACCCACAGAAAAATCACACTCCCCAGATTGCACAACCTCATTGCCATTTTTCGCAATTTCCAAAGCTTGAACGGTAGAATTCTCATTTCCTCCTTCAAAATCATGTCTGGCTATTTCATTTCTCGGATCTTTCTGCAGATAATATGAAATGGGTCGTGAAGCTATTGGAGGGGAAAGAATAGTGGTATTCCTATTCATACTATCTGCTATGGAACTGAGTTTCAGAGGGCTTGTATACAGGAGAAACCCAACAGGAACTGCTGAGATGCCAAAATACAGAACGAACAGTAGAACCACTAGAATGGCAGAGAGCCAACATATGGTAGCACTTCGGACAGTGCCACAGATTCTCAGGGTGTATACAACAGGAATCCTGGAGGCTTGAATCCACCATTCCTTCATCTGGAATTCAAGAACAAGAACTGCGACTTTAGCAATCCTTGGAATTCAAGAATAAGGATTGTGAGTTTAGCAGTACTTGCCCTATTAAAAGTCTATAAAGTTTTGCCCTACTCAACAGTCTACAGACTCTGCTTCTGCCAGAATATTTGGGCACTGGGCATGTGTGTAAATATATGTACAATGACTGATTTTGGGCTGTCGGCATTGGAAATGTTCAAAAGAAATTACGAGAGTCAATATCTCCCCAAATGGGCAGTTAGCCATCAACCGAAATCATTAAACGCCGGAGAATTAACAACTCAGTGTGGGCTACCCCTTGTGCCTCCCAAGCCACTTTCAGTAATTATATTTTTAAAGTTACAACACTACTTTTTTATTATCAAACGAGGGTGTGTCTCGGACTGGTGTGTTAACCTGGTGCAGAATCATGGGTTTGTTAGCAAAATCCACAAGAGGTTTGGGAAGGCTCAGAGTAAGTGGACGTAGCCTTGTTCCAAAACCACCCACAAGGATTAAGGCCTTCATGGTATCTGCCCAAATACAATAACCCTCTGCAAGTTATGGAAAAATATTGAAATTTATTGGTTCTGAGTGAAATATGTTTATGCCCAGGTGAGCAGAAACACAGAATTAAGCCTGGTGCAGATGGATCCTATTATGCCCAAATGGTAGATAGGGCAAAGATGGATTCTAATATGCCCATAAAATAACTTTGTAAACAAAGAGGGTGGTGGAGTTGATGCGAATCCTATTGAGTAAAGAATCTGCAAATCTAGCAAAGTAGCTCGAATACATGAAGAAATGCCAGGAGGATTAAAAGTATCCGGAATTGTTCAGTAAATGAACCAACATAGCTCGAATGCATATAAAAAAATGACAAGAGGAATAAGAGTATCAGAATTGACTGCTGCTTTGGGAACAAATGTATGGGAAACAAAAAAGGGAGGGAAATTCGGGACCCCAGGTCTTACCAGGGTCCAAAGCAACGCTGGTAACGCTAGGGTAGATGCCCCCTTCCAGGTAGATGTCCTCCAACTGCTGCTATGAGTTCCCTCCTGTTACACCACCACAAAACGCAGTATGTTATTATCATAAATGGCTACAAAATTACAACCAGAGAAAATAGTATTGGCTTTTAGACACAGAAAAGAATGTATTACCTCAACGAAGCATTTTAATGGACAGCTTCTGCGACTGGAGTAATGTATAGGCTGGTAGCAAGACCAGAGCGCCGAGATTAGTGTCAGCACTCTATGGTGCTCTCCAAAAACCACAGCAGCAAACAACGCAGAGCCAAGGGTGAATCGAGGGTTTGTATGACGGGCCCTCCCTCATAGAAGGAAGCTAATCTACGTATGTATGCAATCTGGAAATAACGAACAGTATTGAAAACTCCAACAGCAATCGCATTATCTCACTATTATTCAGAAAACTAATATTACAACAGCTACTACACAGGGTGCTTGCATTTGCTCTCACGGCAACACACACTAGATCTCTCTCTCAAAATGCTTACTAATGCACCAAAGGCAGAAGAGCACATCTGCCGAAGATCAGCATATATCTTTGAGTTATTTACAGATAGGCCAACTACTAGAGTCATACCATTACCGACTCCACGAATATAACCATATTGGATCCGTTTCGTTTTAAATGAAGACTTCAGTATAGTCTTTACGCTATTCCATTGATAACATTGGTTCCAGAATCCAGAACAAAGAAAACGATGCGTTATAATAAATACTATAGTACAGCCACCAATGGTTTTGACAGGGTAGACGAACGTAAATTAGATTTGATTACTTTGAGTTTGAGCCATAGGATATTAGGAAGTGCCAGGTCGAGTCTCGAATCTCGATTCTGTCTGGAATTAAATTCCAGAGTAAAGACTGGCAGACTGGCAGCCTGGTCCTGTCACCACTCACCCATAAAAAAAATTAATGACGGGCGATTTTAATGACAGCCCTTTAAATGTCATTTATATTTAAATAAATAATTTTTTTTTAAATGTCAAAAATTCCAAACCTCATTTTATATGACGGGGAAAATTGAGATACCCCTTCACTGACGGGCTGAGAGGCCTTTGACGGGCCCTGACGGCCTCAATTTTGAACCCTGCCAGGAACAACTACCTTATAGAACGCACCTGGAGTAGCAATTGAGGACTCGTAGGCTCATGGAGTAGCAATTGAAGACTCTCTCACCTGGTTTCTTCTTATTTTAATCTCAGAAGTGATGGGTGATGGACCAGTGCCCACTTGCATTGAGAACAATCTCTGGACTGGAAAGAACTAGCATGGTCATGTTTGGGCTCATTTGGCTGCTGCTCTTCCATATCTCGCTCTTGCTTTTAGTATATAATAACAGAGAGGCATAGACATAGGGACAGACAAACCATGAGGTAGGCAAATAACAATTGCATCAAAAGATTGGATCAAAACACATAGCACTGTAAAAACAGCACTTACAGATAAGTTGCGTACTAATTGCAGAGAGAATTGTTAGTGCTTATCACATGAATACATGAACACATTAAGGAACGAACGTTGTAAATCGGTTGAAAGTATAACTGGCGTTGGAAGATTGTCATATATCACTAGAGCACTGGATGTGGCGTGGAATCTTGAAATACGAAGTTCTTCAAAAAGGTGCCAATCTGGAGAGGAGACTGGTTGTGGCGTGGGGTCTTGAAATACCAAGTTGTGATAGTGATGAAAGTTATGTTTCTGATGATGATGAGAGCCACAAGGTATATTCATGATATTGCCTCTGTGTCGAAAACGAGCAGAACAATACCTACTCACATTTCGGTTACTTGTGATAAATCAATGATGGAGATGTAACATAGTTCAAAACGCGGACTAACGTTGCAGAGAGAAGAAACAGCAGATAAATACCATTCGACCTCAAGTTCATGCCTCATATGTCACAAGTATTTACCAACAGTATGATGCCCCTTGCCCCTTGTTTTGTTCATGAACTCAAAGATCAATCTATTAACCCTTAATGAACTCAAAGATCAATCTATCAACCCAAGTATTCGCCCACAGTAAAGTAGTAGTGTTAACATAGCACAAGGAGTCTCTTAATATTACATCAATTTATCAACATCAACTATATATTTTCCTTGCATATACATCTTGGAGCTAATTATAACTTTTTTAATTACCTCAATGGGACCAGGACAAACCCGACCAACTATATTTTCCTTACATATTCATATCTTTATATATGCGTACAATCCTTGAGGTAATTAGAACATTCTTAACTAGGCCTATACCAACTTGACCAACTACTCTATTGGGTAGCCTAAAAGTTCGAATTGTCCTTGAGAGGACATATTTTTGGCAGGAATTTGATGGAATCTAGGAAGAATATTTTACAATTCCATAGAACAGTGTTAAATTTGCATAATCTAGGTGTCCGTGGGGTTTTTGAGGGTGTTAAGTTCATCTATGTATTCATAAAAATGATTTGAACAACATAAAATTTAGCACACTGTTAAATTTGCATACTCTAGGTGCCCTTGGGGTTTTTGAGGGTGCTAAGTTCATCTATGTATTCATAAAAATGATTTGAACAACATAAAATTTAGCTTTTTTGGAAAAAAAAATTGTTGCATTCCCTCCAAAAACTCCCAAATAAGCAAAATCATCGGATTGTTTAGACTTCTTCCTACTATATTTGCTAGTCAACTATGTCAACATTCATCAATATCTCCAACATTCATTGTTGTCATGATTCCTAAGTTGTCATTGCAATGTGGGTATGCTTTCATTGTTGTCCATGATTCCTAAGTTGTCATTTGCATTATGTGGGTATGCTTTTGCTTTTTCCTCTTTCTTTGCTCGCCTTGGCTTGTCTCTATTTCCTTCTATGTCTTTTTATGCTTATTAAATATCATGTATCCCAACAATTAGGCGTATCAATTGTCCTTGATTTCTAATATTCATTTCAACATCCTTTGTTTTGCGAAACAAACATCTATAGTTTCTCAAGAAATAAAGTAGGTCATGGCATCCTTTGGATGATACCTTGAAATCTTAACATTTATTTCCATTTGTTCCGTCTCATTAGTGGCATTAGGTTATCTCAACCTTATGTAATCTGGATTGGGATGCATAAGAGTGAGAACCTTCTGAAATGTGATCAATTGAATACCTTTAATTTAAACCTTCGTTAGAAATAGAGTTGTCTTGAGTCTAAGTAATGGACAAGTCTCTATTAGAAGTTTGATCCGCCATGTCTTTATACTCTACAACAACTCATTCCTAAAACGGTATTATCATTTTCCTACATATAAAGGTTACTTATGGGCTGGTGCAAGGTAATGATACCCAATTATGACACGTTAGTTGCAAAGACATTCTGGAAAAACAGAAATATTATCATCAAAATGAATTATTAGAGGTACCTACAAATTTTTTTTGGATTAGGTGTAAACATACGAAACGTAGAAAAACGGATGACCTTCCGGAATATATAACATTTATTTATGGAAAAGTGGTATAACCACCCCAAAATGTCATTATTCGAAGATTGGTATGTTATTTGTTTTCTCAAACATAATGCACATGTTTTTGTTGACCCATGCGTTTACTATGTAAATTTTCAATTTACAAGAAGAAAAATATGTAGAGGCATAGGGAACAAAAGAATCTTGTGAGGAGCTATTTTTCCAAAATTTTAAAAGCCATTTTTATATTTTTTTTAAATTACCGAAGTCAATGAATCCCTAAAACGACATGGTCAAGGGTCGAGCCACCATATCATAGTCTAAAAATAATCAAAATACTTTCTTTTTTTTAGGTTGTAGGTATTTTCGTGCTCTTGTGTGGGTTTTCTTCCGTTTTCGAAATAGGTAAGCCAATCAAAAGTTATAGGCCAAATAAACGACCTATGCTTTTTACAAATTTGACATGAGTGCAGTTAAAAATGAATTAAAAATAGAAAAAAGCAACAGATCTATTAAAAAATTATATATTTATAATCTGCACACAGAGCTCGACAAGCATGTGCAATTTCATCTGCAATGTACTCGTGGAGCTTATGTGGAACTAGTTATGAAAAAACGAAAGTTACAGCATTTGATGTTTTCTGCCATAAATCAGGCATAAATCAAACCGAGCCTCAAGGTGCAATCCGAAGCTAATTCCAAGCATGTAAGGGCGCCAAAAACAATTTGAATTCAGACATGCGTGCACACAAATGCGCACACACGCAATTACGCACGCGCATGACTGACAGCGCGCAGGTGCGCGCAGGCATTGGTAACAACGCGCACGCGTCCGTACGCGTCATTGTATGATTTTGTATGTTTTATTTAATTTCCTTTGTCAAGGGGATACATGAACTTGATGAAGATGTGATGATGAAGAAGATGACAATGATGGAGATGATGATGAGGAAGGGGGAGATGACAATGATGTTGAAGATGTTGATGATGATGATGATGATGATAATGAGACGATGGTGATGGTGATGATGATGAAAATTTTGATGATGATGATGATGATGAAGAAAATGGTGATGAAGATGACGATGACGATGGTGATAATGATGATGATGATGACGGTGATGAGGATGATGGTGACGAGGATGATGATGATGATGGTGATGATGATGATGATTCACCATCATCATCAACATCTTTAGCATCATTGTCATCTCCCCCTTCCTCATCAACATCCCCACCATCATCATCTTCTTCATCATCACCATCTTCATCATCATCATCATCATCACCATCTTCATCATCATCATCAGCATCATTGTCATCTCCCCCTTCCTCATCAACATCTCCACCATCGTCATCTTCTTCATCATCACCATCTTCATCATCATCATCATCATCATCACCATCGTCATCATCATGAATATCTTCATCTCCATCATCATCATCTTCTTCATCCTCATCACCATCATCATCTTCGTCATCATCAACACCGTCATCATCATCGTCCTTATTCCTCATCATCTTCATCATCAACGTCACCATCATCATCATGAAGATGATGATGATGATGTTGATGATGAGTACGATGATCATCAACATCATCATCGTACTCATATTCTTCATCATCATCATATTCATTGTCATCTTCATCATCCTCAGCATCATTTGCATCCTCACAATGATGATGATGATCATGTTGACGATGATGATGATGATGATGTGATGCATATTCCTCATCATCTTCGTCATCATGATCATCATCTCCAAATTAGTCATCATCATCATCGTACTCATATTCATCATCATCATCATCACGACGATGACAATAATGATGATGATGATGTGACGAATATGATGATGGTGATTGTGGTGACTAATGATGATGACGAATATGATGATGATGGTGATGATGGTGAGTAATGAAGATGATGATGACGAATATGATGATCATCATATTCGTCATTATCATCATCTTCATCATCGTACTCATATTCATCACCATCCACCATCATCATCATCATCATCATCATCCTTGTCCTCACGATGATGATGATGACGATGATGAAGTTGATGATGATGGTCATGGTGTTGATGATGTTGAAGATGATCATGATGATGAGGATGATGTGTTGCATATTCGTCATCATCTTCATCATCATCATCATCACCATCTTCATCGTCATCATCATCATCATTATCATCACTTTATACAACATTAATATATCTACTATGTATTTTATTATTTTTGATGTAATACATATGTTTCTAATTCAAAATTAAATTAATGTTTTGAAATCAAAATACACATTTGTAAATATACCCCTAAACACCTAAAAGCACTTAAATGCACTTAAGGATTATGGGTTAGAAGAGGTCCTAAAGGATTTTATGTGGGAGGGGCTCTAGGAATAACCCAACACATTTATATCTGTTGGGCAATAAATATAGTGAACATTACCCACCAAACAGTACAACGTTCAGCAGGGACGCACACGCGCCTCTAGCGCGCACGTGCCTCTTGCACGCATGCACCTATGTTGAACATAAAATTTAGAAAATCACCGTGTTCTTTCTCCCTCATTTTTTTCCTCATTCATCACGTTCTCTTCGTTGGTTTCATGCACAGTCCGACAAGCATTCACATGGTAGATTGAATTCATACACCATTTGGTGCTTCCTTCACCATTTGGATAAAATACACAACATTTGGGGCTCTATTTGGCTATTTGTATTGAATACACACCTATTGGGCTCTATTTGGATCAATTGAGTGAATACACAACAGTTGAACTCTATTTGGCACCTTGGATTGAATTCTCATGCTACTTGGACACACATGAAGTCTTCTTACATATAGTGGACACATCAAAAGAGAATTTGACATTTGAAGCAAATAGCAATCATAATCCTTGAGGTATGGTGATAATTTTATCTTGTTAAATGTAATTTAGTCTTCATTCACTTGTTTAAATGGCATCTATTTTGGTTTTTCCTCATGAATTGTATGATAGATCTATTTTAGGCTTCTTAATCTTCAACATAGACAATAAAAACATCTTACCAAAAAAAAACTACAACATGCACCAAGCAATGCTTTCAACCTTTCATGAAGATAATAAAAAAAAATTACTTGCATCACCACCAATAACATTTCATAATCACATTCCTCCATCTAGTAGACAAACATTTGTTGAATTCCTCATGGTTTCACTACAACAACTCACAGAAACACCTAAACAATTGAAAACTCTTAGTATTTTGGGGCTATTTTCCCTCATCCATACCATGAAAATGAAGTGAGTATGAGCTTTTAAAATTATATGAAAACATTCTCACTAGATGTTGTTGTACATAATCAATTGCTGCATCAAGCTTTAATAATCATGCACATCGAGTTTTAATATCTTGTTTGTTGTTCATTCTTGAAGGGGTGATATTTTTGTTTTTCCAAAAAACGCATTGAATATGGGCAACAGACGTAATAATAAAAGAAAGTCTAGAAGGACATTGCTACCCCCTGAAAAGGCCCATGAGATAAGAGAAAATGCCAGGTTGTACATGCAAAACCGTAGAAGACAGAATGTTAGTGCCTTAGATCCATCAACAAGCAATGACGAAGTGGTTGAAGTCAATCAAATCTTGCTTGATGTCGAGTATGAAGGGATGGATGTTGAACAAGTTCTTAATTGGCAAGCTCCCCAAGAAGAGCACGCACATGGTGAACACACTCCCTTGCAGGACCAATTTGTGAACGAAGGTCCACAACAAACCGTTGACGAGACTCGTACTTCCTTGCCGACTCCCTTGCCTCAACTATCAACCGGACGACAAAGAACTCCCAGACGTATTCATGTGGATGAAAGTTCATTTTCAGGACTTGAAGGTAAGATGCCCAAACGCACTATTGATTTCCATTGTAGCAAGATAGTGAAAGATTTTTTTGAATCCAAAACCGATGCAACAAAATGTCAATTGTTTCTTGCTTTGTTAAAATCACATTGTCTAGCTCATGTTAGGAGAATTTTGGGCATAAAGGTAGTTAGAAGTTCAGAGGCCAACAATCATGTTGTTAGAAATCTACATTCTGCATTTAATTTGATTGGAAAAACTTCTCGTACAAAAGATTTTAATGCGGCCCGTCGTGTACTGTTAGAATCGATTGTAGACAAATCCACACGGCAACGTCGCCTACTATCACACACATGTAAAATATTTAAAGTAGATAGAAAGACTCTTCGAAATTATTCTACCATTAGAGAAAAACTTGACACCCCAGGCCAAAAAGATTGTTGGGCCTTTGTTGGTAGGTTACCTCGTTCAGACATGAAGCTCATTGATGTTGTTAAATAACTAGTGTAAAAGTTTTGGCATGATAACACTAGACCGTCATCAAATCAAATAGATTTTTTAAAGTTGAGAAAAGGTGTTAGGGGGGGTGAACCCCATGTCAAGCACTTCCTTGACACGACACAAACAGAACTCTATGAGAGGTTCAAGAATGAGCACACACAATTGAACTTGGGCCAAAGGTCCTTTGAAAAATGCAAGCCGTGGTATGTTAGAATTTGCATTGATCGTAATACATGTTGTAGATACCATGTAGAATTTGAATACTATTATAATACATATAGACATATATTTTGTGGTTTGCATACTAACATTGTGCAAGATTTCCCATCATTACAACCACCGAATGCATCCAAAGAATTTATACATGGCATAATGTGTCCAAGACTTGAAGGAAACAAATATTATAAAATATCATGTTTATATGGGACGTGTTCCAGTTGCAGTGGATTTGCATTATTGAGCCCCTGCATCCACGTAACCGCGGAGCACGAATTTGGGAAGATGTCAGTAGAAATGCAGAACTTCCGGTACATAACATATTAGGTAGATAGTTCGAAGGAAAGCAAAAAAATTGCATTGGTGAAGTCACAGGTAATCTAAGTTTCCATACTTTCATACTGTACATGTTGAATTTGTACATATATATTCAGATTGAAAATGTCACACTGTATTAATGCCCTTGGTTTTGTAGCACCAGGTACAAATTTGCAAATTCATGAAGGAATTTTACCAAAAGACTGAGCATTATGTACAGCACGTCCATGTAGCACGATGGTAGGATGAATAGTACACACAGTGCAGGGACACCTTTCCCAAGGGAACAATATTTTCGGTTGTGGACTTTGGGGAAAACTACACCCTACAGCCACAAAATGAGATTCAAAGTCAATACTACCATTCAGACCAAGTTAGCATAATGGTCCATATCATGTACATGCATGCGCCAGGGAGCAGCAATGACATGAGGATAATATTGAAAGAGATCAACTTCTACATCAGTGACGACAGGCGCCACGCCCTGCATTATGTGCAGCATTGCTTCAAAATTTTCTATGATCAGCTGAAAGAGAGAGGTATACAGATGGATCAGCATTGGATATGGTCAGATGGTTGTGCAGGCCAGTTCAAAAATGCATGTGTTTTCCAGTGGTTGAGTATTTTGCACAAGACTTATGATGTGCTGCATGTATGGAACTATTTTGAGACCGGTCATGGAAAGGGAGAGCACAACGGGGCTGGAGCATGTCTCAAAACTGCCCTACGAAGGGAGGAGATGAGGTGCGTGGGAGGCCCTCATATTCGGAATGTCGAATCCACAGTTCGATGGTGCAAAGAAAAAATGTCAGATCGAACCACGGAGCAACACATACCAACAGGTAGAGGACATGTTGTCAGAAATTTTCGGAATGTAGTCGATATAGATCGATCGCGTTCTTATAGTTGTATTACTGTGCAAGGCACTCGTGGATTTCATTCGGTTCGAAGCTTAAACAAACCCTTATTTGGAATATGGATGCGAAAACTTGCTTTCTTTTGTGGGTCTTGCAATAGTTGTGAGTGGGATGAGTGCGAAACAATGGATTGGGTTGAGGAATGGGATCATGTATCACTTGCAGTGGACCCACGTGCAGTTGTTGAAACAATCCAGTTAGAGGAAGGCCACTCCTCTATTTCAAATGAATATGATCATATATCTGATCTTGTATAGCCATGTAAACATTTTTGCATGCATATCCTGGTTACCTCCTTGTTTCTGTAATTATCCAAGTTATCAAACCACTACTTGTTGGAATATGACCTTAAAATGCATTTTTGCAGGACACATTTACACAGTTGTCGCCCCGACAGATAGTGCAATTGGGACGAATTATTGGTTGGCACGATGCATCCAGGGGAAGCAAACCCTCCTCGCACCATTAACGGATAGTGAAGGCATTACCTTTCCAACTAGATCGATGGTTGTTCAGGGGGAATATCTTACAGTGGATGGAAAGGGACCAAAAAGCAATGGCTACACATACATGGATTATAGACCAGGGTCGCGGGTGTACCACTTTATGCACTTGATCGTTGGAACAAACATCCAACTACAGACAATGTCAACGAAGTCATCAAACAAGGTACGTTACTTACTACCTCATGCAGAGTATGAGAGGTTGTTTGAGACAATAAAAAACCAAGAGGATCCAGAATGCCTAATTGACTGAGGTACCTAGTATAGCCATGTGATTGTTTATTGAGGCATGATTAATGTTATTCATGTTAGATAGTTTATTTGATATCGTTATCTTATATCGTTTATTTGATGTTTGAGTTATGAGTAAGTTATGATTTATAGCCATGTAATTGTTTATTCATGCATGATTAACCCTAGAAGCACTAATATAACCCTACAAACATAATCTAGCCCTAGAAATCCTAGAAAGCTAAACTAACCCTAGAAACACTAATCTAACCCTCATAAACTAATCTATAATCCTAGAAACCTAATCTAGCCCTATTGACCTAATCTAGCCCTAGAATCCGTGAACCACCACACGTACCCTCAATGCTTGAGTTTTTGGAGGTTGACCTCCCACACCACATGTCCTCTTCAAATTTTTTTGTTCTCTTGGTTTTATGCCCACCCAAACTTCATCATCATCATCATCAACATCATCATCATCTTCTTCATCATCATCATCATCTTCTTCTTCTTCGTCATCTTCTTCGCCATCATCATCTTCTTCATCATCATCATCATCATCTTCATCACCCTCACCACCATCATCAACGTCTTCATCATCATCACCATCTTCATCATCATTGTCATCTCTAGGTTCCTCATCAAAATCTCCATCATCATCATCATCTTCATCACCGCTATCATCATCATCTTCATCACCATCACCATTATCATCAACGTCTTCATCATCATCACCATCTCCATCATCATTGTCATCTCTAGGTTCCTCATCAACATCTCCATCATCATCATCTTCTTCATCATGATCATGATCATCTTCATCACCATCACCATTATCATCAAAATCTTCATCATCATCACCATATTCATCATCATGGTCATCTCTAGGTCCCTCATCACCATCTGCATCATCATCACCATCTTCATCATCATCATCATCATCATCTTCATCACCATCACCATCATCATCAATGCCTTCATCATCATCACCATCTTCACCATCATGGTCATCTCTAGGTCCCTCATCAACATCTCCATCATCATCATCTTCATCACCATCACCATCACCATCATCATCAACGTATTCATCATCATCACCATAAGTGCCCGGTGGATGATTTTCCAAAGTTGACCCCCGTGTGCAAAAATTGCACACTCCCTCACGGAGCAAAACCATAGTTTCCAAGATGGACCTACAAGGTAACACCTGGGCCACAGTACGGGAGGAGAGAGGCACCCTTGGCACTATCCCGGCGTCCTGAATCCAACGGAGTCAACGGTTCATCGATCGGAGCCACGATCGTCATTCTATGGCTCGTTCTGTCTCGCATCCAAAAGACCTTCAAGGACACCTGTTGGATACCTGGCGGGGGCATAGAACTCCAACCGTGCAGCAAAACCGGTTTTCGGAGAGTCTTGCATGTGTGTCCAGGGATGCCCCGGCTGGGAAAGCTAGCCAGAAGTGCCCGGTGGATGATTTTCCAAAGTTGACCCCCGTGTGCAAAAATTGCACACTCCCTCACTAAGCAAAACCCTAGTTTCCAAGATAGACCTACAAGGTGACACCCGAGCCACGGGATGGGAGGAGAGGGGCGCCCTTGGAACTATCCCGGTGTCCTGAATCCAACGGAGTCGACGGTTCGTCAATCGGAGCCACAGTCGTCATTCTATGGCTCATTCCATTTGGCATCCAAAAGGCCTTCGGGGACACTTGCTGGATACCTGGCGGGGGCATAGAACTCCAACCGTGAAGCAAAATCAGTTTTCGAGGAGTCTTGCAAATGTGTCTAGGGATGTCCCAGCTAGGAAAGCTAGCCAGAAGTTCTCGGTGGATGATTTTCCAAAGTTGACCCCCATGTGCAAAAATTGCACACTCCCTCACTGAGCAAAACCCTAGTTTCCAAGATGGACCTACAAGGTGACACCTAGGACATGGTACGGGATGAGAGGGGCTCCCCTGGCACTATCCCGCATCCTAAATCCAATGGATTCGACGGTTCGTCGATCGAAGCCACGGTCATCATTCTATGGCTCGTTTCGTCTCGCATCCAAAAGGCCTTCAAGGACACCTGTTGGATACTTAGCGGGGGCATAGAATGACAACCATGCAGCAAAACCGGTTTCTGGGGAGTCTTGCACGTGTGTCTAGGGATGTCCCCACTGGGAAAGCTATCCATAAGTTCCCGGTGGATGATTTTCCAAAGTTGACCCCCGTGTGCAAAAATTGCACACTCCCTCACTGAGCAAAACCCTAGTTTCCAAGATGGACCTACAAGGTGACATCTGGGCCACGAGATGGGAGGAGAGGGGTACCCCTTTCCTATCCTGGTGTCTTGAATCCAACGGAGTCGACGATTCGTCGATCGGAAGCCACAGTCGTCATTCTATGGCTCGTTTTATACCCCTACGTCCAGAGAAGCTTGAAGCTGTAAAGCAACAACTCTCTAGTATTCATCCTGAGGCTCTTTTGCTGATGTCTAAGATAAAGAAGCTCTCAGTTCGTGAGCTGAAACATATCGATCTTAACAGGATTTATACAATCTCTGTTTTACGAGAAACAAACCTGAGAACTTCTCGTAGCAATGACAATGAATCCTTCATTTTGCATTTGTTAGCAGAAGAAGATCAATTTTGGACAAAACAATGTAGTTATTACGTGTGGACGCAATGGTTTCCCATGGAAAACGATTTTAGGGTTGATAAGAGGAAAGATGCTGGGAAATGGGCTATTGCATTATCTTTTTCGATGGGCGAGTGACTTACAACAGGAAATATGGCGGTTGTAGGTATCTATGCTTTTCTTCCAACGAAAATTGTAACAGGATTTCCACTTATAATACAGGAAGATTTTTTACTAGTTTCGTCAAGAGAAAGTATCACTTGCAATAACAAGTGGAACCAAGGAATCCTTCGTTGTGTTCCATTAGCCTTTTGTTCAACATTTCTTGCTCTGATAAGTTGTAATTCACCTCTATCATTGAAAACTTGGGGCTATAGGTACCTTCCCTTTCATATTCCTCGCTATCCACATCTAACACAAGCTAGCGATGCCATTCAGACCCAATTGAAAGCCGAGGAAGTGGTTTTATGTGACGTCAGCTTTGGGAATAAACGTTTATGTAAACGAACAGAAGCTCAGACAATACTCCCTGATTTTAAACACATTCTGGAGAAAACAAGAGGACAAGTTCATCAAAGCATCTTCATTCATCTATATTCTCGTAATGTACACATAGTCCATCCTTATCTTGATAAACAAGAGTTTTACAATAGCTTGAATTCTTTGGGCGTGGTTATCTCCCTGTATTCGGTTGTCTGATTGGTTGACAAGCTTGCCTAAAAATCTGAGCGTTGAACTTCTTTGTTTTATTGCTGAAAATTGGAAGGGATTATTAAAGTCACCTGCAAAACGCTCATTTGTTGAAATATGTAAGTTCTTCCAACAACATAGATTTGGCTAGTGTATCAAATGTTCTCGTCCACACCAGAATTTATCTTTCGTCAAAGGAGTCGCACATATTGTGGCTGACCAAATGGTCTGGGGAGCTTGGAAGTCCCGCCAAATATTATTCCATGCCTGAATCTACCCAGAAGGCAATTATAGATTTATGTAATGTCCCCATTCCAATAATTTCATAGTAAGACAATCCCATCAATCCTACTAGTTTCCTAGGTTGGATGGGCACATGTGGAATGGTAATAAGGAAGCAAATAAATGATGTTTAGACATTAGAAGGGTTCAAGTATTTAATAAATATAGTGAATAAAGAAATTCAAGAGAAATCATAGGTGACAAATGGTTTTGGAGACATATGGAGGATGTGGGACCCACACTAGCTTGATTTTTCATAATACATGGTATCTCTCTTTTGCAAATTCGAATTAATGGGAATGTGAACACTCTTGAGTGAGTTGGTAAGTCATAACACATGTCATTGAGCATATTAGGTCGAATTGGGAAGGATTGGTAACCTCCATGGAAGATAAAGAGTCAAAGCGGAAGTTTGTGGACACTTGGGCTAGATTCCCTAGCCCCTATGACACCAATGATGGAGCATCTATGAAAACTATGACAAATTGCAGACCTGACCTCTGACATCTGACCACTATGACATGTCAGCCCCAAAAATAGGCTCAAGGAAGTCGAATTTGGGATTTGGAGAAGCCAAAGAGAATCAAAATCGAATTTGGGAGAAGATGGAAGGTTGGAACTAGGAGACAAGTGGCAAATGTGGAATAATTCCTAAATGGAAATCTATTGAATCTATTGAGAGGATTTCGACCCTTAGAAGGCTAATGTTGGTTATAAAATGTAGAAATGAAGTATGAGAATGGCTTTTGATGATTTGAGAAAAATTGCATTTGTGAAGAGAGAGCTAGTGGATGACTAGTTTCTTGCCTTAGCCAATTTCGAGGGTGAAAGATTCCCATCCAAGTTGGTGTTTAGAGAGGCCACTCAGGTCTTTCATGGTGCTTTAATGGAGTTTGTATTTGCAGGTAGCAGCTACAGGAAGTTTCATGGTTGGGTTTAGTGCAGCACTTTCTCTCCACCATTTCCAGTTTTGAAGGCATATTCATGCTCCTTGAGGGAGGGCGTTTTTGGTGAGCACTTGTGCTTCTTGAGAGAGATTATCATTATATATTTATGATTGTAATAGCTTCATATCCTCTGTTATTCATATTCAGAAATTCTCAGGTCGAAATACCCACTGGTTGTATGCAAAACTATTGATTAATGAGCAAACAATGTCCATTTCCCCAATGCATTGATGTATGACACTATAATGTTGATTATTTCGAATGGATGGATGATTCTCTGATATATTTGTGATAAATATAATGCCATGGATGTCTTCTACAAGTTTCATGTACTGTACTTGAGCATTTGAAGCATTTTTACTCAATTTAGTTGTATTGGGAGATGAAATAGTGCCATTTCCCCAAGGGTCGAATTGGGGGTTTTTGCTGTTGAATGTGAGAGAGTTAGAACAGTAGTAAAAATCAATTAATGGTGCATATGAGACCTCAATAACATACTTAACACATTATATACCTCTGTTCATAAATTTGTGGGATTTTGGAGGCATTTGGAAGGCCATTTTCAGTGTTACCCCGGGGGGGATTTGATGCACAAATTACTAGTCAAAATTACCTATATTGATCAGAATACAAATCAAGTTTGCAGCAGTATTTGGAGGTCCATAAAACATCCCTAAACCTGATATTCAAGTCTAAATACCATTAATACACTCATACAGAAGATTTGGGAGCATTTGGGATGATTTGGAGGTCAAAACAGTTAAACTAGTCAAAGGTCGAAATTGGGGAAAAAGTTGAAAAATTGGCATTTTAATAAAATTTGAAAAAGGGATATTACAATTTAGATCCTCGAGAAGGTGAGAAACTGTATGAGTGGTTGAATCAGTATCCTAAAATTATAGAGCTTTCTATCTCAAAGTTTGTTGAGCGGCTCCTGGATGTAGTATCAGACTCAACAGACAGTAAACTTGTTATCACCACTGCACATTTTTTGCACTATTCATCTGCAAATAACTATGTCTGGCCTGAAGAGCTTACCAGTCTTTGCAAGAATATTCCCCTAGTTGATGAAGGTGGCAAAATCATTAGGGTACAAGGCTCTCTGAAGTTTCTCCAGCCTGCATCCACGAGTAATTGGGCCAAGGTGTCCCTAAATGGCCCCGGGGTGCCCGACTAGACTGCCCGTAGCACCCGAACCGTGGCTCCGTCCGTGAATCAGTCAATTTCGGTGTGTCTGGGACGTCGATTTTCAGCTAGGAGCCCCCTCACAGCGTCCCTCGAAGTCCCAAAAGTGGTGTCAATGGGCCATCTCCAGAGCTAGCGTTTTACTCAATGAGGTCCATTCCAAATTCGCTCAATGGGGCCATTTCTCATCCGAAGGCCCCCCGGGCATGCGTGGCCACTGTGGATAGGTCCACAATGGCCACGTGGACCTGTGGGAGGTGACGGAATCCAATTCCGCTCGCCATTTTGGGTTCCGTGGCCCCGGAACAAATCCTCCAAGTGTCCCTAAATGGCCCCGGGGTGCCCGACTAGAATGCTCATAGCACCCAAGCCGTGGCTCCGTCTGTGAATCCGTCGATTCCGGTGGGTCCGAGATGTTGGATTTCAGCTAGGGCCCCCCCCACAGCGTCCCTCGAAGTCCCGGAAGCGGTTCCAATAAGCCATCTCTGGATCTAGGGTTTTGCTCAGTGAAGGCCATTCCAAATTCGCTTAAGGGGGGCATTTCTTGCCCGAAGGCCCTGGGCGTGCATGGCCACTGTGGATAGGTCCAAAATGGCCACGTGGACCTATGGGAGGCGACGAAATCCAAGTCCGCTCACCGCTTTGGGTTCCTCGGCCTTAGGGCAAATCCTCCAAGTGTCCCTGAATGGCCCTGGGGTGCCCGACCAGAATGCCCGCAACACCCGAACCGTGGCTCGATTAGTGAATCCATCGATTCTGGTGGGTCCAGGATGTCAGGTTTCAACTAGGGGACCCCCCCACAGCGTCCCTCAAAGACCTAGAAGTGGTGCCAATGGGCCATCTCCGGAGCTAGGGTTTTGCCCAGTGAGGGCCATTCCAAATACGCTCAAGGGCCACGGAACCCAAACTGGCGAGCAAAATTGGATTTCGTGGCCTCCCACAGGTCCACGTGGCCATTGTGGACTTGTCCACAGTGGCCACGCACGCTCGGGGCCTCCGAACGAGAAACGGCCCCCTTGAGCGAATTTGGAATGGCCCTCACTGAGCAAAACCCTAGCTACGGAGATGGCCCAGTGGCATGGCTTCCGAGACTTCCAGAGACGCTGTGGGGGGGCCTAATTGAAACCCGGCATCCTGGACCCACCGGAATCGACGGATTTGCGGACGGAACCACGGTTCTGGTTCTACGGGCATTCTAGTCGGGCACCCCAGGGCCATTCAGGGACACCTTGGCCCAATTACTCGTGGATGCAGGCTGGAGAAACTTCAGAGAGCCTCGTACCCTAATGATTTTGCCACCTTCATCTACTAGGGGAATATTCTTGCAAAGACTGGTAAGCTCTTCGGGCAGACGTAGTTATTTGCAGATGAATAGTGCAAAAAATGTGCAGTGGTGATAACAAGTTTACTGTTTGTTGAGTCTAATACTGCATCTAGGAGCCGCTCAGCAAACTTTGAGATAGAAAGCTCTGTAATTTTAGGATACTGATTCAACCACTCATACAGTTTCTCACCTTCTCGAGGATCTAAATCTTTAATTGCCTTCTGGGTAGATTAAAGCATTCTTGAGGATCTAAAATTATAATTGCCTTCTGCGTAGATTTAGGCATGGAATAATATTTGGCAGCACTTCCAAGCTCCCCAGACCATTTGGTCAGCCACAATATGTGCAACTCCTTTGATGAAAGATAAATTCTGGTGTGGACGGCAGCATTTGATACACTAGCCAAATCTATGTTGTTGGAAGAACTTACATATTTCAACAAAGGAGAGTTTTGCAGGTGACTTTAATAATCCCTTCCAATTTTCAGCAATAAAACAAAGAAGTTCAACCCTCAGATTTTCAGGCAAGCTTGTCAACTAATCAGACAACCGAATACAGGGAGATAACCATGCCGAAAGAATTCAAGCTATTGTAAAACTCTTGTTTATCAAGATAATGATGGACTATGTGTACATTACGAGAATATAGATGAATGAAGACGCTTTGATGAACTTGTCCTCTTGCTTTCTCCAGAATGCGTTTAAAATCAAGGAGTATTGTCCGAGCTTCTGTTGGTTTACATAAAAATTTATTCCCGAAGCTGATGTCACATAAAACCACTTCCTCAGCTTTCAATTGGGTCTGAATGGCATCGCTAGCTTGTGTTAGCTGTGGATAACGAGGAATTTGAAAGGGAAGGTACCTATAGCCCCAAGTTTTCGATGATAGAGGTGAATTACCACTTATCAAAGCAAGAAATGCTGAACAAAAGGCTAATGGAACACAATGAAGGATTCCCTGGTTCCACTTGTTATTGAAAGTAATACATTCTCTTGACGAAACCAGTAAAAAATCTGCCTGTATTATAAATGGAAATCCTGTTACAATTTTCATCGAAAGAAAAGCATAGATACCAACAGCCACCATATTTCCTACTATAAGTCGCTTGCCCATCGGAAAAGCTAATGTAATAACCCATTTCCCAGCATCTTTCCTCTGCTCAACCCTAACCTCATTTTCCACGGGAAACCGCTGCCTCCACACATAATAACTACATTGTTTTGTCCAAAATTGATTTTCTTCTGCTAACAAATGCAAAATGAAGGATTCATTGCTACAAGAAGTTCTCAGGTCTGTTTCTCGTAAAGCAAAGATTGTATAAACCCTATTAAGATCAATATGTTCCAACTCATGAACTGAGAGATTCTTTATCTTAGACATCAACAAAAGAGCCTCAGGATGAATACTAGAGAGCTGTTGCTTTACAGCTTCAACCTTCTCGGGACGTAGGGGTATAAAACGAGCCATAGAATGGCGACCGTGGCTCCGATCGACGAACCGTCGACTCCGTTGGATTCAGGACGCCGAGATAGTGCAAGGGGTGCCCCTCTCCTCCCGTCCTGTGGCCCGGGTGTCACTTTGTAGGTCCATCTTGGAAACTAGGGTTTTGCTCAGTGAGGGAGTGTGCAATTTTTGCACACGGGGGTCAACTTTGGAAAATCATCCACCGGGCACTTATGGCTAGCTTTCCCAGCAGGGAAATCCCTAAACACACGTGCAAGACTACCTGGAAACCGGTTTTGCTGCACGATTGTCATTCTATGCCCTCGCTAGGTATCCAGCAGGTGTCCCGAAGGCCTTTTGGATGTGAGACGGAACGATCCATAGAATGATGACCGTGGATCCGATCGAGGAACCGTCAACTCCGTTGGATTCAGGAGGTCGGGATAGTGCCAAGGGTGCCCATCGCCTCCCGTACCATGGCCCAGGTGTCACCTTGTAGGTCCATCTTGGAAACTAGGGTTTTGCTCAGTGAGGGAGTGTGCAATTTTTGCACATGGGGGTCAACTTTGGAAAATCATCCACCGGGCACTTCTGGCTAGCTTTCCCAACCGGGACATCCCTAGACACACGTGCAAGACTCCCCAAAAAACCGTTTTTGCTGTACGGTTGAAGTTCTATGCCCCCGCCAGGTATCCAGCAGGTGTCCCCGAAGGCCTTTTGGATGCGAGACAGAACGAGCCATAGAATGACGACCGTGGCTCCGATCGACGAACCGTCGACTCCGTTGGATTTAGGACGCCCGGATAGTGCCAGGGGCGCCCCTCTCCTCCCGTCCCATGTCCTGGGTGTCACCTTGTAGGTCCATCTTGGAAACTAGGGTTTTTCTCAATGAGGGAGTGTGCAATTTTTTCACACGGGGGTCAACTTTGGAAAATCATCCACCGGTCACTTCTGGCTAGCTTTCCCAGTGGGGACATCCCTAGACACACATGCAAGACTCCCCAGAAACTGGTTTTCCTGCACGGTTGGAGTTCTATGCCCCCGCCAAGTATCTAGCAGGTGTCCCTAAAGGCCTTTTGGATGCGAGACAAAACAAGCCATAGAATGACGACTGTGGCTCCGATCAACGAACCATCGAATCCGTTGGATTCAGGACGTCGGGATAGTGCTAGGGGTGCCCCTCTCCTCCCATACCATGGCCCGGGTGTCACCTTGTAGGTCCATCTTGGAAACTAGGGTTTTGCTCAGTGAGGGAGTGTGCAATTTTTGCACGCGGGGGTCAACTTTGGAAAATCATCCACCGGGCACTTATGGCTAGCTTTCCCGGCTGGGACATCCCTAGACACATGTGCAAGACTCCCCGAAAACTGGTTTTGCTGCACGTTGGAGTTCTATGCCCCCACTAGGTATCCAGCAAGTGTCCTTGAAGGATTTTTGGATGCGAGACGGAATGAGCCATAGAATGACGACCGTGGCTCCGATCGACGAACCGTTGACTCCATTGGATTCAAGATGTCGGGATAGTGCCAGGGGTGCCCCTATCCTCCCTTCACGTGGCCCGGGTGTCACCTTGTAGGTCCATCTTGGAAACTAGGGTTTTGCTCAGTGAGGGAGTGTGCAATTTTTGCACACGGGGGTCAACTTTGGAAAATCATCCACTGGGCACTTGTGGCTAGCTTTCCCAGCTGGGACATCCCTATACACATGTGCAAGACTCATCGAAAATCGGTTTTGCTGCACGGTTGGAGTTCTATGCCCCTTCCAGGTGTCCATCAGGTGTCCCTGAAGGCCTTTTGGATGCGAGACGGAACGAGCCATAGAATGACGACCGTGGCTCTGATCGACGAACTGTTGACTCCGTTGGATACAGGACGCCGGGATAGTGCTAGGAGCGCCCCTCTCCTCTTGTACCGTGGCCCGAGTGTCACCTTGTAGGTCCATCTTGGAAACTAGGGTTTTTCTCAGTGAGGGAGTGTCCAATTTTTGTACATTGGGGTCAGATTTGCAAAATCGACCACCGGGCACTTCTGGCTAACATGATGATGATGAAGGAAATTAGCGTTATAGAAGGAAATTGAATTAGGGTTAGAGTTAGAGTTAATGATGATGATGAAGATGGTGATGATGATGAAGACGTTGATGATGATGGTGATGGCGATGAAGAGGAAGATGATGATAGTGATGATTATGAAGACGTTGATGATGATGGTGATGGTGGTGGTGATGATGCAGAAGATGGTTTAGTGCTAGGGTTTGGGTGAGGGTTAGGGTTAGAGTTATAGAAGTAAATTGAATTAGGGTTAGAGTTAGAGTTAATGATGATGATAATGATGATGATAATGATGGTGATGATGATGAAGAGGTTGATGATGATGGTGATGGTGGTGGTGATGATGCAGAAGATGGTTTAGTGCTAGGGTTTGGGTGAGGGTTAGGGTTAGAGTTATAGAGAGAAATTGAATTAGGGTTAGAGTTAGAGTTGATGATGATGATGATGGTGATGATGATGGTAATGATGATGAAGAGGTTGATGGTGGTGGTGATGAGGCAGAAGATGGTTTAGTGCTAGGGTTTGGGTGAGGGTTAGGGTTAGAGTTATAGAAGGAAATTGAATTAGGGTTGGTGTTAGAGTTAATGATGATGATGAAGATGGCGATGATGATGAATACATTGATGATGATCGTGATGGCGATGATGATGATGATGGTGATGATGATGAAGAGGTTGATGACGATGGTGATGGTGGTGGTGATGGTGGTGGTGATGATGCGGAAGATGGTTTAGTTCTAGGGTTTGGGTGAGGGTTAGGGTTAGAGTTATAAAAGGAAATTGAATTAGGGTTAGAGTTAGAGTTAATGATGATGATGAAGATGGTGATGATGATGAAGACATTGATGATGATGGTGATGGCGATGAAGAGGAAGATGATGATGGTGATGATGATGAAGACATTGATGAAATACAAATGTCCAGAACCCAAACAAGTGGAAATACAATGAAGAAGAATAAGAAACCTATACTTGAGTAAAGAAGACACTAGAGATGGTGGGAGGTAGTAAACAAGGAAATTTTAGTGATGAAGACCAAGATAATATAGGGTACAATGAGGACACCAACCCAATAGATGCAATGAAGATGGAAGGGGTGAAAAATGGGAAGAAAGAGGTCAGGAAAACAAGGCAAAAAATGCAACAAGGGAAGCAATACTCAAAGGAAGAAAGTTCAAGCAAGGCCATCAACCCACCAATACTAAAGTAAGTTACAAAAATTAGTTAAAATTAATCATTTAACTTAGAACTAAGTTCAACCTACAAAAGGAGTAGAGTTAGTAAGCATAGAACAACAGTCACAACTACTAATAGGTTATACCAATGTTGGCTAAAAAGGAACCAAAACCAATAGAGGAACGATTGGAATTCCTTGGAAAATGAAGGAAACTATTACAAAAGATGCAGACAGAAGTAAATGAAGAACACACTAATCTCAATATTAAAATCATAGTAGAAGGAAAGGACATGAGAGATAAGACATAACAAACACATAACTATCATACAACCCATAAAAGAGGGTACTTACTACCCTTATGGTTGTCCCAATTGTATCAGACAAACCACAAGTGTTGATGGAAGCTAGTGATTATCCAATTATTCTCAAATCATAAATATTGTGAGATGAAAATATTCAAATTGGGAGAGTCGGACACCAGACGATGACCAAAAGCTATAAATATATGAAAAATGAGTTGAAGGAAAATAATAAATAGATACAAGATCTATAGAACCAATTGACCATATTGGCATCATATGAAATATAATGTTTGGTCCTTGAAATAGACATCCCCAATGGAACAAAAAAGAAGCAATCCAACTAAAGATGGAAACAACAATTAATCAAATACAGTGGAGAGAAGTTGGGAAATATGCAAGAGAAAGACAGATGCGGGAAGAAAAAATGAAAATAGAAACTATTGTAAGAAGATTAACTATATTTTAATTGGAGTTTTGCACATTTGGATGTTTCCCTCCTTGGGTGGGAGGTCGGACTCCAAAAAATCAAGCATTGAAATGAGTCATGAGTGAGGTAGGTCTAAAGAAACTTCTCTCATACCAAATGAGAGAAGTGGTAGGTAGGTCTCAAAGTGGGATTGAGAGGCTTGATGGTGATTGTAGTAGTGGGCATGGTATTGGTGAGAATGATCTCATGATAGTGGAATTAAACATTAAGATGGTGACCCTAGAGCTTGGATCCTAGCCTAGAAACACGAGAGCTTAGCCTAAAAACCCTAGTTTGTATTCTAATCACAATGAAACCCTATTATGTAGCCTAAGATCTAGCCCTAAATTATAATAGATGTAAAGATTAAATCATTTTCATTGTACATATATATTCATGTGCATACATTTGAATCCAAATCACCATACACATATATGCATAGTCTCTCATCTATATAGCAAGGGTGCATACAACTAGAAAACCATTGTACCTAGCACCGGATATCTAATTTAGAAACATAATGGTTTGAAATTGGTTGTACCATGAAGATTTTTATATGGTGGATATGCACACCTATGGCAACCTTCTCAATGGATGGAAAACCTAATATTATCATAACATTAGTAAAGCTTACTCCAACATGTAGTAATGCTTACATGTTCTAGTGTTTATGACACACTAATGGATGCATGCAACTTGATGAGGGTGTATTTGTGACTCCATTGATGTAATGCACTTGTCCTAAATGTCTTTAACAAGTATCTGAGTGTCCAATAGATGAATTATGATGTCCTAATACCCCTCTATCCCTTCCAGACAAAATTCGACAGCATTTGGGGTATTGGGGTAACAAGTTGGCGTGTTGAGGTGGTTATAGCCTAAACAATACACCGCATAACTTAGTCATTTATTGTAATGTCAACTATACATGTGTTTAAGTCAACGTGTCTACATAAAATTAGATCGCTATCACATAATGATAAATTAAGGTGAGTCCTAATTGTAAATGGTAGTGGATGTGATGGTCATCAAATCAAAGGTGGCTATATCCGTGAGTGAGAATTAATGAGATAGCTATACATCGTGCTCAAGGTTGTACTATTTGTATGGTGACAATTGATTAAGAAATGATTCCATAACTTGGTTATTAATTTGTTGCATGATCTTAAGTGGAAAAAATGGTCAAAATAAATACTAGTGACGACATTTCATTATGTAGAGTATGGACATTTTGGATCTCATTATGTAGAGCTATTAAAAATCATGTTGGATCTCATTTTAACCTTTTGACGACAATGGACATTTTCTATTTTTAAGTATTCTTTTCCTAGTACTCAAGTTCCCAATATATATCTTATGTGCCATGAGGTGTGATTTGTCCATCCATTTATTCCGTTTGTTTTTAGATTAATTCTCACACATGATTTTGTTTGCGTTAGCCTATGTTTACAATGTTTTCTTAACATAGATACCATTAGAAGATTTTACATGTGGAAAGATAAACCAAGCTGAACTATGATATCCAACTTCTCTTCTAAGATCTAGGTAAAACCCAAATTTACACATCACATCATGATACACACAACATGAGACAACCACATTAGACAACGAGATATATAAATCACATAACTGGAAATCCATGTACATCAAGGCTACAAAAATCATCCAAACATATACAATTTCTGGCAAATAGTGGAACATGGTTCCCAATGTATGTACAATGGCAACTCGTGCCCTACAAAAAATGCGACATCTCATGCTGTAGATATAAAACACATGGCAACTCATGCCGTAGATACAAAGTACATCAAAACTGGTGCACAAAAGTGCCACATCGTAGCTAATGTACATAACACGTGGTCTTTCAAGCATTGTGACCACCCCCGTCATTCCCAGGCACATCTCCAAAGTCAATCTTCCTACTCTTCGAGCTACCAGTGCCTCGAGTCTTGCTCTGTCTAGGAATAGACCGTCTCTCCGGGCTCTGGAACAAATGATATAAGACACCGTCATTTTCAAGCATTTGCAACATTTACCACATTTATAAAAACATGTAGAATTCGAATCTTAAATAAATCACCTGTGATGTGAGTGGGAAACGTTGGACAGGTGTCCTGGATCTGTGGAGCCTCTCAGCAATTCCAGCCTACAACATTTACAACAATCATTTCATTGAAAAGTAATAATTGCTTAAATTAATTTTTGTTAATGCATCAAAATATTTTCATAAATTAGCTTGATTCTCACCGTGAACACCTCCGACAATGGACATGGCTGGGCTTCTGGGCTAGCAGGTGGAGCAGATGGCCGGACAACCAACTCCGATGTAGTGATTGGGGGGGGGGGGGGGCGCAGATGTAGTGGCAACCACTGGAGATACTGATGAGGATACTGGAAGAGTAGATGCCACAATAGTGGCGGGAAGTGGGGATGATATGGTGGGAGAAGACACTGTGGTATGGGGTGGAGGAGGATCTCGTGGACGATGAAGCCCTGTCGGTTGTACGATTGAGGGTATTGAACGAAAAGGGCTAGGGGGGGGGTGTTAAGGGATGGTGCATGGGAGGGAAGTCTGGCATGGAGGGAGGAGGATGGATGAAAGGGAGGTTATGGACGAAGAGGGGAAGGTGGAAGGAAGGGTGGGCGTGGACGAATGGGGGAGGATGGATAGACATGGGGGTGTGGATAAATTGGGGAGGATGTATGGACCCGGGGGGGGCAAGTGGGGGAGGATGGATGGAGGGGGGAGTATGGCCGAAGAGGGGGGGCTGGATGGAAGGGAGGGGGTGGACGTAGGGAGGGGTCTAGATGGAATCAAGGGGGGCACTCATGGGAGAGGGTGGATAAATAGGACTAAAATGAGAAGATGCAGCTGCTGGTGGCACCTACATATACATTTGTAATATCACAATTTAGTAAACAAACAATAAATTAAACCATAGTAAGTCGTAACAAATCAAATTAAAAGCATGCTTATAACTACATATTGTACCTGTGTATATGGTGATGTGCCAATCCCTAACGAGGGTGGTTGATCACCGTAGTCACGAAACACCTGTGGACAACAAAATGCATGCATGTTATGAACATGTTAAACAAGTCATTATCTAGGCAATCAATATATTCAAAAACATTGTACGAACTATCAACATGTATGCCATAAATATAAATACTTGAGTAATATAAATGACATAAGTAATAACAATATTGTGTCAGGTACTGAAAATACCTCTGTGCGGGGTGCCGCAATTTCAGTTGCAGCTGTCATTGCTGCATCCAGGTTGGGAGATCCTACGTTCTCCCATCTTGGTGTATCAGCTCTAAATAACTGTACATTGAAATAATAGTTTAAGTCAAACAAAATTACTTTACAAGTTATCAAGTGATGATTGAAAAACACATTAAAAAAATTGCTGACCTGATCCATATAACAACCCTCGATCGGGCCAGGGAAAGTGTGCCCGCAATGGGGACAAAGATGTGGAATTTCCCTCGTCAAACTGGAATGCCCAGCATAGCTACCACTGGTCACAAGTCTATCCAGTCCCTATCGTGATGGCCCTGCACCTGGATCTCTATCAAGGTCACCCGACCTCTCCACTATAGCTGCTGCTACAAAGGAGGTGTGTCTAAGAAGTCCACGTGCAACATTCCTCATTGCCACCTCGATCTGATCAAGTTTGTGTGGCAACTGAGGTGGTTGGGGAGAGGGGTTGGGGTCGTGCCTAGGAGCTGGTGGCCCCCTCATTGGGTTCCTCCTGGAAGCAGGTCGATCTTAGGCAGAGCCACGCCCAACACCCTGGAACTCGGTTATGTCAAAATAGTTGACATGTAAACCGAGGCAAAACTCAGCCCACAGTTGGTGAAGGAAGTACTGTGGAACCTCCCTATTATTGCAAAGAGGTTTATCGTACACCATGAACCACCTCTGCATCCAATTGTCCCTCCACAGTTGGTAATGACACCAATCCATGCAGACACGTGGCTTTGTAATGTTCGGTGGTTGGTTTGTATTCGGATCGGTGAACATACTACATAATTGGGCTTTTGTAATGTTCAAATCTTTTATGGCTTCCTTGGAGATGCCTGTGGAGTAATACTCTCGCATCCTAGCTCTAAATTGAGTCATGTCGGTCAATTGCTGGTGTGCAAGGATGAGGGAGTCAATTGAGTTCTCAATTGACGTGGCAAGAGACAATCGAGATGGTTCCCCCGAGTTTCTAAGATCGTGAGTTTGCACTCGCATTTCATTTACATAATGGTTAAGGTCATCTTGTTCAAAATTTGGTTTGGGGTTTGGGTTTTGTTCGACATTTGGATTGTGTTCACGGTTTTCTTCGGCATTGGGTCCAAGGTTTGGGTTTTCTTGTGTTCCACTGGACTCGGGGTTAACATCTTGTTCACTCATTGTCTCGGTTTACAATCTGCAATTGAAAATTGGTTCATTGTTTTCAAAATTTGGGAATTATTTACAATTAAACAAACAAAAAAAATCAAAAAATTGACACAAATAATGAATAAAATGAAAAAAAAAACATGATATTTACCTCTTAATCAAAGTGTTGATGACTTTGTGGGTGTTGTTGGGTGGTTTTGGAGTCGATCTGGCCTCCTTTGGTTGTTGAATCGACGCACTCGCGGAGGAGGAGGACGCGCTTGGCCAAATTGGAAAAGTGAGGAATTGTGCTCTGTTTTTTTTTTAATAGAGGCGCGTGCGCGCCACCGTTGCGTGCACGCACCAGTCACGCGCATGCGCCAGCAGTGCGCACACGCCTTGGTTCGGTACCTAACCTAGAGGTGTGTGCACGCTGCCTTAGGTGCGTACGCGTCATTTTTTTTTCGTTAGAGCGCCCCTATTGCAACGAAAATGGGGACCATCTTCGTTTCAATAGTTTCCTCCTCTCTAGTATATATAATTCAATAGGATTCATTAACACCCTAACATGATTCATCCAAATCTCTACAAGTTCGATGTGCTCACTCATTATCATCAGCTCAACCTCCATCTCATCGACCCTATATTTCTTCATCTCCTCAAATATGTAAGCTCAACCTCCATCTCATTGACCCTATATTTCCTCATCTCTTCAAATATGTTGTAGCCTAATGGCTATTAGTACTCCCAACATATGGGTTTGGAGACCATCTCGAGAGTCGGGGAAGTACACATTAACACCCTAACATGATTCATCCAAACCTCTACAAGTTCGATGTGCTCACTCCTTATCATTATCTCAACCTTCATCTCACCGACCCTATATTTCTTCATCTCCTCAAATATGTAAGCTCAACCTCCATCCCATCGACCCTATATTTCCTCATTTCTTCAAATATGTTGTAGCCTAATGGCTATTAGTATTCCCAACATATGGGTTTGGAGACCATCTCGAGAGTTGGGGAAGTACACAATAATGTACATAGAATTTGCATATTGAGTTATATCTCTCTGGGTTTTGTGGAAATAAACTTCATAGAAAATCCACAATAGTGGGTTTTGTGAAAATAAACTTCATAGAAAATCCACTTCGAGGGCAAATAAAATAATCCTCTCAATTAATAATTTGCATCACTATTCTATTCAATATAGAGCATATATACTTTGGCCAAAAGTATACAAGATAACATTTCAACTGCATACTCCATGCCATGTGACTTGCTGACACATAGTTGTCAATCTAATCACTTCATAAACTTTGTTCTCATTTTCCTCTAATCATTTCACCATCTTAGTTTTTAATTGAGCATTCTCATCCATCAACTATTCTAAATTATGAGAATACTTTATGGAAGCTAAATAAATCTTTTTAGTTAAAAAATTGACTACCTATTGGTGCTAGTTGATAGAAATGACTCCTTGGTCTCATGCCCCAACAACTACCCTCCACTTAGTAGCCTCAACCTCATCAATATGAAGAAGTTTAATAAGCTCTTCAATTATGAGCATAAATTATGTGAATACTTTATGGAAGTAAATAAAGCTTTTTTGTTAAAATATTGACTACCTATTGTTGCTAGTTGACAGAAACTCCTTGGCCTCATGCCCCAACAATTACTTTCCACTTAGTGGCTTCAACATCATCAACATTAATATGTTTATGAAGCTCTTCAACCTCGACAATTAGTGTAAGCAATTAAATGTTCCCCTTCCTCTGTTCTTATTTTGACTATTGCATCCAAATAGGCTTTATCCACTCAAGAATATTACTTATATCCTATGCTTTCTTAATGATTGGAACCACAAACCCTTTTTATATCTTATGCTTTCTTAATGATTGATTGGAACCACAAACCTTAGTGGAATAGGAGATTCCTCAATATCAATAAATTTTGCAACCTACATTGAAGAACCCCTTTCAACAATTTTAATAATTGGAACCGCAAACCCTAGTGGAATAAGAGTTTTCTCAATATCAATAAATTTTGCAACCTACATTGAAGAACCCTCTCCAACAATCTTTAGAATTTTCATCTTCGGTTACCCAAAAGGTTGGTTCTCCCTTCATTTGCTTCTCCTTTGTGTGCGATTGAGGGGTCTCCCTTCATTTGCTTCTCCTTTGTGTGTGATTGGTGAGCGATGCAACAATATGTTGCACAGGCTCTACGATGTCCCTTGACAACTTTTTTAGGTTCATGAATTCTAGCTCCCCCAATTTTTTCGACTTGAGTGATAGAAAATTGGTCCCAAGATAGAATCATATGGTTGTTTCCTTTTATAGGGCATCGATGATGAGGAACTTGATCAACCCGTGGTTAACAAGGACATTTAATTTACATTTATGCACTTCTATAGACATCCTCTACACTAATTGCAACAAGGAAAATTGAATATTAATGAGTCTTTAATGTGGTAAGTGCTTGAGCAAAGTGAAGTGGTACACAAACACAATGTTATGTTTTCCTTTGCATGTATTGTAGCACATACTATGTGATGTAACTTCATCCCATATTGTTGATAGTGTTTCCCATTTAACACCCTTGCTTGTGTATGCAATGGTCTCTCAAGCATGCAAGAAACTTTTCTCAGCTTCATGAACCTCAGTGTTATTCTTAAACCAACACCCCTAACAAGTGATAGATAAGTCACCTTGAAGATGGACTCTCAATAACATTGACTAAAAGATCATAGACTATAGCTACAATGCCCCAAAATCGCTAAGAAAATTCCAAAGCAATGGCGTCACTATACCATTTTTTTGCATTAGGGGAATCGACAACTGGAGTTGGGCTGGTACTCGCATGACACAGCGTTGAGGGGTCCAATCTCGCTACCACTATACCCCTAAGTGCAACCACAAGGCATGAACCATGGCGCACGGCAAGATTGGGGGGATTTGAACACATGACCTACTATTCACAACCAATTTCACAACTTCCACATAACCACTTGAGCTACCCCCCATGGGCCACTAATATACCATTAAACTCTATTGAAGATTTTTTTTTTCAAAGCAATGGCACCAATATATCCTTAAAGTCTATTGAATAATGTTTTTATCAAAGCAATGACATCAGTATACTCTTAAAGCTTACTAAAGAATGTCATCCAACCTTCTCTCTCAAAAATATGTAGCACTACAAGATTCTTGTGGACTAAGTCCATCTTCGCAAGGTCGCATCTATTGAGTCCTCCACCCATATTGTTGGCAAATTATGTTTCTATAGTTCTTTGGAAAATCAAATATACAAATTGACGTTTCATCTTATCCCCTTTAAAACACATAATGAGTGTGCATGATTTATTTTTTATCTAATATCTTCATCAAAATTTCATTTATAATACTAATTTTACGAAAACATTAAAAAAACAAAATAGAAAAAAAAACAAATAATACTAATTTTACGAAAACATTAAAAAAACAAAATAGAAAAAAAAACAAAAACAAAATAGAAAAAATAAAATTTTACATCAATTTAGTTCCATTCTTTATACACCATGTAGCAAGAAGATTAAAGATGGATAGAAAAGGTTTTGGGTCGAGGGATATGACCATCTACTTATTTGACGATTTCCATCATTTCCTCATGCGACCTTAGAACATCTTTGTAATTTTTCATTAAACTTCTCATTAAACTTCTTTTAGACATTTTGGAAGGTGAAAAGTAAAATGAGCTCCTTTTTAATTGTCCATCATATAGACGAGCATTAGACTCTAGCCTAATGTTTCCATTTGCCCACTTTACATCGAGTTTATAATTTCCCATTAGCCAAACCTTTTTCAATCGCAATTTTCATCCTGACATATAATTCAATTGCGTACCGCTGTTTTAAAATTAATCACATAAATGTTCTACTGTTGTTTTAAAACTAACAAAGAGGGCTTAAAATTAATCACATAAATGTTCTACTGTTGTTTTAAAACTAACAAAGAGGGCTGCATAGCAGCAAGTCTCTGCCTTTAAACTTGAGAAATAATTACAAGAAAAAAAAGTTTAAAGAAATAATTACAAGAGAAAAAACATACTTGAGATATAGTTACAAGTCCCTGCTTTTAAACTATAGTAGCAAGATTCAAGTACGAATTCGAATACGATACAGAAAAAAATACCTAACAAAAAAATCAAGTACCACTAAAACTAAAATACGAGAGTAGACATCTTATAAATACCAAAAAACATGCAATTTTAATTTTAAAAAAGAAGATTATATATAATCATTCCAAATTTTAATATCACATCCATTATTCATTGAAAACTTTAAAAATTAAAATTAAATCTACACAAATCTAATTTTATATAAAATGACTTTACAAAAATGAGAATAAAGAAACTACATAAATTTACTTTTTGATAAATAATAAATACTAAAAAATAAAATTAAAATAACAATTACATATAAAATAAAACTTATTAAAAACTACATGTAATAGTAATAACGCAATAGTAATAAGGCACATTATTTTTTGTTCAAATGATGGTAAATTCTTATTTTCTTTGATTCATAATTATTCTTTTGTTTGAGGAATGGTAAATTTATAAGAATTTGAAAATGTATTTTAAATTTTTTTCTTAAATATTTTTTTTATTAGTCTATCATGCTTTGGAGTTTTATATTTTATTGTATCAATATAAATTCTATTTGAATTCAGCTTTATCAAAATTCGGTAAATAAATGGTTGATTGTACCGAACCCGTATCATCTCGAATGTTGACCGTATTTTTAACTTGATTCGAATTTCCATACAACAATTGCCAATACGGCCGTATTTTGCTCCTATGCTTTAAACTTGAAAAATAATTACAAGAAAAAAACATACTTGAGATACAAGAGAAAAACATAGATACAATTAGAGCCAGTCCAGCTGGCCAAAGGCTTAACTGTGATCGGTTGTAGCCAGATCTACATTGAACTGAAAATTGATAACTCGGTAAAACTTACCAGCAGTGAAACTATGTTGGAATAAGACTTGCAAATAGTGAAACTACGTTGGAATAAGACTCTAGAGTACTGCAGTAGGTGCAGTGAGATGTTCTAATAAAATCTCTCTCTCTCTAGAAAAGTCAAGTATTTCAACAATGAGGCAAGTATGGAAACTCATGCCAATTATTCTAATGTTTCATTGATATCCATTTATGTGACAGCAACTCGAATTTATAAGCACATGAATTTACAAGATAATTTTTTCCAAAAGTGAACTTCTCGTGAGCATATTCAGTATGATGTCAATAGTTATGTCATGAGTCAGGTCACGGGTTTTGTAAAAGGTGGTTAGTTAGCTTTGTCTGTAGTAGACTATTATACGCCTAATGGGCATGCCAATAATGCTTAGGGATACATAAGAGTAGTTTGGTAAAAAAAAAATTAATGTTTTATTTTTTGGTTCACTCTCCCTTTGTCCATGTCCTTTGGATCAAATTGTTTAAAAAATGCTATCATCAACATCATTCAATTCAATTACAAATAGTCCATTTGATTGCTAAAATCAATTGGTTTAAATGTAATTATCTAGTAATATGTCATGCGCATGGTTTGGTTAGTGGACAAATTGCTAAAATCAATTGGTTTAAATGTAATTATCTAGTAATATGTCATGCGCATGGTTAGTGGACAAATGCAACTACCTTGAATACCATTGATATTCTAGATATACACATGAACCACTAAAAGCAGGCAAGAACATAAGCTAAAGCCTAGCTTGGCATGTGCTGCTAAAATTGGTTGTACTAAATGTTATAGAGCTCTGCCTAGCTTGGCATGTGCTGCTAAATTTGGTTGTACGAAATGTTATAGAGCTTTTATGAGAGTCAAGGCAATATACCCTCATATGGGCATGAGCGCATATGCATATTATTTTTAAATTTTTGAAGAAAATTAGAACAAAATAGAGTGAGAGAGGGTGCACACCAACTTAAAATGTGCACTCAAAATTCATTTTTAATATTTAAAATGGTTTTCACAAAATTGCAAACATACGTAATGATAATTGATACCCATTATATTTTCACAAAATTGCAAACATACGTAATGATAATGATACGCATTATAGATTACATAAGGGAAAAGTCCATTTCATTGGCTTGTCATCCTGCATTCATTTGAATTTTGCATGTACGCACTAGCCAACATTTTCCTACGGTCCAGGTCTTGAGCCACCGCACTGATTGCAGAATTTGTAGCTTGTTATACAAAAACAGAAAACAATAAACCATATGTTATCAGATACTTAAAATATAATAGGCATTGTTACATTCAGAACTATTGCATAGATAAATTGCAGATACTTAAAATATAATAGGCATAGTTACATTCAGAACTATTGCAGAGATAAATTGATGTTGTACACCCCATTTCAAGAGAACTAGAATACAATAAGGAACAATACTTGACATGGACAGCCGTCTATCTTGCACTTAAAGAAACAATACGAGAAAGGAGCAAGAGTTTACATTTGCTACATCGACCCAATGGGGTGACACTGATGATGCAATCGATGCATTTTAGACAACGAAACAACAACTATTCAATATGGATAGCTTAAAAACTACATCAGCTAGAGCATATCTCTATCCAATTGATTATTAGACCCATAGCTAGTCGATGATCCCGCAGCGGGAGAAGTATTTTACCCCATTAAAGAGCCATTTTGATCTCGTTGAAGAATAAAAAACCCGACATCGGATCCAAATAATCTTGTGCGAAAGTCTATTCAAGGAGCCATTTTGATCTCGTTGAAGAATAAAAAACCCGACATCGGATCCGAATAATCTTGTGCGAAAGTCTATTCAACTATTCAATATGGATAGCTTAAAAACTACATCAGCTAGAGCATATCTCTATCCAATTGATTATTAAACCCATAGCTAGTCGATGATCCAATTAACATTGACAGAGAGGCAATGTGGAGCTGAGCACAAAGGCTCGCTCTCATACACAAGGAATGGCCAAACCAATTCAATTATTAAGTGAGAACAGATTACAATATATAGGTGTAGATAGTCACAACAAACCAAACCATAGATCCAAGAAAGGTGGATCTGAAACCTCTACATGCTAATCATAGAAAGTACACATCAATCCAATAACTAGATACCTGCCTAGCATTTCTACATTATTCCAACATACCCCCTTAATGTAGAAATGGATTTTCTACAACACCTAATTTCTGTCTAAGGATTTCAAAGTGAATTCTGCCAATGGGTTTTGTAAATATATCAGCGACATTATCACTTGTATTACAATACAGAAGTTTAATTTCCTTAGAATCAATCTTTTCTCTAACAAAGTGATGTTGCAGCTCAATGTGTTTTGTTCTTGCATGATAAACTGGGTTGTGTGCTAGCTTGACTGCACTTTGATTGTCACAATGTATATTTGTGGCTTCTGCTTGCTTTTCTCCAATATCTTCAAGAATCCTCCTCAACCATACAGCTTCACATGTAGCACTAGACATGGCTTTATACTCAGCTTCTGTAGATGATAGAGAAACAGTTGGCTGTTTCTTGCTGCTCCATGCTACGACCCCTGATCCAATGTTGAATGCATATCCTGTAGTAGACCTTCTGTCATCAACGTTTCCTGCCCAATCAGAGTCAGAAAATCCTGCCAATTGAACATCAAACTTATCAGTATATAAAAGACCAAAGTTCATTGTCCCTTTCAGATATCTAAGGACCTTCTTTGCAGCCTTCCAATGGCTTTCATTTGGCTTAGCCATGAATTGACTAAGAATGCTGACTGCATATGAGATATCTGGCCTTGTAGTAGTGAGATAATTCAGACTTCCCACTAGCTGTCTATACAAAGAACCATCTGCATCTTTTGTTCCATCTTGACTGCTTAGTTTCACATTCTGTTCTAAAGGAATCATTGATTCTTTGCAATCACTCATATGGAATCTGCTCAATATTTCCTTCACATACTTACTTTGAGTGATCATAGTTTTACCATATTCTTTCCATACTTCAAGTCCCAAGCAATAGTGAAGTTCACCAAGGTCTTTCATTTCAAATTCCTGTGATAACTGATTTTTGATTTCTGCAATCAACTTACAAGCATTTCCTGTGATAATGAGATCATCAACATATAATGATATTAAGCAGATATTTCCTTCCTTATCTTTCTTGACATAAAGGTTAGGATCACTTTTACTTTTCGCAAAGCCTTTCTGATTAAAGAAGGTATCAATCTTTATGTACCATGACCTAGGGGCCTGTTTCAAACCATAGATTGCTTTCTTTAACTTACATACAAGATGCTCCTGTCCTTTTTGTACAAAGCCTTCAGGTTGGACTAAGTATACTTCTTCTTTTAGTTCACCATTTAAGAAAGCAGATTTTACATCTAATTGATGGGTCTTCCAATTATGAGCTGTAGCTAATGCAACCAGAATTCTAATTGTGTTTAGTTTTGCTATTGGTGCAAAAGTTTCCTCAAAGTCAATTCCCTCCTGTTGAGCATAACCTTTGGCAACAAGTCTTGCTTTAAATCTGTCAATGCTACCATCTGATTTAAGCTTATGTTTAAATAGCCATTTACATCCTATGGGTGTTTTGTTCTCTGGTAACTCTGTTAATTCCCAAGTCTGATTCTTCATAATAGAGTTATATTCTTCATTCATAGCTTCAACCCATTCTTCTTTATCTTTGGCTTGTTTATAATTCATTGGTTCATTCATTGCATTGGACATTAAAGCATAGTCATCATACCTTGAAGGAGGACGAGTCTGTCTTGAAGACCTTCTTAGTCCTACATTGCCTGTAGGGGTACCATCCATTATCCTTCTGCTTTCTGCTGTATCTTCATCTGAACTGATAGAAGTGCTCATGTTGTTTCTGCTATTTTGACTGCTGCTGCTACTGCTTCCATTGTTTCTGCTATTCTGTTCCTGCTCCTTCTCTTGTGGCTGTTCCACTTCCTGCTGCTGAATGATGGAATTTAATTTCACATATTCATTAGTAGAAGTATGTCCTTGATCATATTTGTCACTTGTATCTGCATGTTCATGGAACACTACATCTCTGCTAGCAATTAACTTATGAGAGCTAGGGTGAAATAGCTTATCAGCTTTATGATCATTGTGATATCCAACAAAGATACATTCAAAGGATTTAGCATCTAGTTTCCTTCTATCATCTTTTGGTATATGTGCAAACGCTTTACAACCAAAAATTCGTAGATGCTTAACTTCAGGTTTATATCCATAAAGGACCTCAAATGGTGTTTGCAGATCTAATTTCCTTGTTGGACTTCTATTTTTCAAATATACAGCAGTATTAATAGCTTCAGCCCAAAAACCATTTGACATGTTCTTACCTTGGAGCATACTACGAGCACATTCAACTAGTGTCCTGTTCTTTCGCTCAGCTACACCATTTTGCTGAGGAGTGTGGGATACTGTAAATTGTTGCTGGATTCCATTCTCCTTACAGTATTTCTTGAAAGCTCCAGACACGTACTCACCTCCATTGTCAGATCTGAGAAATTTAATGCATTTTCCTGTCTGCTTTTCGACCATCATTCTGAACTCCTTGAAATATTCGAAGACATCTCCTTTTCTTCTTATGAAATAGACCCATGTGTATCTAGATCTATCATCAATGAATGTTAGAAAATATGATGCACCTCCTAATGATCTAGTCTGCATAGGTCCGCATACATCTGTATGGATTAATTCAAGCAGATCAGTTTGTTTCTTCTCTTGATGTATTGGGAATGCATTTCGGTGCTGTTTTCCAAGTGCACACGCACTACATTCTAAGTGCACATTCTTTATAACAGGCAGACCTTCTACCATTAATTTGTTCTGAAGCAGCATAAGATCATGGTGATTAATGTGACCATACCTTTGATGCCAGAGTTCCTCTGTGGTGATGATCGTGGATGCTAGTGCTTGATGACTGCCTTTGCACATATCGAGCTTATATAGTCCTCCACATCTTGAACCTGTAGCAACAGTCTTGTAGTGGTCTCGAATGTCTTTGATATGACACTGGTACTTGCCAAACTCTACCTTTAGGTCATGTTCGGTTATGGTTGAAACAGAAATAAGATTCTTTTTAATACCAGGAACATACATAACATTATGTATCTGTTTCAATTCACCATTAGATAATTTCACCTTCACTTTTCCATAACCTTGAACCTTGAGTGACCTATTATCACCTAAATAGATGTGAGTGTCATTAAGATTCTCATTATATTCTTCGAACCATTCACTCCTACAAGACATATGTGCAGATGCACCAGAATCTATAAACCATGCATTCTTATCATCTGTCTCAGCAGACAGAGCATCCTCAGAAATAAATAATCTCAGATTTTTAAATTCATCTTCAGGAGGAGTGTCTGTGTTTGCAAAATTCCCATTATGATTGTGATTTCCATTGTAGCTTCTACCTCTGTAATATTTCTTCTGATAATGATTTCTATTGAGGTGTCCTTGTTTGTGCCAATAATGACCATCTACATTATTTCTAGAATGATCAGTCTGAACCATACCTTTATGTTTTGAGTGAAATTTGCCTCTGTCTTCATTCCACGATCTGCCTCTGTCTCCATGCCACTGTTTGCCTTTATCTCGGTTCCATGAACTGCCTCTGTCTCCATTCCACGGCCTACCCCATGGTTTGCCTCTGTGCATATTTCGACCTCTTGCCATCAATGCGAGATCAGAACCTCGAGCCTCGAGGTCATAATTTTTCATCCTCTCTTCTTCTTGAAGCAAAATACCTGTGAGTTCTTCAAAATTTGGGGGTTTTTCTCTTGCTGCAAGTGCTGAAATAAACACTTTATAATCGGGATGCAAACCTTTCAATGCGATAGTTACTTGATCAGTACTATCTACTGCTTCACCTATAGCTGCCAAGTTATCACTTAGATCTTTGATACGAGAAATGAATTTACTTACCCCCTCATTTGCTTCCATCTTGATTGAGAACATTTTGGTCTTCAGAAACAATATGCGATTTGCATCAGTTGTTTCATATAATCTTTTAAGCGTATCCCAGGTCTTCTTAGACATGTCACAATTTCTGATGTGAGGGATAATCTTGTCTTGCACAGACATTCGCAGAGTCACCTTGGCTTTGGCTTCTCTTTTGTTCCAATCTGGAACAAGTGCAGGATCTGCAGGCTTCAACTCAGTGCCATTCACAATCGTCCAGCCACCAAATAATTCTAGAACGGTTTGCAGCTTGAATTTCCAGTTGACATAATTTTCTCCATTCAATTTGGAGGCTTCATTTATATATGTATCAGCCAACGGCTGTTGGGAGGCGGCAGCCATTGCAGTTAAATTTAGAAATAATAAAAAAATGTAGTGGATACCTTTACACCATTGATTTGCAGCCAAATAATGCAGTACCGCCTTCGGGAATACAGCGCCAGTGCGGCAGAAGCTGGGAAAAATACCACGTAAGTCCTGAATGTACCGCGCCCTTGTCGAAGATGAATCCGCGGTAGTGAAGTAGTACCGCTCCCGATCAAAGGATGGATCCGCGGTAGTTATGCAGTACCGCGTCCTAGCAAAGGAGATGCACGCGGTTGTGTAGACCCTTTCAGCGTTGGCAGCAATCTTCAGATTTGCGCAGGGTGCTAGCGATACCATCCACAAGATTCCATCAATTCACAAGACTCCTCTGCAACCTTCGTCTCTCGACTCATCATTCCAAGGTTTTAAAATTGCTTAAGCGTTGGTGTCTTTGACCAGCGATCCTATTTCAACTGAAACAATCTGCTCACTTTCTTTTGACAGCCACCCATAAATAGCTAGCGATACCATCCACGAAGCCAAAACCTGGCACTTCTTTACCGATACGCCTAGCAATTTCATGTGAGAAACTCCTCACCTCGTTATCTCCTTGAGAATATGACTTGGCTCTTTTGGTTGGGCACGTGGACAGGCCGCAATGGCTCTCACGGCCTCCTTCTCACAATAGCAGGCCTCTTCAATTTAGATGGGCAGTAGTTCTTCCTCCACGCAGACAGGCCGCAATGGCTTCTTCAGGAATTGCTAGCAGCGGATTGAGGCAATGCCCATTCACGGCCTCTTCACAATTTGCATTCACGGCCTCCTCACTGGCATTCACGGCCTCCTCACTGGCATTCTTCACGGCCTCCTCACTTCATACACGACCTCCTCACTGGCATTCACGGCCTCCTCACTGGCATTCTTCACGGCCTCCTCACTTCATACAGTCACAACAATCACACTGGATCAGCGACTCTTTTCAGGCAGCAGGTCAGGCTTTTACAGCATCTAATTCTCCAATAATGTGCACACTGAATCGGTGGCTGCAGCACCGTTCACACCGTCTCCTCCACGCTGGCTCTGATACCAAATTAACATTGACAGAGAGGCAATGTGGAGCTGAGCACAAAGGCTCGCTCTCATACACAAGGAATGGCCAAACCAATTCAATTATTAAGTGAGAACAGATTACAATATATAGGTGTAGATAGTCACAACAAACCAAACCATAGATCCAAGAAAGGTGGATCTGAAACCTCTACATGCTAATCATAGAAAGTACACATCAATCCAATAACTAGATACCTGCCTAGCATTTCTACATTATTCCAACAGATCCCGCAGCGGGAGAAGTATTTTACCCCATTAAAGAGCCATTTTGATCTCGTTGAAGAATAAAAAACCCGACATCGGATCCAAATAATCTTGTGCGAAAGTCTATTCAAGGAGCCATTTTGATCTCGTTGAAGAATAAAAAACCCGACATCGGATCCGAATAATCTTGTGCGAAAGTCTATTCAAGTCCCGAATTCAATATATATGATCACTTTTGCAGATATATACAGCTGACTAACGAAGGAAAGTTGTCTAATAGAGAATAAAGACAGAGCAGCTCTACATCACGAACCTGAATGCTGACAAAAAGATCAGACATCTCCAGAGGAATCTGAACATTCAGAAGGGATGTTAAATATGGCCTTTATGGCCAGAGTAAAACGGAACAAGAAGATGACGAAAAACTTGAAAGTAATCTGAAAAGTATGGCAGTATAATGAATAGTGAAGCAGAAAGTAGTTCAAAGGAAAATGGATTGTACTCTTGAGGGGGACTGCAATAAAATTAAGCTCACCTTTTCTCTCGATCTGCTTTGGAGCCATTCTGCCAATGTAAACAGGAAGACAATCGTGCCTCCTTCCAAATAATCCCCCAACCCAATACTACCTGCAACTGTTTCAAGGCCAACGAGCCGCCTATTTAGAAACTTACTATGCACACCAATTATAGAATTATTCAGGCCGCCAAGATTGGCTTATTCTGCTACAGGGTTTATCAGAGAATGAGCACATTTATGTCCAGCATGAAATTGTGGATGGCCAGGAAGCTCCTACGCATAATTGGAAGAATACCTACAACTATGGCCCCTAGTGCAACCCACCGGAGAGGATGGTACAAATAATGGAACAGAGCAAGGCAAAAACCAGAAGCTAAAGTGTAAGGACTGGGCCATTTTCTCCCACCTTTCAACTGTCCACCCACGCGAACACTAGCATCTAGCCTTGATTGATTTAAGGCCTTAACTGTACAAAACCATGAAAATAAACGGTATTAATCTACATCTTAAACTTACAAACAATATCATATCCAAAATTGTAGATAATATAACCCCTCAGGAATGTTATCAGATCCCAGAACTATAAAATGCAATGTAAACATGTTTAATATCCAAAATTGTAGATAATATAACCCCTCAGGAATGTTATCAGATCCCAGAACTATAAAATGCAATGTAAACATGTATAATGGTTGATATCTACAAGATTCATACCTATATCTGCTAGTTGAATAAGATTTCATACCTATATCTGCTGGTTGAATAAGATTTGGATCGTGCAGTACAGTCACTGTTTTTAAAGGAGCATTAACAGAAATTCGTTCAACACCGCGCAGAGGCTGAAGAAGTCTCTCTATCAGAGACACCTCCGAAGGACAGCAGATGCCTAAGACGTTTAAAGTCGTTTTACGCAGCTCAGTATCACCAGCTGCGATCTCGGAAATTTGTGCATCTCTTCCCATGTCTTAATGTCTTAAGATAATTTTTAAATAATGAAAAAACTGAAAAAACTCACTCTAGCATGCACACCTGCCTCTTCGTACACAGCCACGTAGAAGCAAGCATGCACCGAACCAGAGGCCAAATAAATTGTATATAAAAATTAAAAAAATGGCTCGCATTGGTTTGAGGCCAAATAAGGCTCTCAATTTACTCAATGGTGGGAAGCGAATCTCAAGCATAAAATTTAGGCTAAAATTCTTGGAACACTGTGCAAATTAATAGTATTTTTTCAGAAGCGATACCTATAGTCCCTGCTGCTTGGCAGGCCCACAGGGACTAATAAGATAAAGGTTTTGTTCACCAGAATTGTTTTTTTAATATTTTCATTTAATTTGAAGTTATGCTCTAAGGTTTTGAAAATAATAATTATTTAATTCAATTTAATAAAATATTATTAGCAATTGCTCCAGAAGGTGCAAAGGAACTCCGAAATGAAAAAAAAAAGAAAGTAAATTAGATTTAAAGAAGTATAAAAGAGAGTATTGAAACAAATGCTATGAGGAGCTTTCTCTTTGGTTTCGTTGGAGTAGTCTAAAGGTGGTTCAATCAAAGCTTTTCTAAGGTACGATGTTAATATCTTTGGGGGAGATTGCAAATGAGTTAACATCATACTTTAGAAAAAATTTGATGAACATGGGCCACCCCCAAACACTTTATGGTAGGAGGAATTGATTCTTAGATTTATACTATGTGTGAAGATATGGTTTTTTGTGACTATACCATATTTTATACTGTTGCATTCTAATTCACGCAATGCATGCATTTTACTTCATTTTGGTCCTCTCTTGAAGACTCTCTATTGGTATTATGAGATATGGCGTCTAAGGGTTATAATTTGAATACCCTATTTTGTGGCTAGCCATCCCAAGACTAGGGGTATTGGGAAGGGATGGAACAAGAAGTCTACAATCAATTAATCTTCATGCTTAATGGGAACAATCTCCATTGCAACTTGGCACTTTGCCTCAACATCATACGTTATGGAATCATTGCATCTCCCGTTGCAATTTCTTCAGGCACAGGCTTTGTTGCATGCTCATCCTCCACCATTTCGCACTCATCATTGAAATGCACTTGATGAACTAAGAGAAGAAGCCACATCTAAAGTCCAAATCATGTAGCAAAAGATAAATATGGCATAATTAGTTTTCAAAAGGAATACATTTCAACAAAAAGACTAAGCTCTCCCATATGATTCCATAATTGAAAATTTTCCAAGGAAGCTTCAAATAAGCTAGTTAGATCCCTATAATAGGATTAAGAATGAGATATTAAAAATATATGTAGACATTTTTTCATAATTTGTCTTAACAATTGAATTTCCACTAAACACCTAGTTGTACTGGAAAAGTTGGGTAAAAATGACCTCCATATATCCATAAAAGCTCATTTGCAATGATCTCATTACATAGGCTTATTGTAGATGAAAATGGATTAAATATTGATCCATTAAAAATTTGAGCGATTATCAACTAACCATCACTACCTAATAGAAGTGTGAAGTTATCTAGTGATGACTAACCACCTTAAATAGTTCATTTCACAACACATAGAAATAGATTTGTCCAAATCCTAATACAATATTTGAATGTATGAAGTAAAGACAAATGCATCCAGCTACACCATGGGAGTAATGGACCAATGTCATTCCAATTGGAAGTTATCTTTCATGTGTTCATGAATTACACAACATGTAATAAAGGAACAACAATGTTATCTTTTTGGAAAATAAGATCTGCACATGTACCACCATTCATTATAGTTTCTTTAGACACAGTCAATGATTCAAGAAACCTAACATTTTATAACAAAATGTACATAAATTTGAGTAGCTATCTTTGTATTATGACAACAAATAATAGCACTCTAACACCTTACTAAAGTCAAAATCATATTGAAATGAACAAAAAAATTGAATAGATGTATTTATATCATGACAATAATAATAACACTCGACACCTTGCTAGAATAAAAATCAAGTGAGTACCTTGAGTATAGTATTCATTATTTTCTTTTGAAAAAGATGAAAACTTGAAAACCTTGAAATAATTAGAAGGCAAAAGAGTGGAAAATGAAAGTAAAGGGGAGATCTTCAAAACCCTAACATGGTTGGTAGAGGATGAAAATATGATATAACATATATAAGAAAGATTGTTGTATTGATTCTAGAAGATATATGTCACACAAGCATAAAAGGTAGAAACACATAATTTAATTGATGGACTTTGTGGACTGTAAAAAGTGGTGAACAATAAAGAGGTTTTTTCTCTGAGCCTAAAATGAGATTAGATGTAGAAAAATATGTTTAATAGTCCATATTATGTAGAAGTTGAAACCAAGTAGACACATGTTACAATATGAAAGCTCCTTTAAGATTATTATCACATTTGATGCTCGAAAATTTACCTTAAATGATTTTCCTACCATGCTTTCCAAATCCTCTTCAAGATAGTAGATCCATAGAAAATAAAGTCAAGCATTACAAATTTGAAACTATAATTGTAAATGAAAAGGAGCTTTGTTGATACAATTTTGAGATTTTGCATATATAAAGTAATAATTAGTTGGTGATTAAGTTGGCGAATCAAATTTTATTATATTGATTTGGATCTAACAATATTGTTAAACTTGTCACTGGTAAGTGATTTACTACCAGACCGTGTTGAATGGGTATCAAGAATCTCTAGATTGTTCCGACTATTTTTAGAATTACACATGTTACGATGTCGTTAGTTTCTTGTCTCAACAGAGTGGTAAATGGATTAAAGAACATCACCGCAAACAATATTGTTTTTGTGTTTCCAACTTATTTTCTCTAATGGAGAGTCATTAACAATACTTAAACCATCTAAGTTGAGGCTAATCGAAGTTACATAGTTCTTTTTCATGGTAGAGGTCTCCTTTAAGACAATCCAAATCGTAAAAAAATAAAATTATAAATATATAAATAAAAACATTATTTATAATTTACTGAATTTTCATCAAAATTACTCAATATCTATCAACAATATGTTTATTTAAGAATTCCTTTTTTTATTATTTATTTATTAATGTATTTATTAAAGACTAGTATAGATTCAATTTAATTCTAGATTTATTATATACTAAAAATGATTAAATTCTTTGAAATACAAACTTTTTTCCAAATTTTATGTTAAAAAAATTTACATATTCGAAAATTTGATTTTGGCAATAGCGCGATAGATAACTGAAACTAAAATAAATCATCAATTTCAAAAATACAAAAAACTTTAAAATAAATCCAAACAAGAGCCACAAGGTGGCAATGTCCCCGACTTTGAAAATGGCTAAGAGCGATGGTTGTGTTTAGGTGGTTGTAGCATGTTGTAACAATGTGTGCAGGTGCAATTGGTTGGTAGCAGAAATGCTATCACTTATGGTTTGACAGATATCATCGAGAGGTCATGAACAAAAGACAAAAGTCACTAAAAAGGAGGGTATTTAATAGGTAAAATAATGCGAAAGCAAGATCCTACGTATATTGATGAAATCATGGAGGAATTGAATTGAGCAAAGGCAGGGAAGAAAAAAAATAGAGACAAAATAGGCATGTTTTTGTTGAAGCTAATTTCCCTGAAAATTGTGTGCAACTGGCAGGACAATTTCATATTGAAAAAACAATCTATCTCAACTTACTCAACCATTGCTTCACTTGCTTTTTGCACAACCATTCAATAAGGAGTGCAAAAGCATTTACTTGTACATATTTTGTTTTGTAATCAATATTTAAGATGCATTTTAAGACTAAGCCAGTTTTAACTTTATAGACAGTAGCATTTGCATCTAAAATGATTGGAGATGCATCCTGTAATGAGGCCGGGTTTTTTTACTGTTAGAAAGCTTCTAATTGCATAAATTATTTGTACAAAGAAAAAAAATGTGATCGTTATACAAATTACAATATCAACATTTCAGAAAGTATGGAGTATTATTTAAACACAAAAACACATGAGGAAATGTTAAAAGAAGCGAACAGTAGTGTACAATTGTTTTTTTGAAGATGTTAACTTCATGAGCATACAATGAAATTGTAATTAGAGAATCCTTTAAAGAGAATAGTGAGTCCACCAAGATAAATATACAGCAAATTTCTATGTCTATTGTTTTTCCTTTTGTGGGACGTCAACAAGGATGACAATCTTGCTGAAGATCTTGAAATTTCAGCTATACGATGGCACAAAAAGAAATGACTTTAACTAGAAATCAAGTATATTATTATTAAATAGCAAAGAAGAAACATATTTCATTATAAGCATTGCACAAGAACATTAATATGAAGGCAAAGTTCTATTTGCTTTGTAAATGTCATTAGATATACATATATATATTTCGGAGACATCAGCTAGAAAGTTTCAAAATTGCCAAGAAAGGCATACAAAAGATGCAAGGAGCATATATTTGAACATCACATAGAGTGTAAAGCTATTTGCTATGTTAAGAAACCAACAAAAAATAGCAAAATTATAGCTCCAAGAGCACAACAACTTAGCACAGTTTTCAACCGTAGCAAATGATTTTTTGACAATGCAATATCAATTTCATCATCAACTTCGTCTTTTGTTGACAAGACTTCTGGAACACCAGATTGCAAGTGCATGGATCTTAACATATTGAATAATCAAGTAGATTGAGTTGGTCGAACTGCAAGCAATAACATGCAATAGAAGGGAAAAAGAAATCAAATAAAGTCTTTCAAATCGAAAATAAAAAATGTCGCATTTGATAAGAATAACAATTTAAGAGAAGACATGGGCTAATGCATAGAATTTTTAATGTTCAGAACTCCATGAATGCATTTAGTTATTGCATAAAAAATCTGTTGACATGAGTTTGAAAATTTCAAAAAGCCACTAGCAATGATGGATTCAATTGCAGTAGAAGGTTGCAACTGACATTTGCGTCTATTACAATGAAGGCAAGGGTTCCAAAACCAGGTTTTTAAAAATGTGTGCAATTGATAATAACAATTTGTTTTACAACAATGATCAAGTCATGAAACAAAAATATATACATGAAAATATAAAAGAATTTGAAGAAGGCTTCAAGCTCTATAATTATGCTACAAGCATCTATTCTTGTACTTGAATATTGGAAAGCTTGATCAACGCAATAACATCGAATATGGCTAGCCATAACTCAAATTTATAGCATATCAAGTATGAGCAGTGACAATGTAACTCTATATTGAGACATGTACTGCATTGGCACACTAATTATAATTCCACATATGGCTATTGTTCAACATGTACGGCTATTCTTCAAGAAATGTAATGCACTAACAAACCAACAACATAAAACCTTGCCATCACTTTGAACATGAATATGTAATATCAATTTGCTTAGCACGCTTGCAATGGATCTATGACATTGCAGGAGTAATCGACAACAAATGGATCTACAATGGGTTGACAATGCTTCTAGATTTGCAATGGATTAAGATCTGAATATGGATTTGCAATGAGGCTGGCTTTGGATTTGGATATGGATCTGGAACTGGATAGATGTAATCTACCATTTTTTTGCTGGAAAAAGAGATGGACCCCAAGTATGATTGGCTTCCTAATGGTTCAGGGGATTCACTCAGCCACCAATGATGTCTAACGGCTTGCATATTGGGGAAGTACCCCTCACTCCACGGCTTAGGTAAAACTAATAACTGCTTTGCCAAGAACGACAACTCTTGGTTTACCTCACGGGTAGGACCTACTCAATCAGGCAGGGGTCGTTGCCATTTTCGCTGGCAGGTCCCCTCAATGGGTCGGCTACTTCGAGGTTCCTGCGGTACTCCTCACAATGAGTTTTAGGGCTATGCCCAAGTACTTCCCACAGTTAAGCGGGCATAAATTATTCCCGGGTCCGAACCTGCAATTGAAACGAACAATACAGATGCAGGAAAAAAATGGACGAACTTCGACCCAATCTAGCACAAGAAAGTTCTATGATACCAGATGTGAGGATCCTCAAACAATTAATTCATTAAATGCCAAAAGAACAGAACACCTAGCATTTAATTAAATCATGTTTTGTAAACTTTAAGAAAATCAAAGTTTACGAAATGTTTTATTATTAAAGGCACAATTTAAATCATATTTTTACATAGAGCTGATTTCGAGTTTCTTGTTGTTACTCTCTTCTTAAGCCATTGAAATTCAATTGATGAGAGAGGAAATTGGCATCGAAAGATTCTAGACGTTTAATCTGCATTAAGTCACCACTACTACTAGGTCGGCAATTGCAAGTTATATGCTATATATTATGGGAATACAAATAGTAAAATTGCAATAAAACTTATCCTTACATACCATATGTAGTATCTAATATATATGAGCTTTTGCATATAGTTCACTTGGACTCTATAGGTAAGCTGGTATGTATTTCCCTAATATTGTGCATGCAATCTATATGACAATAACCATAGTAATTGCAATAACAAGACTAATTACAACTACCACAACAGTAAGCTCACGTATTATTCCTAATTAGCAAGTTGTTCTTATATGGGACTTATTACAAATACTCTATGAATTGCTAAAGATATGACAGTGGGGTGTGGACATGGAGAAGAGTTATTTGCACAAAGCCATTTTGGCATACAAGGAGGGAATGGAATGACATGCAGAAGCACTAGTAGCTACACCTTGCAGTTAAGATAACAGAGGTAGAAGTTAGGGGAGGACAGAGAGAAATAACTTGTTTATTGCATATATGCTAAAATATATGCTAAATATATGCTAAATATATGCTAATTCTTTACTACATATATGCTAAAATATATGCTATTAGTGCAAAAACTTTCTTAAGTTGAAATCCTGGATGAAACAAAATGAGATGTATAATACAGTTTTGTCTGTAAACTCAGATTGCATAGTATGTGGATAATCTTGGTTTTAAAAAAAGGAGGATGAATTAATGCTGCCAATGACAGTTGAACTTCAATACAATGCAATGTTAAATGCAACTACAAGTCTTCGATTATTGAATAAAAAACTAGAATATCTTTGGCTTTAAGGAAAGTTTTTTCCATCATCCAGTCTCTATCTTGCTTAAGAAAGGGAAAAAAAAGATGTTGTACACATCATTACAAGTCTCAATAACAATGGCATGTTCAATTATCTATTTATGACATAAGTTGAATGAAAAACCTAAATCCATAGTTATGTTTTTTTATTCTAGGAGGATAGTATTTAAAGTTGATAAGAAAAAGGAATTGCATATGTTATACACATGACTACAATTGTCAATAACAATGGCATGTTCAATGAAGCATCTATGACATAAGAACGAAAAACCTAAATTCATAATTATGTTTTTTATTCTGGGAGGGTAGTATTTAAAGTTGATAAGCAGAAGCAGTTGCATATAAATAAAATCTTTTAGCATCCATCTACGAAAGAGACAAAAGATTATAATATGCACTATTGCTAGAAAGAACATTGATTGAGCAAGAAGCAATCTAAGTTTTAACATATATAGGGGAAACTACATCAAGGCAAATAACAGATACTCTTATTTACTACCAACCACATGCCTAGATATCTTCATTGCTACTGAGACATGTTTCAGAGGCATGTCTAATCCAAAACAACCACATAGGAAGAGTACTAAGAGGATTACGAAGAATCAAGAGAGAAATGCTATTTAGAGATTCTACTTTAGACGATATTCAAATTTCAAATTGACAAGTTATTTTGACTTTGGCTTGACAATCTATTTGTTTCTTTTCTTATGGCTTTTGGTCACCAGTGATACCTTTCTGCAGTAAGTAATACTATTGCAGATGAATTCTCTTGCACAGAGGCAGAATATGAAGCTGCAACAGAAGTTGCTTGTAAATCCAAATGATTGAGAAGGGTCTTTACCAATGTTAGAGTTGAACAGATGGGACCCACAATCATATTTTCTCACAACTAGAAAGTACTTAAGATAGTAAGGGATTTTGTATACCATCATTGCATCTAGCAAACAAAAACTGTATCTTCACCTTACCAGGGAGCAAAGACAATTTGGCATTTACTCTATAAGCCCACGGAGAAGTAGTTGGGTGAGATATTTCATAAACCTATTGGTCAAGTAAAGTTTCTAAGACTTGGAGTTGAGCTTTAAGCTAAAGTTCCAATCAAGCTGCAATATAGAGGTAATGACTATGCAGACATGACATTGTTTCTTCCTGTAAACTGGTCATGAATGTAATTACTGATCCAAATTTTGTGTGGCCATTTCTCCCTGATGCCTCCTATTATTTATCCTAATTCAAGATTGATTACGGAGTTAAATGAAGTTCATAGTCACTTTCGGTGAGATATTTCATAAACATATTGGCCGAGTAAAGTTTCTAAGACTTGGAGCTGAGCTTTAAGTTAAAGTTCCAATGAAGCTGCAATATAGAGGTAATGACTCTGGAGACGTGACATTGTTTTTTCCTGTAAACTGGTTATCAATGTAATTACTGATCCAAATTTTGTGTGGCCATTTCTCCCTTTTGTCTCCTATTATTTATCCTAATTCAAGATTAATTATGGAGTTAAATGGACTTCATAGTCACTGCAATGATGCATTTCAAGGGTTAGATATAGAAACAGAAACGAGGAATCTGCCAACTCATATTCTCCATCTACATTGACTCAGTTTTTCTAGGTGCATTCTAAGGACTCTTTTTTTAAATGGATGTGGAGAAACAGAGCAAAATAGTGATAGATGAGAAATAACCAGCCATATTTGTTTCTCCTTATTTTTTCCGAAAGAAGACCATGGAAGCCAAAAAATATCAATCTTCGCAACTTGCAAGGCTTCAACAATAGCCTAATACTTTTCTGTCAGACGCTGTGAGGAGTAAATTTGAAAGAATATCTATAGCCATCCAACAGATTAAATTATCAGTCGCATTTGCGTCCTTAACAGGGCTTATGACTAGGATTCTTCGAGATGGGCAAATGCAGCAAGGATTTCTAGATAGAGCAGTTTTTCCATTATACTAAAATAGAAGGTCAGTTATTTTAGCTATTGTGTAGTATGGAAATTAGATAGATAAGTTTTTACCTTTCTAGGATTTTTCTTCACCAGTCCTACTTCTTTGATGTATACTCATTGGCATATGTTTAAGGAAATAGTGTGTGAAAACATATTATTTTCTAAAACGAGGAATCTGGTAAGTCATAGTCTCCATCTACGTTGACTCAGTTTTTCTAAGTGCATTCTAAGGACTCTTTTTTTTAATGGATGTGGAGAAACAGAGCAAAATAGTGATAGATGAAAAATAACCAGCCATATTTGTTTCTCCTTATTTTTGCCGAAAGAAGACCATGGAAGCCAAAAAATACCAATCTTCGCAACTTGCAAGGCTTCAATAATGGCCTAATACTTTTCTGTCAGACGCTATGAGGAGTAAATTTGAAAGAATATCTACAGCCATCGAGCAGATTAAATTATCAGTCGCATTTGCATCCTTAACGGGGCTTATGACTAGGATTCCTCGAGATGGGAAAATGCAGCAAGGATTTCCAGAAATTTGTTAGTGATCTAACACGAAAATATTGTTGGAGCCAGCTACAAGAAGGTCCACTGACATGCTGTTACAAACAGTACCTGCAGTAGGAAAGAATCAAACACTGCGAAGCTATATTCAAGATATATGGAAGGTAATTTTATCAATATCTTTTAGATTCTTAGTAAAAATATAAAAAATTATCATATGATTTATGAGTTGTTATAAGTTGAATACAAGACAAGGGAAAAATGTCTACAAATAATTAGAAAAGCAAGAAAAAACATATTCATAGTTCAAGTGCATTACAGTAAGTGAAAAAACCCTGCAGATGAACAAAATAATAGATAGGACTAAATCGGTAACCATGAACAAAATAGCTGTTCTAAAATCATATAAATTTGTGCATAAATCACTATAATAATTTCCTATACAAACTATATTCTTATGCCTTCTTCTTCTGGAACCAATTCCTTTCTAGGGTTTCAGACAAAGCAAGCAAAACACCTGATGCTAATCTCAAAAGTTGTTGCTTCGGAAATCCTGGGGACAACATTCAGTTTTGAGGAAAGAAATTTCCAAGCAAGGTGAAGATAAGAATGTTGGCTAAGTGTCAGGATTGTCGAGCAATGAAATCCTATCTCGTCTTAGAAGACAGATTCAAAAATTCAAAGGGAAGATAGAGCCCAAAAATTCCTTAGCATAAGCGATCTGAACATAGTGCTCTGAGATTTGAGAGGCATGCAGTAACCCAAAAAAATCTCAAGCATAGGTGATCCAAACATAATGCTTGAAGATCAAAAGGGGTTGTAGCAATGCAATTCACCTTGAAAAGGACGTGAATTAAAGCCTTGTATGGCATTCTCTCATTGAAAACTAGCTTTATTCTATGTATGGAAAACAACAGATTTATTTCTTTACAGGCCTCGGCTTTATTCTATGTATAGGAAAGTAAGTATGCTTTATGTGAAACCTTGGAGCCGAGTAGGGTTATAGAGATACACTCCTGACACCAAGAGATGGCTGGAATTAACTCGCAATTATAAGCATTTAAGAACAAACAATTGACTACTGAAATCCTGGGAAGAAATACTAACACCAACTTTGAGGAAATTGATATTTCCTTACCACAATGATTTTCAAATCATTCCAGAATCCTCTTAAAAGAATGACAGATAATTTAACAATGAAATTTCATGAGACGAATCAGTTCAAAGTTCAATGTTAGTTTTGTTTAAGTCAAGTCTTACTCAAATCATTTCAAAAGCTTTGTAACACAGTTTTTATATCATTTCGAAGGCGTAGTAACAGAGCTTTTAATGTGTAACTTTCTCCATAAAAAAATAACAGAATATATAATAACAACTATGGAGCTCAAATGAAATGAAACTGGGATGAGAGATTAAAAAACAATTCATAACTATGATTTGAGTACAGTACTAGTGTAAAAGACTACACTCAACTTATCTCAAATGTGAAAAAAATCACTATAAAGGCAGTGACTTCAAAGGCGCTAGAGTATGCGGTCAGGGATTTCAAGGGTTTCAAGGTGTCGCAGGGTTTGAAGGCTTCCTTTCTAGGGCTTCAGACCGAGCAAGCAAAACACCTGAACCGAGAGGCCATGGCGAAGAAGAGAAAGGTCGTGATGGAATCCTTTCGCAATGACAGTGAATTTTGCAACAGCAATGTGCATTAAAATAGTATCAAAAAAGACAAACGAAGGATTTGCTCTTACTTGGGCAAGCACGCCGAAGAAAAATTCAATGAAAACGAAACTGAAACCAGCCAACCATTCAGTGCACAGGCCTCCGACGAACCGAGATAGTAGAGATGGCCACCGACCAAGACGCCAAAAGAAAAATACAACTGTAGATGAAAAAAACACCAACATCGACAACAAAAGACAACTGCAACAATTTTTTGTTCCCGGATTAAGTAGAAATGGAAAAAAAACCCTGCACGGAGAACCCAGCTTCCGAAAAATGCATAAATCACAGACATCATTAACTATCGTAGTACAGGGCTCCATCACGAAAACATTAAAAATACCCTGCCACATGCCTGTTTTCTCGGTCGGTAAAACGAAGGAACTGCAAACCACAACTTTGCAAAGATGCAGGATGACGGCATTCCACCACAACAAACTCAAAAACCACCACCATTTAAACCTGGACCACAACGAACTCAGAATCCAAACACCTACAACACAGAAGCACGCCATGCCAGAACATTTAACAATGGAAATGACCAGGCCCATACCACCAGAGAGCCACATCAACCCACCCCATGCAACTGCAATAAACAACATATGGACCCCATTTACAGCTACATTCACAATAAATCCCTTGGACAGGATGAACACGAAAAGGACAGTCATGTTTTTAAAACAGGCTCAGTAACACCTCCTGCGAGCACACGGTTTCAAAAATGCAGGCGTACCAAAACCTCCGGCCACGACGAACACATAAACAACTGCAGAAGCCACAACACAGTAAGGTTATTTAAACCTGCAGCACAACGAATTCAAAATCCAAACACCTGCAACGCAGAAGCATGCCATGCCACATTTAATAATGGAAATGACCAGGCCCATACCGCCGGCACAGGGTTTCAAAAATGCAGGCGTACTACAACCTCCGCCCACGACAAACACGTAAACAACTGCAGAAGCCACATCACTGCAAGTTTTTAAAGCGCTGTGACACAATCCAGTCGCCGGCCCATGGGGCACACAACCCCAGGGTTGTGTCACGGTGCACGGAACCAATAAAACTCTAGAAAAACCACAATTAAATCAAACATAATAATTTGTATTTTTTTGAACTATTGGCAAACCTTTGCCTCCGACGCCCATCACCGCGAATGCAATCCAACTAATCAAACTACCCGAATCATATATGTCGGGGACATAATAACACAATTCATAACACACTCCAAAATCCAAAAAGGAAAAGGACTCAAATACAGTACAAAAATTGTTCAGCTTTCTTTAAAACTTACTAAAACTATCATATTTCAATAGAGATATTAAATGTATGTACACAATTTTAGCCCTTTTGAAAAGTATAAGGTCCTCTTTGTCAATTTATAAAACCACTGGATCGGCTTAATTGGGTAGTCTCTTTCTTAAATCTAAAGGGCACTAGCTCCATTCCCCACATTGAAGTGACTCTTTCGATTTGCACCTGGCATCCCTAGTCTATAGGGGAAGTACAAACATGTGCAAGGGAATTTAGGGGCTTACGTCATTGGATGAAAGTGTTTTTTCCATAGACTTTGGAATGCTAAACACTGTGTGTCATGCAGGTTAATGGTGATGTAAACTCTTCCATGTCTGTGCTACACTCAATAACTAAGTGACATTATTTATTATAAAAATAAAAATAATATTGTAAGCACAATGTAGGTTCATTGTTCAGCATCATTATGCATGACAATGCTCAACACTGATATTAATTCTAAAAAAAACATTCATTATTTATGGCAATGCTCAATACTGATATTAATTCTCAAAAACCATAGCCATGATCCATTATCAACATGCCCAAGGCAATGATGGTATTTAATGATTCAGGGAACTGGTTCGCTTTGTCTATACAATTTTTGGGAATAAAATGATTTGTATTTTTTCGGCGATTTTTGTTGAAATCCAGTGTCTCAATCATTTGTTGAAATTGCGATTTGGGTTGTTCAAATTGTAATTTTGATTGTAGAAATGGATTCATCACTCTCAGTTATTCCTACGGCACACCGATTATGCAATTCCAACAACCCAAAATTGCCAACAATTCCTACCGGATTTTAGCCAGAAAAAACTCGCCAGATTATCAGTACAAACTGCCTTGAGTTTAGCTTACTCAATTTTTTTGTGATAAAAATAATCATAATTTATGTTGATCTGGTTTTTAATTAAAGTTTAGATAATTTGAATCTATTTATAATGGATAAACATTATTTTACTACATACAAAAAAAAAAGAAAAAAAATTTAATTAAATATAAAATTTAAAAGATTTACTTTTTAATTCAAACTTAATGACTCTAACATTGTTTTATGAGATTTGAAAAATTAATCCTTTTCACTAAAGAATTAAATTCTTTGAACTTCCATACACTTTCTCACTTAACAACATTATGCTAAGCATATTTTTTTTTTCCAGCAGAATTATGCTAAGCATATATATATATATATATATTTTAAAAGTTATCTAAATTCTATCAACACCCACACACTTTCTGTCACAAGCCAACAACATTATGTTAACCACATATATATTGCTTTTATTCTGTTAACCACATATATATTGCTTTTATTTTGCTAACCACATATATTGTTTTTTTATTTTTAAAGGTGGTCATTAACATATTGGAGTTACAATTAAGCACAAATAGATGTTTACGAACACACACTTTCTGTCACAAGCCAACAACATTCTGTTAACCACATATATATTACTTTTATTCTGTTAACCACATATATATTGCTTTTATTTTGCTATATATTGTCTTTTTTATTTTTGAAAGGTTGTCATTAACATATTGGAGTTACAATTAAGCACAAATAGATGTTTACGAACCCAAAGCCCAAGTTTTGCAAGGGATGAGCTTGCTTTTATTTTGCTAACCACATATATTGTTTTTATTTTGAAAGTTTGATATTAACATATTGGAGTTACAATTAAGAATAGATGTTTACGAACCCAAAGCCCAATTTTTGCGAGGGACGGCCCTCTAAAGCTCATTTATTACGAAGTGATTCTGACGCAAGAGCATCTTGCTCATTTAAAATTTTCAAATATTAATCAAGACCATGGGGTCTTAGTATTGCCCAAGAAAGTGAGTTTATTATAAAAGCCATGTAAAAGCTAGAATTTTCGAAGTTAAAATTGGAAGGTTTTAAGTAGTGAAAAGTTAGTCGAGTGTGATGAGTTACTAGTTAGGAAATAATTGTTGTAACTGAAATTTGCATTAGTAGGCAGAATTCTAGGAGTTAAAAAATACCATGTTTAGGGACTAGTGATCAGTTACAAAAAAAGATAGGAGCAGTTTCTAAGTTTAGTAACCAGTTACTCGAAGTGGTCAAGTTTGTGTTAGAAACATCGATTTTTTTTTAGTTTATATGGTAAGCCTACGAGGCGGGGGGAGGCAACTAGAGAGTTCAAGAAAATTGAGAACTCAAGAGTTTGAAGGAGGGTTCAATTGTGAGCCAAGCCATAGAGGAATTGGCCTCATGAAGAAGATACTGCCATAGGGAAGCATTTCAGGATTTTGTTATTATGTGTTAAGTTCTTATTATGAATGAAAAGAGGAAGAAATTCAGGAAATTTTGTGTGTATTATTTTATGTATCTCTATGTTTACGTATGAATGCGTTTGAATCTGGTGAATGTCAGTTAGTTTGAATTATGAATTTAACACTGTACATGAATCCTGATGGAATACCGAGTACATTTGTAACTCGGCGTGGCTGTGTGTAGAGAAATTTATTGGGTAGAATTTCTGGGTGAAATTCCAATCATAGTATTCTTTTAAAGATTTAGAAGAATTCCTCAAGAGGTCGAATTGGGTAGACTGGGTAAAGTTCCAATTCTGCAGAAGTCTATTTGGGCTTATTAAAGTTCTGTCAAGCGATAAACATGAATAGACTCGTTGATAGGAACAAAAGTTTGTAAGAGTACGAACCCAATTTATCTATGTGTTGAAATTATATTGGGAATGCGCAGGTTAGAGATTGCTCTGCGTAGAGCAATGTGAACTAAATTGCTGGGCATTATATTATTAATGAAGGTGTGGTTTTTCGTGATGAGCATTCAAGTTTTATAGTTTAGATCTTAATCATGGAAGGTCCTAGCTTGAAAAGAACCTTGGGTGTAGATCTACAGCACATAAATTAATTGAAATCGTGACCAAGTTTGAACGATTCAAGGAATTAATCCCCTCTTGCAGTCAATACTGAAGGATATCCATCGAAACCTGGAAGGGAATGTGTTGGCCATTGTTGCAGGGTGTATTGCATCCACGTTGGCACATTGGGTTAATGGTTTCAATACCTTGCTGAATATTGCCAACCCAACAACAGAACCAAGCCTGCACAAGTGAGGCGTGACCAATCCTGGCGTTTATGGGCACATAGGCGTTATGGTCTGTTATGGTGCTTAGGCAGTCGGAGGATTCATAGACAGAAAATCCAACGATGGTTGAGCGTTTAGTGAATGATCCTTGGTGAAGGCAGGTCTAGACTTAGGCCTGCATCAGATTCCGTATGTGTGAATGCATTTAGATTATAAAAACAAACAGTAAGTTCATCCCTCTGCAATCTACACTCTGTCTTTCTTTATATATATGAGTGCCACAAGCTTGAATATTACGCATTAATTCATTACAACATTCTCCTCGCAGTATTGTAAGTTATCAGTCTCCACAAGTGTAGGCATTTTAGTAGAATATTATCCCTGTTCATTGTTCACATCTTTTCAAGGTTTCAATCCCAATCCAATGGAGAATTATTGTATGAGCATTTGCAAATACTACCCCGAAAGCCATGAAGAAGCTTATTCAGATGATAAGACTGTCTGGAAAGCCCTAAAGAATCTTATTAAGATGATATTCGAGCTGACCAGCTTAAGTATCCTCCTCATGCAGATGATGCTCAATATTTTGACATAGATATTTCATTGCCCTTGTCCCCAACCACAGACACCATCCCAATATGAAACTCAGGCTCAAGCTCAGACGAGGATCATAGCGAAGATGAATTTGATTTCAATTTATCTATTTGTAATGCCAATCCCAAAAACCCAAATTACTACCTTTCTCCTGCATATATGTTGTTTTGCCATATTTAAGATGGAGTGACCAAATCCTTAAATTTTCTCATTGGGATGTAATACCTCTAGCCACTGGGAATTATGGTGACCCTTAGTATATGCACAACCAACAAGAATGGCCTTTAATGATAAGTCTGTTGTGATAAAAGAGCTCAATGACAGGCACAAACAGAAATCCAACTCCACTAGAGCGAATGCACTTGCTCTAATTATTGCTTGACATTATCAGCCTTTGGCCTGGGCAAAGTGGTGTCATCACTTGCCTCGAATATTTGTTGAAATATGAAAAATGAGTGGTTTCTATATGTAGGCTACTTTTCAATTTGAAGAGCTTTCTCATCCCATTCACTGGAGTTATTTTTCCTTCTAACTCTTACAAAATTTGGAAGCGCGGCGCTTACACACAAAGATGAGTCTTACCGAGTTTCATCAGATGACAACGATGATCTAATCAGAGCTTCTCATTTTGGTGGAAGGCGACAATGATCATAAATTGGTCGTTGGTTCATTGATTGTGCTTAACCATAAAGAGAAGTAAATACCTAATATACTTGAAGGTATAGGCTCTATGCCATATGAGGAAGAAATTGCTCGTGAGGTAGCTAAAATGTCTCAAGCTAGCCTTTATTAACCTGGTATTGATGTTACTTATGCTATGTTCGTGCCACGGATGACTTGGAGGCATTAAGAGAAGATTGAGACAATGTGTCCTTGGAAAGCTTAGATCTTTGATATGCTTCATGTGATGGTCAGTATAAGGCCAAGAAAACTTTCCAGGGGATATGAGCAATGAAAAGCTCTTTGCATATTTAAGGGGATATGAACGATGAGGAGCTCTTTGAATGAGATCAAGGAGCATATGAGGAGATCCTAACTTATGATAAGTGGAAGTTGGAAAATGCAATTGCTAGAGCACAGGTTAGTACATAATCTTTAGACAAAGAATGATTATACACCTACATTATATTATAAAAAGAGTGAGACTATTGGACTCATATACTTTGTTAAAGAAGAGAAAAGAAGTTTCTTCACTGGTCACCAAACACCTTTGCTCTTCAGCTATGTCAAAATGTATGAGTTCGACAACTTCTTTGTTGTCTCAGATAGCTTAATGAATCAAACAACACAATTGTAGTCCTTGGCCCCCATTCCAAGCATAATAACTACTTTGGATTCTCAAATAAAGTATCCCCATATGCCCATATTAGCAGACAAAGGGGAAATCACATACCATGCTTTTAAAGTGTTGGAAATCACATACCATGCTTTTAAAGTGTTGTCATTCGACAGCTGACCGAAGTAAGGCCTAGCAACTTTAAGGAGGGCTGCTTTCATTTGGAACGTTGTTAATTCTTATTACAATAGAATCAAGGGTTTCAAATGGTATTTGAGAAATAATTTCCTTTCAAAGTATTCAAGATGCTAACATGAAATAAAATATTTAGGAGATAAATCACAATAGCATACATCGAGAATAGGAAAAGAATACATGAGGCTATCATATACTGTCAGCATTGGAAATTGATTGAAGGATGGGCTATTTGACAATTTTCTGCAGTTGAAATTGCAATTTGGAATGGTGATCATGTTTGCTTGTGCATCTCCTTTCTTCCAGCTTTTTCATTTGACGCTGCAAACTACACAAGACAACTATCCTCATGTGATGAAACAATTTCTTGCTAAGGTTCGTATGTACCTAAAGGATGGTAATTTTCACAATAAAAATAAATGTGCTTCTATACTCAGCACAAATGGAAAATTAGAGCATGATACTTTAGAGGCCAGACAATACCTGGCAGGATTTCTTGAGGCATGTTTAGATACCTAGGTGTATCTATCCTCTTTGTAATTAGATTGGAACTCATGTGCGGGTTGTCCAGAAATTGTTCTTAGTTATTTGATACAATTCTTGGCACCATCCTAATTTTATTGTTTCTAATAAAAGTTTATTTGTAGAAGAATTTGAAGCATTTTAGCAGCAGTTGCATTTTTTTTTTCTCATAAAGGTACTACATGAAGATCCAAGTAAAACCCATGATCCGGAAAAAAGAAAAGTGGATAATATATGATTTTCAGCAGAGTCCTTTATGATCAAAAGAGAACGCCATCGATTTGGCATCAGAGGGCTTTGACAGAACCCAAATGAACTTCACACATATGGGACTCCAAACCCATGCTTAACTCGATCCAATTGCTCGAAGCTATAGAAAAGGTTTGGAAAATTGGCTTTGGGACTTTGACCTAATTTTTTTCAACCCTATCTTTCCTTTTCCGCGCTATATTTTCTAATCTTTCTTCTTGGTTATGAAAAACAAAAAATACAAGCAATAAGTTAAAGACAATATGAGATTCTTGTGTGAACTACTAGTCTCAAAATGGCCCTCCATGTGGTAGTGTTGTTGTCTGAACTACTAGTCTCAAAATGGCCCTCCATGTGGTAGTGTTGCCATTGAAAGAAGTTGACTACGAGTACTCTAACTAGTTTGAACTACTAGTCTTAATTTTTTTTCCTAAAGTAAAAAGAGCCTTATCTTAATTTACATGTGATAGAACACTCATACTTAATGTACATCACAATTTCTATGGAAATTATCTTCAATTTATATTTCACAAAACACAAATTTAAAATACATCACATTAATATTAATATTGAAATATAAAATGCATTTTTTTTTAATTTAAAAGATACTTTGTTTTTACATTGTAAGATATGGTAAATAAACAAATAACATAAGGTAGATAAACAAATGTATTAAACATTACAATTTTTTTAATATTGAAATGTTAACTCAAAATGCTTTCTTTTTTTTCATTACAATAAATGAAACAAAGTAATATAAATTTGAACCATATTAAACCAGATAATTTTGGTATTGTACATTTGATTTCATATAAACCAAGGTAATATAAATTTGAATCAAGGTAAACCATATAATTTTGGTAATGTAACTTTGATTTCATATAAACCATGGTAGTGAATGTCAATTGTCTCAATTTTTATTTTATTTCTATTAAGTATAATGAAATAGTTATAATATTTATAGGAAGCTAAGACATATTTTCACTACTTTAGAATATATACAAATTTTTTATACATCAATCCACTTTTATAGTAAGATCGGGTTTCAATATCATTTTTTATTAATTAGTTTAATTAACTTTTATGCTCATTAATAAAAATGTGTGTTTATTCATTATTATTTAAAAAATTATTAATTAATTATAACCTCATTAACTATAAACAATGATAATTATTATTAAGATTAAATATTAATAATGCTAATTATTATTGAGATTATTTACAAAAAATGGTAATTTTTAAATAAAATTTATTATAATTCATCATTTGTTATTTTGTATTTATTAGTCCTTGCAGAGACTATATGTTCTACATAATTGTAATAATTTGTACGGTAGCAAAAAATGACTATATAAATAGCTAATGTTTATAGAAAATAATGATTTGTTGATTTTTTTATAGTAATTATTTTCATATATCTAACAATTTTATTGGATTATAAGGTATGATTTGACTAATTTTATTATTGCTAAAGATTAGTAAAAAATATAAATATATAAAAAATACTTTACAACCTTAGTTCCAAACTTTATTTTCTTTCAAACAATCATTGGCAGAGGTGTTCCAGGTAGACTGTTATGTGGAAATTAGATATAGGTTCCTTAAAAGATTCAGGCGTTATTTCCTTAAAACATTCAATGACAGGTATTTCCTTGAAACATTTGGAACCCAGAATTTAAGACGCACAAAAGCTATTAGCTTTACCAGTCCGTCCTAAGTATTATTGCCTTGAACGTGGCGAGCCTGAACATGCATGTATTCCACTTGTTCAGCGTAAAGTCCATGCATGGTATTCATTTTAGCGTTCCCTATGTCTCAGCTCTGCGCCTCCCCAGATCTCCACGAGTAGTTGTGCCTGCTATAATGGAGAATGATCACAAGATTTTATTCCGACTTTAAAATGCCAGGAATGCTGATCACGCTACTCGAATTTGGAAACCTGAAAGCTAAAGAAAAGAACGAGTTGCAGTGCAGGACTGGAGGTGAAAGGCAATAATCGATACTAATGAACTATCTCATAGTTCATTAGCTGAATTGGCATTTTAATAGTGAATTGTGATGTGTTTGTACCATGCAGTTCATTCCATACAATGAACTCGAGGATCCTTCAGAAATGCAACCCATTGTTCGCACATCATTGTCATTGTGTTCAATTGTATACATAACTACAAGTTAATTTCTTTGGTTTTCTTCTATTTTGACACCAACTTGGCAATTCCTTACAGTTCTGTGCTGAAAGACATTGTTCGCGTGTCCTATGTTCTCTCTTTTACCTTGCTTATATGTAACTTCGAACCTCAAATATTTTTTAATTGCAGAGACCCTTGTGGAATCTCAACAATGGCGGATGGTGTAATCTTCCTCGCCATTCTAACTGCTCGTCTTTGATGGCTCTATCAGGATTAGATAGGTGCCCACAACCGATCACTTCCTCCTCATCACATCCTTCTGTAACAACAACGGCAAAAAAATGCCATAAATGCAAGCGATTGTTTTGTATAGAGTGTAGGGCTCCTTGGCACTGCAACGACATGTCATGTCACCACTATGCTTCTCAGTTGCGTGATGTCGATGCAGAATTGAAATTGCTGGCAGAAAACAAAGAGTGGAAGCGGTGCCGAAGCTACAGACACATGATTGACCTCTCTGAAGGCTGCGACGAAATCATTTGCAGGTATTGGATTTCCCGGGCATTTGAAGGAATGGTTTGTTTTTAGTTTTAGTTATTTTGTTAGGTATTGTACCCCAAAATCAACTCATATTTCTATAGATTTGTTTCTACGAAAGTGTTGCCGTATGGCCTATTTTCTGACCGTCCAAAAACTAAGGTAATAAAAGAGTAACGATCCAACCTAATCTCAGTATTTTTAGTAAGAATCCAACCGTATTTGCAATGTTGGTAGAATGCTTTAAGGTTTATAAATCCCAACTCGATATTTTTTTAAATATGTGAACCATTTATATAAATATAATATAAAGAATTATAAATATTTTATATCATTTAAATTTTTACGCCGATAGGCGTTTTCTTTTAACTTTTGGGGTGGGGGCTGGGTGGGTGATTTATTAGGTTTTTAATAATCGACGGCCAGATTTTAATGTTCCTGGAATATGCTTCGTCTGATGCATTAATTAAGCATTCAGATTTCCTGTGTTAACTCCCGCACAACTTTAAATCGAAACGACCCATGATTATATCAAATAATTTATTAAAATAATTTCAAATGACAAGTGTTTCTTGGCTGGGTGGGTTTTTATTTGTGGCATGATGCTGGGTAAGCGCTGCTTGTAACGGCCATTGTAATGGCCACGTTTTGTGGCCATCCAGACCATGAAGGAATCGTAGCCTATCTCTACCTGTGCTGTGGCCATTGCATTAAAATTTTAACCCTGTCATGGCGGTGGGGGAAGCGATCACAGGTTAATTTCAATCGTTTCAATCGGTTATCCTGCAATTAGTACCCTAGGTCGCCGGTTACAAATTGATAAGCTCGCAGTGATAGAGTCTCTTTATCTGCACGCAAAGATTATATCTTCTAAGCGTGGATGGCCGACCCCAATGGACCAGCAAAGTAAGTTACAAGCAAAGTTCCTTCGGTTTTTGTCTTTGGGGATTCGATTGTGGATCGAGGCAACATTGATCTGTTCTACGCGTCTTTTTTACAGATACCAAGCTCCACGGTTGCGCTGGCTCATGGCCGTCTTCCCATTCTCCTTTGTGTAACCTCTATGGTAATATACACACTGTCTCAAATGGATCGCCCGATATTCTTTTAGATCTCTGCTAAATTTTAAACTGGATCGTTCTTTTCTTTCATATCTCTGTCGAATTTAAAATGGATCGCCTTGTATTTATTTTTTTATCTCTGTCAAATCAAATGGATCGCCCTATATTATTTTAGATCTCTGTTAAATTTAAAACTGGATCGTTCTTTTCTTTTAGATCTCTGTCGAATTTAAGTTGGATCCCCCCGTATTTTTTTTATCTCTGTCAATTAAATGGATCTGAGTAATTTTCTTGATCTGATAATGATAGATTATGTGTATCTGAGTAATTTTCTTGATCTGATAATGACAGATGATGTGTATCTGAGTAATTTTCTTGATCTGATAATGACAGATGATGAAATTAATGTATTCATGAGACTATGGTCTGGTGTGACAGGTTTATGGTGGATAGTATTCCCATTAGAAGATTTCCGAGGGTGAAGAGCCTGGGAGTGACTTATCCTTCCAAGGCAATGTCAGTTTATGCAACGATTTGGGACGCGTCTTCTGGGCAACTGATGGGGGAAAATACACAGCGAATTACAGCTACGAGCCATTCCTCTCGACATACACAAACTTCATCACCGTCGCCTGCTCTCCAATATTGAAGGACGAACATCGTCATGAGGATGACAAGTACTCTAATTCGCAAGGCAGGCTTTTGGATCATTTAATTTCTCCTAAGCTGAACAAGTACCAGATTCGAGCTCTGGAGTTGGTGCGAAGGAATTACATGACCTACGATTACTGCCAGGACTTTCAGCGATATCCGAAGGCGACAACGCCTGAATGCCCTGCACTGCCCGCTTCTTCCATAACCTCCAAGCATTGAATAAACCTCCCGTGAGCAAATGATACAGGAATTAACAATGATATGATCTCTATCAGCTTATCTATCTCAATTATATAAACTAAAATGCAATGTCGAGTACAATCATTTAATCATTTTATCTCTGTCGAATTAAAATGGATCGTCCTATTTTATTTCTTTAGATCTCTGTTATTTAAAAATGGATCGTGAATCTAGACTTTGCCAATGGAGACAGAGTTCTGGACTAGCCTACCGCGTTAGATCCGGTTCATTTAAGGGGAAAATTTACAGTCACGGCTAAAGGAATCTGATTCAGGTATTCTCCAGGAAGTCCATACTTCTAGGCTTGTAATAATAATTATTTCATGTTCAATTTGTCTATTCAGCCTTTCTTGATCATACCTCTATCACGGTACGATCATGCCTTCATTTCTATCTACACATAGTAAGCGAATTGATGTCGACCACCACATAGTAAGCGAATTGATGTCGACCACCGGTAGCTTCAATTAATTGATATCATTTTCCATTGATAATTTCTGTGTATTGGTTGCACATATAGTTTGCTTGCCATTCAGAAGTGTTCGGATTAAGCCTTTTGATCATGTGTATAATTACAAATATGTGTTGTTGTTTATAGCTGCAGGAAATATAAACCTTTTGGATGATCATCAACAACAAATCCAAAGAATTTTCCAGAGACAAAGGATTATTCTCCTTCAACTCACTCCAATCCAGAGGCAAGCTTTCCAACAGACAGACAGTACTGGACCGACATGATCAGAGATTGGAATGAAAGAGAACGCCAATGCAGACAAAAACGAATTTTAACTGCTCGCCAGAGCCTGCAAAGGCAGACGGACTTCCTTATTAGGTTTGTTTTTGGGTTAGTACATTAGTTTTTTTTAGGGTTTTGCTTTAGTGTAATTTGAGTCTGTGGATGATTTTCTATTGCAGGTTTATAGAATGCAATTAATACTTGCTGTGGGTTGTGCAGCGTTTTTTATATGTAATTTAATTTTGATACAGCAATTTAATTGATACTGCAATTGATATAGCAATTAATATCATTTTGGAAATGTAATTGGTATAACAATTGATGTAATGGAATAGGTATCTTTATATCTCCTTCACTGATGCAATACCTATGTTTATAGATCTCTTTGATTTTTTAAACTGTAGAGGTTCTCTGGTTTTCTATCGCTGGCATGTGCGTTGTAACCCTTGGAAGGAAAAACTTTCAGATCTCTTTGATTTTTTAAACTGTAGAATGTTTTTAACACAAACGCTTCTAGAATTTAGAATTAATTTTGATACAACAATTTAATTGATAGTGCAATTGATATAGCAATTAATATCATTTTGGAAATGTAATTGGTACAGCAATTGTGGGTTGTGGGCTGTGTAGCTTTTTTTATATGCAATTTAATTTTGATACAGCAATTTAATTGATAGTGCAATTGATATAACAATTAATATCATTTTGGAAATGTAATTGGTACAGCAATTGATGTAACGGAATAGGTATCTTTATATCTCCTTCATTCATGCAATACTTTGTTTATAGATCTTTTTTATTTTTTAAATTGTAGAATGCTATTAACACAAACACTTCTAGAATCTAGATTGAGTAAAGGTATTTCGCAGATAACTTTAGTGGTACATGTGGGGAGTTGTTAGATTATGTAAAATAATTATTTTATTGGATTTTGTTGATATTTTAATGAAAATCTTCTAAAAAGACTATGTGGATATATTCTCATTGATTACTCCTAAACCTAAAACCCTATCCACAAAGAGATGGAACATACAAGAGCAATTACTGGTCGAGATAGTTAAGAGGTAGGATTTGAAATGAAATATAGGGTCATGACATATTGAAATAAAATAATAACTGTTGAAATGGCAAGGAACTATTTGCTATTAATTTTTCAACTATTTGTTATTAACTTTTAATTAAATTTATTAATCATTGTAAAATTCAAAATAGTGGATTACACAAGAAGGATGAAGGGTTTTTCATTAATTAAATTTGTTAATATGTATTTTCACTAACGTCTCTTGAGTTAATGAAATATTTCTCATTAATTAAATTTAGGAATATAGTTTTTCATTGTTTCTATAAAAGTTATGAAAAATTAATTCATGCAAAAAAGCCTGTGGGGTTAATGAGATATTTTTACCAAAACACCTGTTGGTTGTTTAAATATGAGCACACAAGAAAATTGAAAGTTTTGTTATATAACTTCAAAAGAGAGCGAGCTGTTGCAATTCTTTTGTTTCACTATACTTGAAAGAAAATTATTACATCTCAATCAATTAATGAGATATTTTTACCAACCACCTGTAGTTTAAATATGAGCACACAAGAAAATTGAAAGTTTTGTTATGTAACTTAAAAAGAGGAATGGTTGTAACTTTCATATTTAACATATACACTGTTTTGCAAATTCAAACATTTTTTATTAAACTTAAATTTAAAAAATACAAATCTAATTTTTATTATAATAAATGAAACATTCTTAAAAACTAAATTTAGTTGTAACATAATTTTTTGATAATTAAATCTATCACTTTTAGAAAATCAAAACATATATTACCTTATTAATTTAAAATGAATAAATAGTATTGACATAAACACTATGAACACAAATAAAATATCTCAATCCAATACACAAATCAAAACATCTCAATTGATCACATGCCATATGAATCTCTAATTCAGACTGTAAAACATGTTTAATTACATGAAATAATAGTAGCTCTTACATTAATCTCTTTAACAGTTATAATATGAAATTGGTTATTCCTTACCATTATAATCTAAGATCTGTTATCCGTGCCTACCACGGGTCGATTTGTACTTTTTTTTCTATGATTTAAAATATTTAAGAATATAATATTACATTAAAAAAAATTATATTTAAAATGTTTATAAAGTATCATGATTTAACTTAATATAAAAATCAAAACATATATTTTGTTTTAGACAAAGTTTTAAAATATTAAATTTTTAAACTAAATAATGTTAATAAAATATATATTTTTTAAGTTATATTTAATTTAGTTAAAAATTTTAATATTTTTTATGTCTAATTTTATAACAAAGTTCAAAAATATATTTTAATTTAAAAAATAAGAAAAAAAAAATTATATGTAAAAATTGGAAATTGAATATATATATTTTAATAATAGTAATATTAGGAATATTACTATGAAAAAATAATCTCATTAATAATATTAATAAAATTAAAAATTAATAATAATATTCAAACACTTTTCTTAAAATATTATATTTGGTGAGATTCTTATGTATAATTTGAAAAGTATATGTAAATTTTATAAAGAAGAAAGTTGAAAAAAGTTAAAGCTATACATAAAATTGAAATATATATATAGAAAAGTGAAAATTGAAGATATATATAATTTATGAAAATTAAATTTTCAATATCAATATTAAGAATATTACTATGAATAAAAATAATTTTATTAATAACATCAATAAAATTCAAAATTATAATAATATTAATGCTTATGTTAAAATATTAAAAATAATAAAATTCACAGGTAAATATAATAATAATCATAATATTTATTTTAATTTTTAAATATTAATAATAATAATTATGGTTAATATAGTTGCTAATGGTAAATATTAATAAAAATATTTATGTTAATAAATAAAGTTAGTGTTAACTTTAACATTAATTAATTGTGATATATGGTATATGGTATATGACATTAGTTTTCATGTTCTTCTATCACTATCAATGTTTTCATTTCTTATATAAATGTCAATCATGTTGTAACTATTTCTTTCTACAATTTCACATAATATTGAAACTTGATTTTTACATTATTGCATCTTACCTCTACACATATCAAATATTATTAAGATGTTATTGTCAACCATAGTCAATCATAGCCATATGTGATCATCAATGTCCAACCACAGTCAACATAGCAAAACACACTGAATTTTATAATGTTCGGGTCTTGATGTTGAATAACCATAATAAGATAAGGCTTCAGGAATGTCACATTTGGACCTAACAATTTAAAAAGTTTGTAATGCAACATAGTCATTCAAATGCACATCTACCATACATAATTTACCCAAGACAAATGTTGCAATGAAACATATCCATAATGGACAATTGCATCCCACTAAAGACAACCACACAACCACAGTGAACTTAAAGTCAAACATAGCCAACATGGTCAACCAAAGTCAACCATAGTTGACCAAAGTCACCAAAATCTAAAGTCAAACAAGGTTAATTAATAGACAATTATGGCCAAACAAATTCAACCATTGTTAAACATAGTCAATTATCCAAACAAAGTTGGTCAGAGTCAACAATAGTTGACCATAGCCCACTATACTCAAAAGTAAAACAAGGTCAACCGATAGTCAATTATAGTAGAAAAAGTCAACCATGGCCAACCATAATTAATTGGTAAACCATAGTTAATAAAAAAAGTCAGCCATACTCAACCATAGTTAGCCAAATAAATTCAACTATAGTAAAAAGTCAAACAAGGACAACCAATAGTCAACTGTGGTTGATTTTGGTTGAACAACCATGGTAAACCATGTTCATCCATACTCAACCATTGTCAACCAAAGTCAACATCAATCAACTACAGTCAACCATAGTGAACCGTAATCAACCGACGTCATCCATGGACAACCATGGACAACCATACTGAACCAAAGTCAACCATGGTTGACTTTACAATGGTCAACCAAAGTCCACCATGGTCAAGCAAAGTCAACCATATTCAATCATGGTCAACCAAAGTCAACCATTGATCCACATCGCAGTTGGCATTTGTTGTCGGATGCTAACTTCGACATATTCTCAAGTCACCCATGGCCAACCATAACCAACCATAGCTAACCATGATAAATGAAAGTCAACCAAACCCAACCATGGTCAACCTTGACCAACCAAAAGTTAGCCAAAGTCAACCCATGGTCAACCTGAGTCAACCATGGTTGACTTTGCTTAATCAAAGGCCTACCTTCGTCAACCAAAAGTCAAGTATAGTCAACTAAAGTTAACCATCGTCAACCATTATCAAACAAAGTCAACTATGGTCAACCATAACCAACCATACCCAACCATGGTAAACCAAAGTCAATCATAGTCAACCAAAGTCAATCATGTTCAACCAAAGTCAGTAATAGTAAACCAAAGTCAACCATGGTCAACCATAGTTGCCTTTGGCCAACCAAATACATCCAATAGTCAACCATGGTAAAAAATTCAGCCATATTGAGTCAAAATCAATTATGGTCAACCAATATCACCAAAGTCACCCATGGCTAACCATAACTAACCATAGCTAACCATGGTATATGAAAGTCAACCAAATCCAACCATGGTGAGCCAAAGTCAACCATGGTCAATCAAAATTCAACCAAAGTTAACAGTAAATAACCGATGTCAACCATGGTTGACTTTGGTTGACCATGGTTGCCAAGCTATAGTCACCAAAGTCAACTAAAGTCAACGATGGTCAACAAAATTCACCCATGGTCAGCCCTGTTCAACAAAAGTCAGCCATGGTAAACTATGGTTAGCCATCGTCAACCAAAGTCAATTAAAGTCAACTGATTTTTATGGCTTTAATTAGTTGAATTAGTTGACTTTGGTTTAATAATATAATATGGATTATGTTTCACCATGGTCAAGCATGGTCCACCATGGTTTAACAGGGTCAACCACTCTGGACCATAGTAGACCATGCTGAACCATAGTTAACCATAGTAAACCAAAAGTCAACAAAACTTGCCACGTCGCATTGTCACAAAACCTGTCATGTCGCATTCTACTATGTTTCACCATGGTTAAGGATACTACTTTCTCCTTCTACTAATGCTAGAATATGACAATTTTACAAGTCTACTTCAAAATGTTGCAATGTGACATAACCATTCATCTTTTTATTAACCTCGCATAGATGTTTATAATATCTTTTATTATTATTATTATTCTTATTAATGATATTATTATTAAAAAAATATTAGTATTATTAAAATTGTTAAGCCTCATTATAAATTATTTTTATATTTATTATTGTTATAATTATATTTTCTTATTTTCATTTACAATTATTTTAATTAATAATTAATAATTATTATTTATTATTATTTTAATTAATTTCTTATTTTCATTTATAATTATTATAATTAATATATTTTTATCCAAAGTCAATCATAGTCAACCAAAGTCAATCATGTTCAACCAAAGTCAATCATAGTCAACCAAAGTCAATCATGTTCAACCAAAGTCAATCATAGTAAACCAAAGTCAACCATGGTCAACCATAGTTGCCTTTGGCCAACCAAATACATCCAATAGTCAACCATGGTAAAAAATTCAGCCATATTGAGTCAAAATCAATTATGGTCAACCAATATCACCAAAGCCACCCATGGCTAACCATAACTAACCATAGCTAACCATGGTATACGAAAGTCAACCAAACCCAACCATGGTGAGCCAAAGTCAACCATGGTCAATCAAAATTCAACCAAAGTCAACAGTAAATAACCGATGTCAACCATGGTTGACTTTGGTTGCCAAGCTATAGTCACCAAAGTCAACTAAAGTCAACCATGGTCAACAAAATTCACCCATGGTCAGCCCTGTTCAACAAAAGTCAGCCATGGTAAACTATGGTTAACCATTGTCAACCAAAGTCAATTAAAGTCAATTGATTTTTATGGCTTTAATTAGTTGAATTAGTTGACTTTGGTTTAATAATATAATATGGATTATGTTTCATCATGGTCAAGCATGGTCCACCATGGTTTAACAGGGTCAACCACGGTGGACCATAGTAGACCATGCTGAACCATAGTTAACCATAGTAAACCAAAAGTCAACAAAACTTGCCACGTCGCATTGTCACAAAACTTGTCACGTCGCATTCTACTATGTTTCACCATGGTTAAGGATACTACTTTCTCCTTCTACTAATGCTAGAATATGACAATTTTACAAGTCTACTTCAAAATGTTGCAATGTGACATAACCATTCATCTATTTATTAACCTCGCATAGACGTTTATAATATCTTTTATTATTATTATTATTATTATTAAAGATATTATTATTAAAAAAAATATTAATATTGTTAAAATTGTTAATCCTCGGTATAAATTATTTTTATTTATTATTGTTATAATTATATTTTCTTATTTTCATTTACAATTATTTTAATTAATAATTAATAATTATTATTTATTATTATTTTAATCAATTTCTTATTTTCATTTATAATTATATTTTTTATTTATAATTATTTTTATTATTATTAAATATTTAAAAATTTGTTATTTTATAATAATAATTATTATTATTATTATTATTATTATGCCAAATACAAAAAATAATAAAAAATTTCTTATTTTCTTATTTATTATTTTTTTTAAATATTATTTTTTTTATTTATTATTTTCTTATATTTTTAAAATAATTTATAATGATAATCACAACTTTAATAATAATAATAATAATAATATATTATTATTATTATTATTATTATTAATGATGATATTATTATTAAAAAAAAATATTAGTATTGTTAAAATTGTTAATCCTCAATATAAATTATTTTTATTTATTATTGTTATAAATATATTTTCTTATTTTCATTTACAATTATTTTAATTAATAATTAATAATTATTATTTATTATTATTTTAATTAATTTCTTATTTTCATTTATAATTATTATAATTATATATTTTTATTTATAATTATTTTTATTATTATTAAATATTTAAAAATTTGTTATTTTATAATAATAATAATTATTATTATTATTATTATGCAAAATACAAAAAATAATAAAAATATTCTTATTTTCTTATTTATTATTTTTTTTAAATATTATTTTATTTATTTATTATTTTCTTATTTATTATTTTATTATATTTTTAAAATAGTTTATAATGAGAATTCACAACTTTAATAATAATAATATATTATTATTATTATTATTATTATTAACGATATTATTATTAAAAAAATATTAGTGTTGTTAAAATTGTTAATCCTCAGTATAAATTATTTTTATTTATTATTGTTATAATTATATTTTCTTTTTTTCAACCGATATAATTATATTTTCTTATTTTTATTTACAATTATTTTAATTAATATTTAATAATTATTATTTTAATTAATTTCTTATTTTCATTTATAATTATTATAATTATATATTTTTATTTATAATTATTTTTATTATTGTATTTTTCTTTAAATATTATTGTATTTATTTATTATTTTATTATATTTTTAAAATAATTTATAATGAGAATTTACAACTTTAATAATAATAATAATAATAATAATATATATTATTATTATTTAAT